>JBAMNC010000235.1:1690000-2143054 GCA_037902135.1 Cetoscarus ocellatus
GTTAAAGGGCTTAGCTTCTACAGCATTAAACAACCTGTTACTGCTAGAGAAATACAGTTTATCCTTACTTATGGGTTTTGAATAGCTATTTGTGCCTAAGTACAGTACCTGTGTTCTTGAAATATTGAAAATAATGGCCTTAATCCATCTGAATTGTTTCTTGATCAGCTGTTACTCAAAAGAAAATTTAGTCTGATAGTAAAATAAATTGACTGATGTGATGGAAATCCTTCTGACATTCTTTATCCTTTACATAGAGCCTATCTCAGCCTAGCCGCCAGGCTGGGTCTTTGGGTGATCCTGCGTCCAGGGCCGTACATCTGTGCTGAGTGGGATTTAGGGGGTCTGCCCAGGTAAAAAAAAAAAAAACACAACTGAAATCACTTGTAGGTATTTTGTTTGTGCCATTTGCCTACAGCAATACTGTAATGCATTACTTAAAAGGTATTACCTTAGTTTGACTTGGAAATAATTTGTTCACTCGGGCAAACTGTTTTTTTTTTTTTAAATACATAATCTCCACTGCAAACATACTCCATTCAGCACAATATATGAATTCATGTATTATTGTTTTGAATGCTTTTTTTTTTTTCAAATTCACCCAGTATTACTTTTTGCTGCTTAAAAGTAACTGGTTTTGGTTGAACTTTTTATTTTGACCAAGCTCAAGTACAAAAAACTTGAATTTGAGTATTCACTGATAATATGTAAGAATATGAATACTCATTAATACCAGTAAAGTTGGTATAATTGCCTTGAAAGTTTGTTTTATTTTTGTAAGATGTTCCTCAACCCTCTTTTTGTCACATCATCAGGACACCGGCACAGTTCTGGTTCTGTATCCAGTTCCATTCTTTCTAGCAAACCAGCCCGCGTTCATACCAGTTTAAGCAGAACAAAAGTGGGAGGGTGTTATTCTGTGTTACTCAGGTGGAAGTTAACAACACACTGGCAAAATGGCGGATTGCATTGATATTCTGAAAGCGTTTTGTTGCTTTACTTAAGATGTTTGTTTTCATCCAGCTATCAAGCACGCAACATTTTGTCTCCTCACTCGACCACTGCACACTCTTCTTCTCCATTTTCCTCTACTTCCTTGACTTCCTGCTCATTTTATCAACACAGAATACGACATGCTCTCCGATGATGTCATGATTTGCGAGCTGGAACCAACCTCTTTTTGGTTCCAGCTGTCAACCAACTTTTCAGGTTCCAAACCATTTTTTCTCTGGTCTGAATACACTGGCTGGTTCAAGATTAGGTTTGGACCTGGAACTAGCACAGAGCCAAGCTGGTGTGAAAGCCCTCTGTTTGCAATATGAGGCTGCAGGGTTGTGCAGCAGTTAAGTGCCCGTACCCCACTGCAAGAGGGATAGTGGTTTTGACTCCCCTGAGTAGGTCGAGCCTCTCTGAGAGGGGTTTTCTCTGACAGACCAAAAACATGCTAATCAGGTTAACTGGTGACCCAAAATTGCCCATAGGTGTAATTGTATGTGAGAATTGATGGCTGTCTTTACATGTTGGCCTCTGTGATTGGCTGGCCACTAGTCCAGGGTGTACACCATGGCTGTCTGCAATTTGGTCTCCTGTTGACATCCTCACTTATGAAAAAAAATCAATCTACATTTAACTGTCTATATTTGCTCAAATATTGACAAGCCTACTTGCTGTAAAATGATACTGAATTGAGTAGTGGTATGGTTTTATTTTATAAGGATGAGGACTTTGATTGGCACTAGTGTGGTTTGCATCCTTAGATATTTTTATTTTCCTGCAGTGTATGACATATTGTTAGCCATCATGTTAAGAACTATTGATACATAGAAGGTTTTTGCTAAGATTGTAGACCTTTAATAAGACATTTAAATTAACTACATATTTTATGGAGTAGATGTCACACAAACATGTTTCCAAAACCATACAGTTAGCATGACTCTATCTAATCGGTGTTTCGTGATGGTCATGCTTTTTTTTCATGTGATCTTTCCCTGAAGAAAATTTTGTACAGCCCAGCACTTTGTGAGATGTGTTTGATGTATCTTTACTCATCCTCTTCAGCATTTAAAGGTCTTGTGATCTTTGTTTTCAGTTGGCTCTTGCGAGACCAAAACATGAAACTGAGAACCACCTATTCAGGATTTACTGATGCAGTCAACTCCTTCTTTGATCAGCTCATTAAGAGAGTTGTTCCATATCAGGTATGTGCCTGTAAAGTGCAATAAACAAATAAAGTCAGTTTATTTTTCAATGAAAAGTTTACCAAGAATGCAAGTGTCCATGTAATTAAAAAAGTCCCAGATACTAATAATGATAGAATTCTTGTATCCATATTTACAATTGATCCTACTTGCAATATCCCCTGGAGGCACTGCACCAACAAACCATAATGGGTCATCCGTTGTCCTCTTAGATATTTTTTATTCATGCATTCATTCTTGAATAACCTTTTATTTTTATTTGTCTGTGTTTTAGAAATCCAGCTGTATGTAGTGTAGGATTGGTCAGAAGCTGGTGGCTGGCAATTATGTTTGTCCTCTATTCACTGTTTTTTTGCAGTATTCCAAGGGTGGCCCAATTATCGCGGTTCAAGTGGAGAATGAATATGGCACGTATGCTAAAGATCAAGAGTACATGCCTTTCATGAAGGAGGTAAGAATCAATACCATGTGGTAATAACAATGGTAATTAGAATTTCACAGATAAGGCTGCTCATGTTTACTGTGGCCTTTGACCACTTACTCTCTCAATTTCCTACCTCTTAAAGACAAATACACTTTAATTTTTAAGAAAAAAACTCCAATGTTCTGTTCAGTTCTTTCCATGGTCCCTCGTCTTTTCAGGCACTTTTGTCAAGGGGCATCACAGAGCTGCTGGTGACCTCCGACAACGGAGAAGGAATGAGGTCGGGAGGTGTGAAAGGAGGTAATGCCAGAATGTTATTTTGTACTAAATATCATACAGTCATTATCCTGGAGTATATCTTTAACATAACCTGCTCAACATGCCAAGACAAGCAAGGATCTAAATTCTGACTAAAAATCTTTACTTTAAAATGTTTTATTTGAGATTTTTGTGTGTTTTTGTTGTTTTGCACTCCATATTCAGTTGTGGCAACCTCTGCTTAATTTCACAATACCACTGGTCTTGATCAGACAGACCAGTTACTTTTTCTCTTTAATGGACATCATTAGTCTACATTTGATTCATGACACTCTCAGTCTGCTACATTTTGAAGTTTGGCATTTCATGTAAGAATTACCAGATATATTCTAAACATAGCACACCAAGGAAATAAGTGTTTGGTAGCTTATTTCTATGTTGTAACAATGCTTCTTGGCAATAAATCTCATACCAGTGGAAAGCCTGTTCAGTTCCCTCTTGCTGCATTCAGTGCTACATTTGTGATAAACATGCATTTGTGGATTGAGCAACAGAGCTGAGTATGTGGGCTGCACCCATGAAAAATTTGCTAAATCCTCTCTGCTGATGCTAAACAGCTTATTCTACTATTGCCGCTTTTTGGTTTTGCTGGATTGAATGATTGAAGAAACAAGAGATATTGGCAATTTAAAAATTCATCATTCAACAGAAAGGAGCCTCAGGAACACATGGAACCATACACAGCCACAACAGTCTGGCACCTCCTCCTCATGCTGATCACCAGCCTTTTTCAACGAGCATATGTCACAACTCAGCCAACACGACTGTATTGGTCATTTTGGAATAATGTGCTCACTGGTGTTGAGGTCAGGACTGCTGGCAGGCCACTCCTCCCAAATTGTGGAGTGTCTGATAAACCCCAAAAAAACGTCTTATCGGGGTTTCATCCTCTTGAGGCGCCCACTTTGTGGCCTGTCTCTGACATTCCCTGTTATCTGGAACTTGGCCTTCAGGTTGGAGATGGCACTAGAGCTCACTCCAAGTAAAGGTGCAACTTGGTTTTAAAGAACCTTGAAGTTGCCCTATCACACAGGCCCTACCCAGATCATAGCATGCCAATTCTTGGAGAAGACACCAACTGACCACTGTCGCATGAAGGTGCCACAAGCTCAAAACAAAAATAAATAGCAACAGCAACAAAAGTTGACACTGGCAGAGAAGATTTGGCATTTTTTTCATGGATACAACCCACATACTCAGCTCTGCTTCTTATCTCACAAATACATGTTCTTTACAAGCATGGCACCATTTAAAAGGGAAATAAACAGACTCCCAATAGTATGAGACTCATCACCAGATGCATTGTTGCAACAATATAATCTACCAAACACTTCTGTCCTTCCTTTTGTGCTTAGTCGATTTAAAATTTAAGGTCTTTGTTTACAATTGTTGCACAAACTACAGCATCATAAAGGAAGCAAAGCATTTATCCTTTGACATGATCTGGAGTATGACCTACAGACCCTCTTAACCAAATTCAATTCAGCAGCTACCCCTTTGGAATTAGTAGATTTACACTTGATTTTGTCTAATATTTAGTTATGAGTAGGGACATGTATTAGTGTGATTAAACAGGTTTTACTAAGAGAATTATCCTATCACTTATAACACCAGTACTACAAGTTATAATAAGGATACAGTGTGAGAAAAGTTCCTCAACAGCCTCAGTTTGAGGCAAAAACCTGTTATCCTGGATTTTGTGATTTGGAGAGAACTTTAAGTAACATAATTCACAACAATATACAGTTATCATAAGGTCAGATAGCCTTCCTCTAATGTTTTTTAATTGCTTTCCTTTTTTGGCCTGAAGCTTTAGAAACTGTCAATTTCCAGAAAATGACCATGGCTGAGATCACTTATCTGGATGAAATACAAGTGAGATTTTTTGTGGTTCTCTGTCTATGAATTTTTGTATTTGTATTTGCTGCTCATTTGATTTAATGATCTTTGAATTTTGAGAACATCATTTTTGTAATTTTATTATTTTTATTTTCTTTTTTTTTTGTGGGGTGGGCCACTAGATATTCAATTTTAGAAATGGACACAAGCAGTCCTTTGCTGGTGAAACTTCCTGATCATTAAGATATTTCCCTCATAAGCCTGACAACTTCTGTTCTTCTTCTAGCCTCAGAAACCAAAAATGGTGATGGAATACTGGTCTGGCTGGTTTGATCTTTGGGGAGGCCTTCATCACGTTTACTCTGCTGAGGGTAAGACAGATGTATGCGGAGGGGTAACTGGGCTTTAGTTTGTGTAGTTTTTCAAATCCTCTGGTGACTTGTAGTGTTTTTCACGACACTTGTTCTGTTCACGCCATGTTCATACACTGATTTTAGAGGCTAGGCTATCCAGTGTAAAGATGTTGTAGATTTAGCTATTCCTAAACATCAACATTCACAAGCCACTGATGCAGCAATGTAGAGTGCTCTGTCCTTGCCAATGATACTCCAATCATGTGACTGCAGGACCTGGACAGAGCCCTAAACCTTCAGGTTGAGAGACTGACCCAACTGCTGAGCAAAAGTTGCCCCAATTGCTTTGCTCTTCCAAACTGTGAGGGGTATGATGTCACAGAACGTTGCATACAATCATAAAAAGACTGCATTTTTAGTAGAGGAAAAGGCTGCCATACACAGCAGTATTCATGTCCTTTTAAACAAACTACATTATATTATCTAAACTGTAAGATATAATTACAGTCTTAAACGGGGCCCCAGCACAGGGACAGGTCCTGTATGAGGACCCAATTGTTCCTCATTTTTAGGCCTTACTTGGATTTTTGAGGGCCGAAACCTGCATGGAAACCCTTTTTTTGGCAGGAAGATCAGGTCTGGTGAGAAAGTTGATCATTTAATGGTGTCCAGTAAATCATGATGGAATTGGCTCAAGAGTGGCACTTGTCAGTTTTTGGAAGAAAAGCCTCTCTGACAAATTTTGCTAAAAAAAAATCTGAAACTTTGTACACATATCTGGCATCATGAGACTTGCATATTGACATTCTGGTGAATTGTTGACCAGGAAGATGTCATTTTGGGTCAAAGGTCAATGGTCATAATTGGGCCTATTTTTGGCAATTTCCATAGGTCTTTCTAGGGCTCACTCACCCAAGGATGTTTGTCCAGTCAACTTCAAATTTGGTGTACAGCTAGAAGAGACCTTGATAATCATTATATGTGCAGGGTTTGGACTTATCACAAAAGACCACATTTAAAAACAATGTTTAATTTGCACAGTTTCAGCAAATCAGGAAATATTGTTTCACTCAGCTGTGCATGATCATATCTGTCCAAACCTTTGGTGCATGGCAATGATCCAGACCTAATATTACCTGCAAAGAAGAAAAATGTATAAACATAGTAATGTCAAAATGATTGTACTTAAATTCTGAAATTTGGTACACATGTGTATCATGCCTGGTCTGGACCTACACAACAGTCTCTTGGACCCATATTGTGAAATTAACAGGAAGTCCACCACATTGAACAAAATTCATGTGAAAAATGTTTTAGAATCAATTATTTAACAAAAAGAAGGCTTAAGAATGTTTGTTCATCCATGAAACTTGGTTTGATGTTAGACAGCCTCATCAGCATTTAATCAGTCAGATATTGTCTGTTTTTGTCAGAGGACGGAGCCGGAAACATGGCTCAGTACCCTCATAAAACATTGTATAACTTCTCTGCTTCATCTGAAAGGCTTCAGTCAAAGGTAACATTTATAAACTTAGCCTCATAGCTTTGCTTTTGCATTGTGGACACTGCAGTCTTAAGTGTCACTCGCGTTCACGTATCGCTCTCCCTGAGTCTGTCAGAGGGGGCATGCAGATGTTAATGAGCATGGTCACGTAAAGATAGGGGAGGGGAAGCGCATGACCACTCCCCACTTGGTCATTTTATGATTTTAGTCTGACAGTCCACAACCTAATAAAAACAGGCTCCCAATCCAACCCAAACTTTGGTAAAGGCTGCTTTCAACAATGTTATAACTTTGAGTTTCCTATGTGGTAATACCTTCAACAGATGTCAGACATTTTAATAAATATTAGATGGCATCACCCCAAGGTGCCACTTGTCTGAGTTAGGCAAGAGAAAACATATATCCAGCAGTTTATCCCTGCAACCAGTCATTGAAGCATCCAAGCCAGTCCATGGGCTATTCCCTATTCTGACAAACAGCAGCATTGATTGCGGAGGAGTAACCTTTACATCTGCGTACTAATAACAGATGGACCATCCACGACACAAATAGCTAACTGACAGTGATCATACACTGAGCAAATTATAGATGTCTTGTGTTCTCCTAAAGACACATACAGTATATACTGTATGTTTCAATATTTTACACTATTTTGTAATTTTATATAAGGGAATGCTTTTCATATCTCTGTATTGTTTTTACCAACTTATAATTAGTCTTAAATAACATTAAATAGAATCAAGTTTATTATTGGTACTAAAGAACAACTGCAAACATCACTTACATGTGATAAACTTTTTTGTTCAATGAAAAAAATATAAAAAAGAGGCTTCAACCAAAAACGTAACCACCTGAAGCAGTATTTGTTTCTATAGCGCTAAGCAGATGAATGAAAGACCCTTAGTTTTTGTGTCTTGACTCTTCAGTGTAATGAGTAATGCATAATCTCTTCAATTTGTCCTTTGAACGTCAGCTCTAAATTTTGGAGAGCTTGTCAGCTGTAGTTGTTAAAACTTCTGATTTTTAATGCAGTATTTTAAATGGCATTTAAAGAGGTTGCTTGTGATTTTTCTACATACATTACAGAGACAAATAAGTAAATAAAACTAACACTTCAACTAATCCCCATATAGCTAAAGGTGAGCTAATTACAAAATGAGACATTTTGTACAGGAATAAAACCTAATTAAAACTGAAATTGAAAATCGGATATAAATGGAAAATTCATTCATTCATTTTCTATACCGACTATCCCTTTCGGCGTTGTGGGGGGCTGGAGCCTATCCCTGCTGTCATTGGGCGAGAGGCGGGGTACACCCTGAACCGGTCGCCAGTCGATTGCAGGGCAACATATAGAGACAGACAACCATTCACGCTCACACTCATACCTTAGGGCAATTTAGAGTTACCAGTTAACCTAATGAGCATGTTTTTGTGGTCTGTGGGAGGAAGCCGGAGTGCCTGGAGAGAACCCACGCATGCACGGGAAGAACATGCAAACTTCACACAGAAAGGCCCTGCCCGACCCAGGAATTGAACCGTTGACCTTCTTGCTGTGAGGCACGTGCACTACCTGCTGCGCCACCGTGCCGCCCTATAAATGGAAAATGAACGATGTAAACTAAAGAAAAATCTGAGAGGGAAACAAACTGTAACTTGTTCTACCCTTGTTTTACAAAGATCAGAGAAACACTGAAAAATCAATTCAGCACTTTTTGTTGCTTTCTTTCCTTTTGAATCAAAGTTTAATGAAACCCTGACCCCTGTGACTTTTAGCAGATGGGTTCTCTTGATGGAGAACTAACTGATTCCAGTCAAGTGTATTCAAGGTGTTAGTTTTTGAAAAGGATGTGGTTTGTGCTGATTGAGTCTTACATGAGAAAAAAGTTTGTTTTTTTTTGAAGGTATGGTTCATTATAATGGCTAATACATGTTGCGCTTTGTGCTGCAAGCCAGTGCAGAACCTCACAAGACAAAACAGCCTCTCTCAAGGGGAGACAGTGTTCCTACAGTTTAAGGTTAGAAAAGGCCTAAGACAGACCTTTTTGACTGCAATAAAACACTTTGGGCCAGATCTACTAAAGGTTTGCGTGTATAAAAACACTTGCAAAATTGATAGCACGCGCAAGGCAGATCTACTAAGTGGGTGCACTGAGGATTGCATCTGTCAAATGAACAAAATAGCAGATGCAATCCATTTAGTGTGTTTGCCTTCATGAACATGCAGAATACATGCAGATTATCAGAATGCATGGTGTGTGGTATTTTTAGCAGTGTTTCCCCAATAGTTTATTTGGGATGGCACCCCGCCCCCCCACCGGACACCCCCGCCATGCCAACAGGATCCCCACCCAGAAGTTCAAGTGCAGATTTAAACAAAAAAATCCATTATTTATTTTATTTTTTTAAATCAAAGGGCACCGGGACACGTAGTAGGAAGCTGCAGACAGGTCACCACCATCTGTCTGGCTTTGATGCAGCATGGCTGTCAGACTGATACTCTGCATGGCTGTACAAGACTGAACTTGGTGAGTGAATTGATTAATTTGGATAGATACAGTGGTGTAGTCTACGCGATATGCCGGTATGCGCCATATGCCCACTAGAAAACGCCCCGAAATACCAAACAATACAAAAATAATCGCTCAGCGACTTTGCGCGCGCTCCTCTGTGTGCCGGTGAGCGTAAAGGTGCAGACAGACGCACAGCGCAGGGGACAGTGAGGGATCATCAGTCACTTTGTGTGATTTTATAATTCAAACGGTGACTTGATAGCTCATATGCATGGTTCAAGTGAACACAACGACTTAAAAAATGACGAGTCAGCCTTTTGATTACTCAAAACTCAACATTCTTCAGCAGTCCAGCTCTTGTTTTCACTCACTCACTGTTTTCTAAATAATAAATTCATCCTGAGGTATCCTGGATCACTTATTCTCCATGATATAAGAACAATCTTTGAAGGATCAGGCTTCAAATACAATCTAGTGGGTGGAGGCCCATAAGTGGGTCGCAGAGCTGTTTTCAGTGGTCGGTGCATTAATCAGGTAAAAATGTGGCAAAAATGTCTTCAGTGTATGGAGGCCCCTAAAGGATGATTATGTCAGAGTATACCCTCTAGAATAAACCAGACTACACCACTGGATGGATAGATGGATAGATAGATGGTTGATTAAATAAATAAACAAGAAATGATTAATATAGAAAGATAGATAGATGAATTAATACATGAAAAATGACTAATATTGATAGATAGATGAATGAATAAACAAACAGATTAATATAGATGATCCCGAACGTCGGATCACGCTCATCCCCCCCTCCCTCTCCATCCCAAAACAAAAAGCTAGGGGAAACACTGGTTAGGTTCCTAATGCCAGGTTTGTGAAGTGTATTCTGTTGTTACTGGTTGAATGATTCTGTGCTCATTGTATCTGATTCAAGTACTGTTTAGAATTATATCTGTAACTATTTAAAAATATACATCAGTTTATAGAGATAATTTAGAGACAGTGGGCAAATTAAACCTTATTCTCTCCAAACATTGTTGAAAGAGTATCGCAAAATGAAATAAAAAATTAAAAAAATTATATAATGCTACTGTCGCATTAGAACAATAAAAAGTGGCACAATGTCAGATTAAACTTAGAAGTAATTTATCTTAAATAAAAAGTTAAGGGTCAAGATATCTTTAAAATACTACATCTCAAATCTAAACTATAGCTACTGAATTAAACTTATAGGTAAAAGCATAAATCCTTCCTCTGACATGTGATTGAATACTAGTACAACATAGTGTAAAATGGAAATAATGATCATTCAATTTTCACCTCTCACTGCATCTTTATGCATGTGCCACCAAAGCAGGGACACAGGGACACAAACCTTAATAAGGTGCATAATTTTAATCCTTCAATAATGTTGAGTTTCGTCTTGACTTTTTGTGAACATTGACTTGTGTTGTTGACTGTTGGGTCTAATTTCAGTCAAAATCCTTATAACTTTTTCCATTAACCAGGTTTTCTCTGAAAGCAGCAGCCTTCGATATCTTTGAGCCCAGGGTGATAAAGGCTTACTTAAGGGGCAAGTACCTCTTATTGACAAGTAGAAACCAACAATCATTGCATAATAGCAAAAAATAACAACACTGGTGTTTGATTGTATGAACTACTTTGAGCTATTTACTTGGCATCAACTTGGCCCTGCATTTGATATGGATCCAAAAAATATCAATGATGAAAAACAAGCCAGCAACAAAGCAGTATTCATACTTAACAATATAAAATAGTCCAGATACTGCAGAAAGAAGAGTAATCGTTGTACCATTATGTTGCATCAAAAATAAAATGTCTATTTCTAAATGCTGCAAATAAATGAAAATCACACATCTTGCCACCACTATCTCGAGTGCTCTTGGGGAAATCTTTTTCAAAATGCATTGTAGCCTTACGCTTTTTTTTTTTTTTTTTTTTAAACTTTCCAGCAGTCTTCATCCGTAACAACACTCTGAAACCCAAAAAAGCCTTCTCATGGATTTGGGGAAAAAAGACCCTCACTATGCAGAAAGTGCCACAGCAATGAAATGAACGCTGGGATATTCAGAGGGGATTCATGTCCTTGACAGTTCAGTGCTCTGCAGACTGCAACACGCCCGGCAGTCGGTCACAGCTAGAGGCAGCACCATGAAAGCAACCAGTGCGACTCTGTCACTCACTATGCTCGATTGTTATTCACTCAGGCCCATGCCCTTGATTCAGATCATTAAAGGCAGTCAATTTCACCGCTAAAGTCTAATTTGAATGCTTAACTGCTTGCTCTGCCATGTTCCCCGCAAAATGTAGGTAGTTAGTCTGTGGAGAGGATTGGTGGTCTTTTATGGTGTGAGCATTGCCCTGTAATGAATTATAGCAACCTGTAATAGGATGTGAGTCTGAGGTCTGTCCATGTTCAATTGGAGTGGAACTGAGGGCAAGGGATAATTGAAACTGTGGCTCTGCCTTGTTACTGCTGAGGCTGAATGAATTTTCCTCTTTTAATGTGAAGCTTTGATTTTATTTGTCAGACATATTTATATTTAAAGGGGTCTGTTTGTTCTTTTTAACAGCGATGCTGCCTGTGGTCACAAAGATCCTGGACATGGGCATGTCCATCAACCTCTACATGTTCCACGGCGGGACAAATTTTGGCTTCATGAATGGGGCATACGGTCATGACATTAAAGTGCCTAAACCTATGGTAACAAGCTATGGTATGTATGAAAATGTTGAACTGTGTTCATACTTTCTGATAGTTTTTCAAATTAATTGTTGTGTTTCTAGAGCATTTGTCATGTGAGTTGCTTATCATTTCATCACCTAAACTGAATTTAAAAAATTAACAAAAAACCAAATGGCAAAGCGTTGATGCATAAAAGGCTTACAACCAACACAAACAAGAAAAAGGACAAGGGAAAGGCAACCATGTAAAACAGACCAAGGGATACAGCCAGAAGAGTAATATTTATAGCAGAATGTTAAAGAGTGGTGCAGGGATGACTTGTTTTCGTAGGCCAATGCAGAAGTTGGCATCCCGCTGGTTCCCTTGACTGCAAGCCCACTAAAAGCCTGTTGGATTTCTCACTGTGTTTTGGATCACTGCTAATAATAAGCCCTGAAGCAAATAAAAAATGATGAAACATACATGTTCACTTTATGATAGTCTTAACAAACAAACATACTTTTCACGTTGTTTTAAGATTACAGGTAACTGGCAAGAGAAAACAACTATTAGTAAGCTACAATGACACTACAACATGGTGGTCTTATTGTAACCTCTTGTTGGGAGTTTTCTCACAATCAAGTGACCTGATCAAGTTGGTCCTCATGGATGTGGCAACCGTGCATGAGTAACTGACTACTAAAAACAATACTAAATGCTTACCGTCAGGCCCCTTGCCATTTTTTGTAGTTGGCAGTTATTTAGCATCTGTCATTTTAAACACACAACAGTGGTTAAACATTTAATAGAAGGCAACATCAGATGCATTTTGTTATTTCCCATTAAATATTAAAAATCTAATGTGTGTGTTTTCTTCACAAATCTTATTTCAGACATTTAATCAAAACTGGTATTCTCAATCCCAATTACTCTGGAGGGTTGGGAACCAGAAGTGCTCGGTACCTGCTCGGTACCAACACACTTCAGCGTTTTGGACTCATTCCTGCACCAATCTGTAGCAGCACCTTTACGTTCTGATGAGGAATTTAAGTTTCCCACTTAACCATGACCATCATCAGTGCTCTTGGGAACATTTCCATTTGCTCTTACCATACATGTATTTAAAATAATTCCGCAGCTACTGACTTGGGTAATATATGCAGCCCTCTCCTCCCTCAATGTGACCTGCAATTCAATTTCAAAAATCAGTAAATTTTAAACATAAACAAAATGTGAAATGATATGCCATGAAAATATATTCAAGTATATTTTCACAATAGTCTTTGATTGCTGTTATGTTCAGTTCTTACAAGAATTAACAACTATGTTGGTTGTAATTCTTTTATATGCATTAATGCATTTGTCAGAAAAGAAAAAAAACAAATGTGAGTACAATATACTTAAATAACCAATAATTACTCTGTTTATAGCATTTAAACAGTAGCTTACATTTGCTTGAATTCTGTGCTAAGATCACTTGATCAAGCTTTAGTATTTTAATTTTAATGATAAAAAATTGGCTTCATGAGATTACAAAATCTGTAAATTTGTTCCTTTGGTACAAATGTTAGTCACATAAAATGTTGAATTGTGAGTATCCAACAGATTGCCCTCCAGGATTGGGGATTAGATTAAGGTGGACCTTCTCATTATCAAAGTTGATTGCCGTAGCTTTATAACCTCTCTTTGATATTACAGCATTTTACTACAATCTATAAAAGCTTTCCATAATTGGAATTACTGGCTTGTAATTTTTTCTACTCTGGAAGTCTCTGCTTTTGCAGTGCCTGATGGCACATGAGATTCATCACAGAACAAACATGATTATAATTCAGGAAGAGGTTGATTTAAGTCTGCCTTCAGTAGTCTTTGGCACCACAAGTTAGACAGTTTATACCATGGTTGGGCCCAGTAGAGCAAAGAAATGTGCAAAATCCTTATTGTAACATTTCCTGTCACTGATATGAAATAACCAGGTATACTTTTAGAAGAATATATTAGCACAGAAATGCTTGTTGTCTCTAAACTTTAGGAAAATACCAGATGTATGCACAATATAAACTTTTTTGCTTGAAATTGTTATTTAAAGATAACAAAAAAAGGTTAAGGGTGTATGAAATGTCTGGAGATTTCATGGTCCTTTCTCCTAAGCCAATGACCTTCAGCTGCTTTGAAATCTAAATATGTGTAGTGCACTTAAATGAATTCATTATCCAATAAAATGCATGTGTGTTGTAAATTAAAGATGGTAGAATAGGTTTTATAGCCTCCTCTGGGGGTGTAAACATTGTAATGACCTCCTAAAGAAAAGAGATGAATTCTAAAAACTGCTGAACAGAAGGGGAGGCCAACTCTGACCTTCAGCAGTCATCACACCTGTGTTTACTCCTTGGAGTGCCCTTCAGCTTTTTTTCTTTTTCGCCTCAAGCAGACCCATTTTCTGTCAAGATAACCCCAAAATGTGTCTCGGCCCACTGCTGTCTCAAGATGTTTGATAGGGGAGCACAGTGAAAGCATCTGCCACAGTAAGAAGCATCCCTGCCTCTCTCTGGCTCCCAAGCCTGCTGTTCTGATAGCGCATTATCTTTCAGATTATGATGCTCCATTATCCGAGGCTGGGGATTACACCACCAAGTACCATCTTCTGAGGAATTTATTCAGCCTCTACCACAGTGAGTAATGCTAGTTGTTGCTGAGATGGGCTCCACATCTTCTGTCTCTCTTTCTCCTGCTTTTCTTTCATCCCCACACTTAAGTTAAGTCTCCCTCTACAACCTGTTCTCTGTTTGCTTAAGTAGGATAACTTTGCACATGATTACAAGCATGGATTAGGCATGTTTTTTTGTGGGTTTATACAAGTATGTGAGATTTTGGTTATGTAAAGACCCTAAATGACCACCCAGTGTGAATAATGTCATGCTTAGATTTTTAATGTGTTGATGCTGTTGCAACCTTTATTTGTACAAGTCTCTGGTCAGGGTGTTGGTGTCTCAAGTGTTTTGTAGCCACAGCTGAAAATGTAGACTTTTGCAATCTAGAACTGAATTCCAGACAACAGGGGTATAGTTTATATGAGTTTGTTCATTATAGAAAGTTTAAAAGACTGTGTGTGTGATTCATCTTTATGTTTTGTAGTTTTGAACGATGAGCAGTGGCCTGAATATGAGGTGGGGTCTGGGACAGCTTTACGGTCTACTTGGCAACCACTAAACCATGATCTAATTCTTTGTTAGATCAGCTTGATAGTTTATGATTGTATATTTGTCAAATCTTACATCGTAACTGAGCAACTTGACATGGTTTCTACATGTTATTTCTTGATGTTCTTTCAGTCTATCAATCATCATTGACAGGAAAGACCCATGAAATGTATGATTTTTTAAAATTTATTCATGACTGATATAAATAATAAAAAAATCTGTATAGTGTAAAAGAAGGAACATATTTATCTTGACTACCCACTTTTTGTCCTTCTATGTTTTGCTTTCTATAAAAGATTTATAGAAATAATTTTCATAGAAAACTACCCCAGCATGATTTGTGTGAAAGTGTTAACTACTAAAGGCCCATCCTGGAGAAAAGTATTTGCCATTATCCTCAAAGCTTTCCATAAGTCATCCAGCCACAGCTTTGTGGTATTAAGAATATGTTGTTTAGTCTTTTCGAGAGGGACAGCCAGTGTCTCAGCATGCCGTAACACCTCTGAGCATTTCAAAACGCTGGGGTTACCACTAGTTATTATAATTAACTCATTTGTTGAGTAATGTGAGCCTTAGACTGATGACGTGGCTCATGGAAGAGAAATATTATGTGTAGTAGCTTTTAGTGAAGTCATCCCACTTTCTTGGGATAAGCTTTAAAGTGAGTATTTTCAGATTGTTCAGGGTGTGCATTTTGAATTACAAAGTTGGAATTCTCTTGCCCATTTTTGCTTTTTCTTGGATTTAATGTTTAGGGGTTGTGATTGCAGAAATATGTATCTATCATATGTAATTTATGAAACATTTTATTAGAAGGTTAGTTTGTACTAATTTGCATTTCCCATGAAAATAAGGAAAAATACAAAATAAATGTATAATAAAAAAGATAAACTACATCTAACAAGCATTTTGCTTCCTTGTTTTCAGCCCAACCTCTTCCTGAACTGCCCTCTCCTCAGGAGAAGCGGGCTTACAGCCCTGTTGTCATTCAGCAGCATTTGTCTCTGTGGGACTGTCTGCATCTCACTGAAAAGGTAAACTACAGACCCAATGAGAGGCACAAAAGTAGTAGAAAAACACCCATGCGGGGGTTACTCAGACAGAATTACATTTAAAAAAATTAAAACCCTGCAATGTGCAATTAAACTGTTTTATTGGAATCAGGGCTTTGCAATCTTTAAATAAATGATATTTCAGTATTTTTAATCCTATAACTTTAGGTCACTTTTTTGGTTTATACCAATTTGAAGCAATGTCTTTCAACTGTATGTACTCAGTTAAAACTGAAATTGTGCAACTGTACCTTTGCAATTTGGATATTTGAATTATTTCTTGATTTGAAATGTAAATTCCCTATTTTAAAATAATTAATTTGTTAATAGTGATTAAGATGCTAAAACAATATTCTGTCTTGCAGTAATTGCAAAATAATATTCAGAACAATTAATAAAAAGATATTTAAGATCCTGTTTTAGTTCCAATTTAAAACTTGCATTTGCTGCCGTACATTTTTAAGCAAATACCTGTGTTTCCAGCATGCTCCTGGTGAATTTAAAGATAATCTTAGAACAGTTTTATTTTTGGCACTAATTTGGCAACAGTTCACCGGAGGGTGGCTCAGATAGCATAAGTGTTGCAGTATCATTTATTGCAAAGCTCAATCAGGGTCTGATGTCTTGTAAAGGCTAAGTGAGAAGCCATTGCTCATACAGTACTTATTAGTTGAAACGAATCTCGACTTTTGCAGTATGTTTGTGATTGCTTATAGAGGAATAACAATGACATTTCACATGTACTGTTCATCCAGGCCTTGCTAGATATCTAAACATCAGGTGAACAGACTTGAAGTTATTGTCTGACAACTCTTTTTACTCAAGAGGTCACAGTTACCCATTCTCATGACCTTGGTTCATTGATAGTTGAGGATTGCTGTACTAAGTGAGCATCACCACACGCCCATCACATTTGTGTACCTTTATACTCTTTCACAAATCACTGATGTAGCAGTGCATGTTGAGGGACATATCAACATGTGACTTCACATGCTGGGTTAGAAAGGAGAACAACTCTACCACTAAAAGCGACTGTTGTCAAAAAACAGAAAGTTTTCGGTCAACCATCCATTAGGCAATGATTTTTTACACCTATAGAGAAAGTCTTAGCGAGGAACTCTCATACCTTTATGAACAGCTGCTCTGAAGGTGCTCTAGCTTGATATGCTCCAGTCGCACTTGTGGACTGCATCAAGACCATTAAACCACTGTGTGAGGCCACAAGCTGCAAAGCAGGCTGTAATGTTAAAAAGTATAACAGAAAATATCTTCTTATCAAACAAGATAGGAAAAAATAGTATAGAAATCTGTTTGCTACCATCATGTCAGTTTGCTCTTATGTCCACCACTTATGTTTAACTATTTACACAATTCTCTTTAGGGCCGTTTACATTCACACCAGATGTATTACGCCTGGCAGTTTCTTACACATTAATTATTAACTTCCTGTCACAACAATTTGCTTTCCTCTGAAACAACAATTAATTTTTCCCTGACCGGCAACACGCCCTTGGTTAAAATAAACTTTTCTCTTCAGTGTCTTCACAGAGACAGAGTGGGATGTAAGAGTTCGATATTATTTCACTGTGTTTGGATGTAGGTGGTTAATCGTGTCATAGCAGGGTTGCTTATTGTTTGGTGAAAAGTGCACAATGAGGGTATGGAAAGAATGTGGGTGAATAAAATAATTGTTCAGTAAACAAGACAGGAAAGCTTCATAGCAATTGAGAAATCATCACTTTGGAGTCGCACATGTGAGAGACTGGACAGCAGGAGTTACATGATCCCAATTAGTTTTTTTCTCTTTTGAGATATGTATTAATTGAACAAGCAAACGTAATATAACCATCTAAAAAACATTAGTTTGCAAGTCTGTAACAGTTTTAACACCTGTTTTTACATTTTGTAAACCATCTTAAAATTTTAATTTTTATATTTTAGCCTTTGAAATCTGAGAAGCCTGTGAATATGGAGAATCTCCCTGTCAACGACAACAACGGCCAGTCTTACGGCTACACCCTGTATGAGACCACCATCACCAGTGGAGGAATCCTCAAGTCCAACAACAATGTTAGAGACAGAGCACTGGTAAGGACAGACGGGCACTGATAGAAGTTGTTAGTCAAATGAAAGGGTGTCACATTGGGACCCATCCTAAGAAGTTTCTGTTTACTTGCTCCAACTATATGTCCATTACACTAAATATTAAGACAAATTAAACAGAAAACTGACTGACCCTCTCATCATTCCTGCCTCTCTTGACAAGCAAGCAAATTTTCACAGTCAAGTAATTCTGCTTAAAGACAGTAAGATAGCCTGAAAATGTAGAGGTAACACATTTCATCTGAAGTGATAATGCATTCATTCATCCATTATCTGTACTGCTCATCCCTTCATTGGGGCTGGAGCCCCAGTGAAGGGAAGACAGTGGATGAGAGGTGGGATACATCCTGGAACCAGCTGATCACTGGGCTGACATATATAGGAACACAACCACTTGCACCTTTAGTGTCACCAATTAACCTGAAGAACAGGTTTTTGGGAGAAATCCCACACGTGTACAGGGAGAACATGCATCTTTAACACAGAAAGGCCCTGACTTTGGGAGCCGAACTAGAAACCTTCTAACTGGCACTATTACCACTAACCTGCTGCACCACCATGTTGCACTGAGGTGATATAATTAAAGTTAAATGCAGATTTTGTACTGTGCACTGTACTGGCACTATTAAGCAGGTTAAAGGTTTCCAAATTTCTTTTCATGGCCCTTTTTTTTTTTTTTTTTTTTTTTTTAAATTTGATCAGTTCTCATGAATTATTCTTTTTTTACACTATTGTGGATTTTAAAATGGTGCTGACCATTTTGTTTAAACTTCATGACAAGTTATATCAAATAACTAATAATAGCAAGGTATACAGTGATATGACTAAGCAAGATTTATTTCCTCTAAAATTGTTCTTAAGGGTATCTTTTTCAGTCTAATGTTATTTTATAACTAAGCCATGTAGAAGGTGCCTGGATGTTATTTTCATTCCAACAGAAAAAGGAAAAGACATAGAAATTTGTATTATTGTTGGAATGAAGACTTTTGGCTTTAATTTAATGTGTTGCTATGAAAGCAAGAAACAGTAATAATCATAGTTTTAAAAAACCTTCTGGGCCACTGTCATTCATGGACCTTAAATATTTCTATCTTCTCTTGCCGAACCAGTGCCCCCTAAGAAAGGAAGAAAAACACAGAAATAAAACTTCTGTATTTATGCCCTATGTTGACGTAACTGACAATGTCTTGCGTCATTTGATAATGACACATTTACCTTTTAATTTTTTTTTTTGTTGTCATTCTGTTAAAGAAAGATTGTCCTATGTAAAGAGTTCCCTCTTTTTATTTTTTGTTTTACATTTAAGCATCAAGTTGTTCAAATTCACAAATACTGTGTCACTATACATTCACACCAACAGATGGCGCTAAATAAAATAAGCCTAACAGTTTGGTTCTACACCTCGGCTTTTTAAAGCTCTCTGTTCCCTTTTAGTTATACTGACTCTTTTTTTCAAGTCTTTTCTGTTTGCTGGTAAAGTTTTCTTATTTTAAGTTTTCTTAAACACAACTTGAAGAATACTGAAATCCACTCATCCATAAAATTTTAACAACTTTAACACTCAGCAAATAACAGGTTTAATGGATCTCTATATCTACTTCTACTGCTGGTTCTAATGGCTGATTTTTGTAAAGCAAATATTAAATGAGTTTATGTTTTAAAAAAACACTACCCCAAACTTCCAAACAATAGGTCAGATATGGAAAAATCACCGAGTTATATAAAAGGCACAGTTCTTTATCATTTAATGAGCCCTTCACTCTGGTTTTTGATATTTTACATTTTGTATAATTCTTGTGAGATTTCCAGTTCAGATTTTAATCAATCATGACTCCTTAAAACTTTATTTAATTTACTTTATGAATTTCAATACCATCTACATATATTGCAGCATTAAGGTGTTTCCCTTTGTTACTAAAAATCGTAAAGTATGTATTTTCAAGATTCAATGATCATTAGTAAATATCAAACTATTTTTTTAATTAAACTAACTCTATTTTGAACAATCCAACACCTGTTTTTATTTTTTTTCCATAATAAAACAAGGAAGTATCATCTGCAAGAAGAATGCATTTAAGCAATTAAGATACATTAACAATATCATTTACATAAAAACAAAATAGTTTGGGTCCTAGGACTGACCCCTGAGGTACCCCACAGATTATGTTTTTTCTTTGGATTTTCTATCATGTATCTGAACAAACTGTTTTCTGTTTTCTAAATATCTTGTTCTTCATTGATGTGCCAGTCCTCTAATACTGAAAATACCAAGTTTTTTAAAGGAGTATAGTCTGATCTATGGTGTCAAATGTTTTTTTTGAGATCAACAAAACAAACAAAGATGCTTAAAGTGATTTAATTTCTGTCTATATTTCTTCAGTTAAATCCATCAGTGGAATTGACGTAGAATGATTTGCCCTAAATCCAAACTCACTGCTACTAAAACATTGTATTTGTCAAGAAAGGCATCTAACCTGGCAACAAATAATTTTTCTAATATTTTGAATATTGTGGAAGCAAGAATACTGGTCTGTAGTTGAGAAACATCGTTTATTTCCACTTGTATAAAGTGGAATTAGCAGTTTTCATCTCATCAGTAAATACTCCTGTTGAAAAAGACAGATTACATTTATACAGTGGTTCAATAGTAAATTCTGTTTTACTCTTTATGCATATCATGTCAATGCTTTCACAGTCAGTTGATCCTTTACTTGCATTTTTTTTTTTTACAGTATTCAGTATTTCTTCCTTATCTGCTTTACCAAGAAAACTACTGTTAACATTACCTCTGATTGAGTTGACCTCAGCCTTATTTTCCATTGATTTTGGAATATTTTTTTGCAAGATTAGGACCCACCTCTCCAAAGAATTTATTAAATTCATTTACCATTGTATTTTTCACAAATGTCTTAATTATCTTTCCCAAAATAGTTTGGAAGATCAGTCTGTACTATATCTTTCATTATTACTCTGTGTATTATTCCCTATGTAGCCTTAATATTTTTACTACTTTTATTTAATTATTCACTATAGTATTGTGTTTTTTTGTTTTATTATTATCCGTACAAACTTATTTTTATATTTCTTATACCTATCCTCTGCCTCTTTTGTTCTTATTTTTTGTGATGAATTACCCATACTGCACTGCCATCTCTACTCTGAGAAAGAGCAGTTGTGACAGACTGAATGCACAGCTCTATTACGTTTTCAGACTATGATGCACATTCATTTTTATTCTTCATTGCATTAAAGGTGTTATTGATAATACTTCAAGTTCTATGATTTTAATAATGTCAAAGTAAGTCAACTTTATCACATTTGGAAGTAATTTGATCATTTTATGACGTATATAGTCTGAAAAATACTTGGAGGATTTTCTCATATTGATATTGATAGACTTGCAATTTGATATTTAAAATCGTTATTTGCCAAGGGCTCTTTGGCTAAAATTCAATAACTGACCCTAAGGAATCATCATGCGAAAAAATGGTGCTTTTATCCGCAATTGCACAATCCTTTCACTAAACCACCAGACTAATAGGCAGGTAAAATATATAGGGTGGGCCAAGGGGAAGGTTTTTAGACAGCATGCCATGAGAGAACCATGAGACTGCTGATTTGTTTTTCAGGGAAGATTGTTGAATAAACACTAAAGACAGTCTTTTTTTCTGGACACATTGACAACTTTTGACCCACACACCCTTTTTTTTTAATTATTAAAAATGATGACACTGCCACATTTGATAATGTAAAATAGATGAGAATAATATACCCCATTTTAAAGAACTTAAATATCACAAAACCTTATGCCAACAACCTTTCATAAAAAAAACTGCATGTGAAATAAAAATGTATGTTTGCTATATGCTGTGCATTTTAGTGTTTTTAATCAATACATTCAAACAACTGTCGATAATTTTTTTTCTCCTAGGTTTTTGTGGATAAAGAGTTTGTGGGTGTTTTGGATTATACGACACAAGAACTTTCGCTCCTCGAGGGGAAGGTATTGTGTGTTTGTGTGCATTTGTACGTGTGTTAGTATCCCACTGTATAAAGATGAAAGTCAGGCTGTTATTAATGTCTTTCAAAGGGATAAAGTTATAAATATTTAATATCACACAGTGTGTGAAAGCTTCAGGGGATGCTGATAGATGTTTTGGCTGCATGGTCTGAGTATTTAACCAGGACAGAGCTTCAAAAGACTGTTTATCTTAACAACCTTGAATGTAAACATTATAGAAGAGTTCAGATTAGCTCTTAATTACCATAACCACAGTTTTTACATGTTTCTTTGTTTTTTGATTTTTTTTCATTAAGAAAGACCACAGTGTGTCAATAATACCCCCTTGTTCTTTCTCTGAAGGGACAGAGAACGCTGAGTTTATTGGTTGAAAACTTTGGAAGAGTGAATTATGGGAACCTACTGGATGATCAGCGCAAAGGTACAAATTGATTGTTAACTTCTAACTTAGTTAGTGTTTGCTAAATTAACATCTCTCCAAGTGATTTTTATAGTTTACAGACTTTGGAAGCAACTAATTATCAGTGTCTCTGAGATCCTTGCATTACTAAAAGCAGCTTTGACTCACCTTTCAGGGCTTGTTGGAGATATCGAGTTAAACAACAGTGTCCTCCGAGACTTCATTATTTATAGTCTGAGTTTGAAGCCAGGCTTTGTAAACAGGTATGTGTTTTTCAATTATTATCCTGTTTCCCATCCATGTTTGTATTTCTCTCTCATTACAACTGCCTGCTCCTGATTCAATCTAGCTGATTATCTCCCTGCTTAGCCCAATTACAGTGGGAACATGACATTGAAATTCACAAATAAAAACAAAGCCTTCCAGATCAGCAGCTCATGTTTAACGCTGAATTCTAATCAGTACACCCTGTCTCAATCATACACCACTCTTACATCATCTGCAACATGGCCCTTAGTCACCACAGAATTACTCCCTTCAGCAGACATAATACCAATGCTGCCCACCCTACAAGATGGCCTCTCATGGACCCCTCAACACAACTATGTAGACTTTTGGGCAAAAGATCTAGCTGGGGTTTTCTAAGTGTGAGAGGGTGACCCTAAAATAAAGATGTTTCAAATTCTAGAGGTGTGTTTCATTTTATGCATTTAGAGATTGTTTGTCATCTGTCTTTTCCTTTAAACAATTCTGATAGGTAAAAAAAACAAAACACTTTTTATTTATTATTGAACCAATTATTATTATTGAATCCAACCGCCTTGCCTGTAATTTAGTCTTCATCCCAGCCCCTTGTTTAGGAAAGGTTTTCATTTTTCTCAAGTTGTTTGACTTTTTCAGAATTATACAAGAAGGCCTCTTTTCAGGGAACATGAAATGGGTTAACAATTTAAAGCTTTTCTGCAGCAATGAAGGTTGATCATGCCTTGAAAGCTGGCCCTACTAATTTCAACAGGTGTTCCAACTTGTCTTGATTGCTCACAGCCCCCTCTGTCTGCATAAAAGCATACCCTGTGGTACCATACCCTTGTGAGCATCAGTTGAACAGCATTGTACTGCAGAGAGTCGGATGTTGCTACAAAAATGGCAAGAAAAAAGCAATTAACAATGGAAGAGAGACAGACCATCATAACACTTAAAAATGAAGGTCTTTCTTGCAGACGAATTGCAAAGAAAGTCAAGGTGTCAGTGAGTACAGTTTTCTTCACCATCAAAAGCCACTCAGAAACTGGGGGAAACTCTGACAGGAAGAGGTCTGGCAGACCCAAAGCCACAACTAAATCAGAGGACAAGTTTCTGAGAGTTAACAGTTTGAGTGACAGGCAGCTCACAGGACAGCAGCTTCAAGGACAGCTTTAAAGTGGTCATAGTAAGCAAGTCTCAGTTTCAACTGTGAAGAGAAGACTTGCTGCAAAAAACATGCTGCAGGTTTGACAGGACGAGTTGCAACAAGAAAGCCATTGCTGAGACGTCAGAATAAGACAAAGAGGCTTGCCTGGGCCATGAAACACCGCCATTGGACTACTGAAGACTGGAAGAAGGTGTCATGGACTGATGAATCAAAATTTGAAATCTTCAGTTCATTGCGCAGGATCTTTGTACGCCATCGAGTAGGTGAAAGGATGGTTCCACAGTGTGTGACACCAACTGTCAAACATGGAGGAGTAAGTGTGATGGTCTGGGGCTGTTTTGCTGGATCCAGGGTTGGTAACTTGTACAGAGTGAGAGGCACCCTGAACCAAAATGGCTACCACAGCATTCTGCAGCGCCATGCAATACCCTCTGGTATGTGCCTAATTGGTCAGGGGTTCATCCTGAAGCAAGATAATGACCCAAAACATAAGTCCAAGCTATGCCAGAACTACCTCAGGAAAAAAGAACAAGATGGAGTGGCCAGCACAGTCTCCAGACTTGAACCCAATCGAGCTGGTTTGGGATGAACTGGACAGAGAAGTAAAAGCAAAGCAACCTACAAGTGCCACACATTTATGGGAACAGACGCGGGGAAAACTTTCTGAAGAATATTTGATTTCTATTGTAGAAAGAATGCCTCAAGTGTGTTCAGCTGTTATATCTGCCAAAGGTGGCTACTTTGATGAGTCAAGTGTTTAGAATACATTTGACCCATAAATTGATTTCATGATTTGTTTTTTTTAGTCCAGTTGCTTATCAGTGCAATGAGACATTAAACTGAATAATTTTCAGTAAGAAACTGGAAAAATTGGGGTGTTCTAAAACTTTTGACGGGCAGTGTATATGTTTATATATGTTTATATATATATATATATATATATATATATATATATATATATATATATATATATATATATATATATATATATATATATATATATATATATATATATATATATATATATATATACATATATATATATATATACATATATGTGTGTGTGTGTGTGTGTGTGTGTATATATATGTGTATATATATGTATATATATGTGTGTGTGTATATATATATATGTATATATATATATATATAAAAAAAAAAAATAAATAAATATATATATATATATAATATATATATGTGTGTGTATATTAGGTGAACGATATGGACAAAATTTCATATCTCGATATTCATGCCAGATATCTCAATATCGATATGGTACGATATGACTACGGGTTCGGTGAAAACCAAGCATATTTTAGAAAAATAAAAACATCATAATACAAAAGAATTTGGAAAGTGCAGTTTTAGCGCGGGGGAAATCTATATCGTTTATATTGTTGCTTTTCGATATTAATATCTTGAATGTTCATATGTCGATATCGATACGATAACGATATATTGTTCAGCCCTAGTGTATATGTATATATGTGTGTGGTTGTATATATATGTGTGTGTGTGTGTGTGTGTATATATGTGTGTGTGTGTATGTATATATATATATATATATATATATATATATATATATATATATATGTTAGTTAGTTTGTTAGCTTTTGAAACACAAACAGTTGCCAGTTGTTTGAGGGGGGACAAAAGGTGTAAATCATTTTTTTTTCTGTGATCACAATTCCTGTTGCCACCAAATATGACCAGAAAGTTTGTGCAGCTGTACAAGGTCTTAAACTCCATTAGCTACACAGTCTCCTCTCTCTGAGGATACTGAGATTATCACAATTTTTCCTCACACATTGCCAATGAGATCAGTTTCTCTCTGTTTCATTCTGTTAAACTGCACCTATGCTGATGTCCTCCCCCAAGAGAGGCCTGCCTCACACTTTGAAAACCACTGGTCTAGACTATCAATCGGTTTTCTCAAGGTGAGACCTACCTTTGCAGGTGTTCTGTCTGTTAGGTCTCATGATACCTTCAGGAGGTCGTTCATTGTACCTCAGTACCACAGAGTCACTCCCCTCTGTGCTAACAGTCACTGCCCATTAGAGATGCAAAAATTCTTAGTAGAATATAATCTATTGGCACAACGTCCACAGTTTAATACATGCATGTTTTTTGCAGTATGTTCGGTTTTTATGTATTGCACCTTTTTTCGCCATGGTGCATCCCTAACCATAGACAAAATGTTTTGTTGCATCCCTACTGTTCACCATGACGATACAAAGACTTCAGTTAACCTGCCTATTCTGTCACTTGGCCATTACAACCAAAACAGTATCACCACCTTAAACATACTAAAGCTCTGAGACAATGCAGGGACAATGCTGATTCTACCTACTCCAGCCCATGTCCAAACAAAGTAGCAATGCTACACCTGACAAAACCTTTGTAGGGGATCTAATGAGACAATCAAAAAACAGAGAAAATTTTGAAGACAAAACTCAGCAAGAAGGTGGGAGAAGCGCAGCCCAGGTGAGGTGCTCAATTCAGTGGGGCATTCACCTCCGCTGATTTGGGCTTTTGTTTACCTACTCCTACTTACTCATTTCCATGAAGTAAGAGAGTAGAAAAGGAAGAACAGAGGAGATGAGCCTTTATAAATGTTTTTTTCTTCCTTTATTTGGTCCCCAGGATGCATTATTCATCCTTATCTAAACCCACCAAATAGCATTAAGTGCTCAGTCTTACATCTCCTTTTTGTCTTTTTCAAACTCTGGCCTTGCACCCCCAGCTCTCCAAGTAAAACAGCTGCTGATCTCTCAATAAACCCTCACCATACCATGATCTCTAACATTCCATCCTTAAGATATAGGAAAAGTATAATGTCTTAAGTAATAAAATTAATATGGTATATAATATACGGTATATAAAATATGGTAAATAGCCAATAGAGGGACACTGAATAATTTTGGCTGTGTTGTATGAGTAGAGCTCAAATTTGCCAAAGGACAATCATTTTCAAAAAAATTAAAGAAATATTGTGTAATTTCATTAAAATTGCCTAAAATGGCTGAGCAACAAAAAAACCCAACGTATTTGATCCTTTGGACCAAATCGGTCCCATCTGGAACCATTATAATTGCTGTTTTTGACCCCACATTTATCTAAACACAAACAAATGCATTCCTTCATGTTAAAATTTCAATTTGAGGTGGAACTTTTCTAGTTGTAATTTTTATATTTGTCCACCAGATGGAGTAATTTTTTCATCATATATCAATATTTTTAATTATTTAACTTTAATCTAACTCTGCAGAAAAATGAACAATAGCTCAAAATCAATGTTGCTGCCAATCACTGACCCATCTCAGGGCCTAATAAAAATTATGACCTAATATTCACAGAAATGTATATTATAAAATTATTGATGTTTTTTGTTTTTTTACGATTAAAAAAACAGTGGTTTTCGCTAAAAATACTGGCATTTAAAGGGTTAAGAAAAAAATTAATATAATTAAAACTTGATATGAATATTTCAGGCCCAAGTAGTTTTAAATGTTTGAGTCGTTTAAAGTGGAAAAAAATATTAATAAATAATATTTTTATAGCAATTTTTAGGAAGGGGACTGATTTGGATCAAATTTGTACATTTTTTTGAGGATCTTTTCATCAGGGAAATTAAGGGAATCATCTTGACCCTGCAGAGGTTTTTCTTTGCTAATGAAAATAATAGTAACAGTAAGCCGGTTTTGGCCTCCACATTTTGTGAATATTTGCGATGTCTGTACCTCAACACCATCCTGAAAATGTCAAGGACCAAAGCCCTGCAAAGAATAAACACAGAACGTAAATAAACAAGGAAAAAAAATCATGGCAACCTTTTAAATTTACTCAGAGGCAAAACATAACCTACTGTATGGCCAAAACAAAGAGGCCTCACAATATTTCCCTTGGCATCAATTTCCAAAGTTTCGCTCAACATTTACTTTGGACATTGAAATGTGAAATGCATTTTACACTGTCCATGCTACCTAACACTGTTATGGTCAAGATAAACAGACACTGTGATAAGAAATCAAATTAAAGATGTTAAATACTAGATGATGGTAATGAAGGGAATTAATTTTGCCTCTTACAGTCTTGAGACCTCAGCTTCCTGGATTCCAGAACGTCAGCGGCCCTCCTTCCCAGGTTTTTTCCAGGCTAAACTTTATGTGAACATGTTTCCTAAGGACACCTTCATCAAGCTTCCTGTGAGTAATAACATTAGTGGGCCTGAGATCTAGTCGATGATATTTAGTTACATAACGTAACAGTTAAACACAACAGAGTTTGGCTTTCTTTGATTTAAACTGAATTAAATTCTATATTTACATTTTCTATATTATGCAGAAATCACTGTATACATATCTTAGGGATATCGTTTCAGCATTGTATAGATTACTGTATTTTTTTGCCCAAAAACTTTGTGAAAACAAAATTTTTAGATCATTTGCTTAGTTTTGGCAATCTGTATTTGCTACTAAGTAGAGCTGGGTATCTATTCAGATTTCCTAAATCAATTTGATTCGATTCACAAGGGCCTGATCTGATTATACACGATTTGATTGATTTCAATTCAGTTAAGGATATTTCAGCCAGAGAACCAATTTAACTTGAATATGGAAGAGATTCTCAGAGAATTAGTGCTGTAAATAGTAGAAACTTACTCTAACTTTGTGCATTATTAAAAATATTAATGTTTACATTAAGAATTGAGCCCAAAGCAGTTACAGTAATCATGTACTTTTTTATTAAACAAAACCTGACCAAAACAAAAATGTTTAAATCAAATCAAACCACAGGCAGGCAGTGTAAATAAGGTGGGTACAAACAACGCTATATGGTCGTATGTCCGTGCATATGAATGCTACGACAGCATTGTTTATTTTCTAGGCTCGTGGAGAGTTTGCTGGTAACTTACATACAAATGCCTTCACCAGCGGCATTTACTTCGGGTCTGACGTCTTTGCAGACTGCGTTTCCAGGTGGTGTCGTGTTAAATGATTTTGGAGATCGTTGTGTTTCCACAATATGTCACCTGCGCTCTGCATATCTTGTTCATATAGTTTTACTCTTGTCCAGATCATTGCTGCCTTCGTGTTTTTTAAATCCAAAATCCAAAATGCATCCTTGAAGTTTGTTGGCGGTGCCTTCAGTGCTCCCTCCATGATGTTTTGTTTAACAACGCTCCTCGCCGCGTGACGAGATCTCGCGAGATCTCTGGTCTGGTCACACAAGAAGTGACATGGCATTATGGGAAATGAATGGCTGGTCATGCGAGACTACTCGGCATTAAACTGCAGGCTGCATTAAACACTGAGAAAAGGCGTATTAAAAGATCGATTTAAGGATTTTATGAATCAATAGTTGGCCATTCAATGGGAAATTGATTCAAATCGATAAATTGATTTTTTAAACCCAGCTCTACTACTAGGACGTTTTTTTTTTTTTGGCCTGTTCACATATTCTTGAAAGTAGCTCTTAGACGGCTCTGTGCTGACTCAGCTATATATCAAATGATTTATTTAGAAGTAATGTATCATACACTGTGCCTGATTTGATCGTAACAAAGATCGATGAAAGCTTTTATAAGAATAAAAATTGATTCAATTCTGTCCTACTTTACTTCAAGACTAGTAGGTCTGGACCAGTATTTTTCTTCCTATGAAACTATAAATCCAACTGTTAGTTTTCTTACCCTCTAATTGTTGCCTCAAGGCTCTCTTTAATAAACACTCAGGGCACCAGTGATAACATGCAAGCCTTGTTAGAGAAGAAGGCTTACAAGATGTTGCTGGAAGTCATCAATATGTTTCTTTTATGACCCTTTGCAGTTAATGAGCTGAACTCGTCTCAAAGTCAAAGTATCTTTATTGTCTCCCTTGGGAGAAATTTGTCCTGGATAGAGGTGTCTGCTGCACAGACAACACATTCAGGACATTCTACTCATGCTCCCAGGTCTGTTGTCATAGTGAACATTTATTGGTGTTTTAACAGGGCTGGGGCAAAGGTGTTGTGTTCATCAACGGCAAGAATCTGGGACGATATTGGTCCGTTGGTCCTCAGCAAACCCTTTACGTCCCAGGCCCTTGGCTGCAAAGGGGAAATAACCAGGTACAGTACCTATGTTCTTCTATTCATTTGAGAGAAACTTGATCAAAGTATTTGGCACAGAAAGAGGTGGTGTTTGTAGATACATTTTGTTTTGTCCTTTGTTTCCTATTTCTATCCACATATTCTTTTTTTCTACATCTGACATTCTCTTATGAATTATTGTCAATTTCACTGACTAGCAGCATGTCTGGATAACGATCAACCTAATTTAGATGAACTAAATAACAACCAGAATCAGAATCAGCTTTATTGGCCATGTATGTTAGACATACAAGGAATTTGGTGCCGGTTCACTTCACTCTCCAAGTACTGAATAGATACACACAGTGTATATCCTATATTATAAACAAGACACAGGCAGAAACAACAAGGCAGGAATTAACATTTTAAGTGAAAAGTTTAAAAATTAAGTTAAGGTGAGAATAGAAATAGAATAGAGTATGTACAATATGTACAATGTGCAAGACAAAACAACACAAGAAACAAGGTGCACAGGAGCATATAAGTGGGAGGATGATATGTGCAATGAATGATCGTGTAGGGTAGATAGACGGACATTTGCAGTTAGGAGTTCAGTATGGCAACAGCCTGGGGGAAGAAACTGTTCTTATGCCTGGTGGTTTTAGCATACAGTGCTCTGTATCGCTTACCTGAGGGGAGGAGTCTAAACAGTTTGTGTCCAGGATGTGAGGGGTCTGCAGAGATGTTACCTGCCCGTCTCCTGATTCTGGACCAGAACAAGTCCTGGATGGAGGGCAGTTTGGTCCCGATTTTCTCTGCAGACCTGATTGTCCTTTGCAGTCTGTGTCTGTCCTGCTTGGTTGCAGACCCAAACCAGACCGTGATGGACGTGCAGAGGACAGACTGGACAATGGCCATATAGAAGTTGACCAGCAGCTCCTGGGGTAGGTCGAACTTCCTGAGCTGTCGCAGGAAGTACAGCCTCTGCTGCGCCTTTTTACGGATGGTGTCTATGTGGGGGGACCACTTCAGGTCCTGTGAGAATGTGGATCCCAGAAACCTGAATGAGTCCACAGTAGACACAGTGCTGTCCTTGATGAAGAGTGGGGGGAGAGTGGGGGAGGGCTGTCCTTGATGATTAGTGGGGGAGGGCCCTCCTGAAGTCCACTGTCATCTCCACAGTCTTGAGCGGGTTTAGCTCCAGGCGGTTCTGACCACACCAGAGGACCAGCTGTTCTACCTCCTGTCTGTATGTAGACTTGTCCCCGTCCGGATCAGTTACCCAGCCTCACCTGCTGTCTCCTGTCAGTCAGGAAGTTGGTAATCCACTGACAGGTGGAGACTGGCACAGCGAGCTGGGACAGCTTCTGGTGGAGGATTTCCGGGATGATGGTGTTGAAGGCCGAGCTGAAGTCCACAAACAGGATCCTGGCATAGGTCCCTGGAGAGTCGAGGTGGTGCAGGATGTTGACTGCATCATCCGCTGACCTGTTTGCCCTGTAAGCAAACTGCAGGGGGTCCAGCATGGGTCCTGTGATGTCCTTCAGGTCGCTCAACACCAGTCTCTCAAATGACTTCATGACCACAGATGTCAGGGCGACGGGTCTGTAGTCATCTAGTCCAGTGATGCAGGGTTTTTTGGGGACCGGGATGATGGTGGAGCATTTGAAACAAGAAGGGACTTCACAGAGCTCCAGGGATCGGTGGTGTGGTGTTGGTCCTATTTATCGCATACCAGGGATCATGGATCAGTTTGAGTACATCAGAATACTGGGAGAAGTCATGTTGCTGTATGCTGAAGAGGAAATGCCCTTGAAATGGGTGTTTCAACAAAACAATGACCCCAAACACACCAGCAAGCGAGCAAAATCATGGTTCCAGACAAACAAAGTTCAATTAATGGAGTGGTCAGCACAATCTCCGGACCTTAATCCCATAGAAAACTTGTGGGCTGACATAAAAAATGCTGTTCATGAGGCAAAACCAAGAAATGCAGAGCAATTGTGGAACATAGTACAATTGTCCTGGGCTTCAATACCTGTTGACCGGTGCCAGAAGTTGGTAGACTCCATGCACCACAGATGTGAAGCAGTTATCAGAAACCGTGGTTATGCAACTAGATATTAGTATATGATTCTCAGGAAAGTTGAATCATCAAGCAATTCTTAGTTTATACACTACATTTTTGAGTTTGTAAATAAAGATGTCAACACTGCTAATTTTTTGAACATTATATTTCTTGACTTTCTGTAAAATATTATCAAATTCAATTACTTTTTCCAATTTTCTTGCTTTGAAATAGAATGTGCAGTGTCCCCAATGCATTTGTGTGCATTAAAATAAAATTAATTTGAAGAATGTTGAGGTTTACTCACCTTTTTAAACACACTGCTATTATTATGAACATAACTGTATTTGGTACACCATGTATTTGGTACACCATGTATTTTGGTGTTGTGAGATATCTGATGAAATGCCACCATTTAATTTATCACCAGTCAAAGTGTGACACTACGTTATTCTGTCAGACCACATAAATGATAAATAGCTAACATGTAAATTAAATCCTTTGTATATTTTTCTGTTAGATCTCAGACTTAAAACAATGTACACCACACGATAGCAGATCCATAAAACAGCTACTGATGTTCTGTATGTAGAGTGATGTAAACTGTCTATACATCACCTTTTATGTTTGCTGTTGAACTCATGTTCAGTTAGAGGCCTTTGCTAAAGCCGCTTTTCTTTTATTTCCTCTTTTCTTTTTCCTTTTCAGTTTTATTTTTGTGAGGGTGCAAATATTGACAATTGTACATAACCACCTGCCTTTTCTGCCCTTTCTGACCTCGGCTAAGCTGATTATTCATGCTTTTCCTAGGTTATAGTTTTTGAGGAGCAGGAAACAGATGGCAAGATTCAGTTTGCCAGCAGCCCTGACTACGGCATGCCTGTTGATGTCCAGTGAGGGCAGGAGGTGAGAGGGAAGGACGGAAGAACAGAGGAGGATGATGGGAGAGGAACTGGGAAGTGCATTACTTAGGTAATGGCTGTGATCATCGTCCTCTCAGGCGTTCACTTTATAAGTCTTTCTACATTAAGTAACACTAAATCTTGAACCGGGGACCAAGTACTATGATTTATATTGATCAAACTTTTTAAAAACCACATCCTCTTTGGGGGGGATTTAAACGTTTTCAACAGTAAAAATGTCCATGAATAAAGGCTGGTTTGACTTTTGTGTCAGTATATTGCTAAACTTTATTCTGCATACACAGCGCCTGCTTTCTATGACACTGCTCTTTCTTTCATATGTTCTGCCATATGATGGCAAAGTCACAGGTGAACACTCATTCTTTTTCAGATATGTGCAGCAGGCATGTTATCAATAACATTATTTGTCATTGTGAGGCTTGACTGTCACATTTGAAGACTCAGCTGTGTTTAACCACACTGCATCGTAAAAACTTTTCTGTAGAAAAATGTAAACATTCAAAGGTAATGTTTGATGTGATGCTGTAATCCTGGAGCTCGTTGCACAAGGTGTTCTGAAAGAGAAAAAATGTTTCTTAATCATAATAACAGAAAACATATTTGTCCGAGCATATGTCAGATCTTACGCTGCTGACTGTCCTATAGAACAATATTATTGTTGTTTAAATAAAGTAAAAAAAAAAATGCAATATAAAATATTCTGTAACGGGATATTGAATGACATTTTACTAAAAAAAACCCATTTGCAATGAAAACTACAATAAAATAAATTATGGACTGGTTTTGTTGTTGACATGGTCTTTTTTTTATTTATTGCTTTTACATATTTGACATGATCTTTTTTGAGTGACACATATCTGCAAAATCTGTATTGGGGTGCTTTCACACCTGTAGTTTGTATCTTTGGTCTGGACTAAAGAGCAGTTTGTTAAATTTTGATCCGTGTTCACATCAAAGGATTTACAAATGGACCAAACTGTGTGACAGGGTAGTGAAATGCTCCCTCTTTGTTCAGAATTTCTGTATAGACAAAATAACTCCACCTTTTTCTGTGGCTTCTCTGACATGTTGCAGTACAGTCTCGTTGTCCTCATCTAATACTTATGTCAGGTGTTAATGATTAAACCAGCCTCATTACATTGTGTGTGTATAACTGCTATTTAATATCAGAGATCCAAAACAAGTTTGTTTTAAAAAAGACTTGATGAATGTCCTCCACGAGAACTGTATGTTATTAAAGCTGTGAGACACGTTTCTGCACCAAAAAGCAAAGGCTGACAGTGACCAATGGTAAAGAATCGATGACATCCACATGACATTCTGGAGATAAAATTAAACGATGCGGTGACCATGCACACAGAGCTGTCCATGGTGCTGAATCCACCAAACCTTAATGCACTTGTTCATTCATTCATTCATTTAGCACCTGATACTAAAACCCTGTATATATGTTTACAAAAATCAACAGCTCTACTTTCGGTAATCACTGAGAAGCTTTTATTAAGACATATATGTTTTTTTTTACATGGATTGAGGACACTGTCAGACTTATAATTCTTAAACATCCCACAGTCTAGGAAAACAGAAAGCATTTTATTATCACTATATCCATTACATTTGTTATGTCTAATATCACAGTAATCTGTTGCAAAGTCATCCATTGGCTAAGTTATTCTGTATGACTTTAATTTTCTGTTGCATACTCAGCCTAATATTTTGTTGCTTTATCAAATTATTAATTTGAACATTTATTATTCTTCCATGGAGTGATGACAGCAGTCTTTGTATATTCCAAGTTTTTTATGCATCAAGGATTGCATTTAATTTTGTTGTACTTTTGCAATGACAATAAAGATTCTGTTGTGTATTTCTTTAGTTACCTCTGCCAAGGAGCTTATGTTTTGCCGGCGTTTATCTGTCTGTTTGTCTGTTTGTCTGTGTTCAAAATAACTTGAAAAGTTCTGAACGGATTTGGATGAAATTTTCAGGAATTGTCGGAAATGGGATATGGAAGAACTGATTAAATTTTGGGGGTGATCCGGATCACCGTCTGGATCCAGGAACTTTTTTAAGGATTCTTCAACATTGCCAGATAGGACCATTTTCGCCAAAGTGGACCGAAGCTGCTTGGCGGAGATCTGCGCTCTCTGAGTGCTTTTCTGGTTTGATTCTTTTGTGTGCACCAGGGATCAATTTACAGCCATCACTATTATTGTCTTAACTGTGACTATGTTGTAAATGGACTTGAGTTTGTATTGAACTTCTAGAATAGAATAGAATAAACCCCCACATGGGGAAATTTGCAACTTTTCTTGTCATCTGACTGCTAAAAGTGCTTTTTGCACTGCAGGTCACACTTACCAAATTCACACTCATTTATGCACCGTTCATGCACTGATGGTTGGCATTTATACTCAGGATTTCTGTCAGCATCGCCTGATTATGTTTGTGCTCTTTCATACACTAAGTACAGTACATGTCAACATGACTGCAGGAGCTAGGCTCAAACTTTCAACCTTCCAGTTGGCGGATAGAAAAAAAAAAACTCAAACTGAGCCACCAACACCCCCCTAAAAACTGAACTAAACCAAAACTAAACATTTTTACAAACTAGAAAGCAAACAAGCCAGCATTAAAAACTGATAATGCATGATTGTAAAAATGAGGATATCACTGATGATAGCCTTGGTAATTATGTGTATTATTATACTTCCACCTAAGTTTTGATAATGAAAACTGAATCAGAGTTCATCGAACACGTAACGTCTTCTGCTTGATTTAAAAAAAAAAAAAAAAAAAGTCTTCTCTGAATTGGCAGTTAGGTGTGTTGTATGCTAGAATTCTATTGATATCGCGTCGAAACTACGAGGGCTGATTGATAAGTTGTGAGCTTCATATTTAAGGGTTTGACTTTTGGCAGACATATTGCATTATTTTTCAATATAATCCCCTTCAATATCTTTGCCAGCGATGTTTAAGGGCCTGAGTGCCACTTTTAAAGAAGTCCTTTTCTTGACCGTTCAGAAAGTCCTCCACTGCATGTATGACGTCATCATCTGACCGAAAGTGGGTACCGGAAATGGCCTTTTTCAATTTTGGAAATAGATGAAAGTCTGATGGAGTGAGATCAGGCAAATGAGGCCGATCAGTCAATTCAAAGCCACAATCTTTAATGGCAGCCATGGCAATGACAGACTCATGAACAGGGGCATTTTGTCCATTTTGCAAATTCACTTGCCTTGTTTACATTAGAGTGCTACTTCTTCGACATAAACTGACCAAATGACACCAGTCTTCGGGTACACAGCCTTAAATAGTCAGGGAATAGTAGAGCCCTCGTAAACATCTGCAACTTTCTGATATTGGCTTATATACCATGGTTAAATCAATGCATCTGTGCATCAATACAAAAACAAAATATTTCTTTAAGAATGAATAAATTGAGTGAAAATGAAATGTAAATCTAATAAAAACTCTAAGAATATCATAAAAATATCAGAGAAAGATCCGGTTTTTCTTTCATTTTTTTAGAGGGAATAGAACATGGTTACTACATCTGGCATAACCCTTAAAAAACATTCACAAAAAGTTGTAAACTTGGAGAAATTGGTTGTCATACACTTGAAAAAACATGGCAGAAATAAAAGCTGTAGCAACACTGATCCTAAACACTGGGGGCAGACTAAAGTCCAAACCATGTTTAATGGTGACACGTGTGTTATGCCTAACTGCAGCACTGAAAAAACAGTATAAATACACATTCGGCCAAGTTAGTGTTCCTCTTCAGGTGTGTGGCTAAATGTGTGAGATCTGGAAACAAAGTCATTCACAGTGAAAGGGTGTCCTCTGTAAAAACAAGACACTTGAGCAAAGTGAGATTCTTCTCAGTTATTTATTTTCTTGATTCAACTATCATCTTTCTCTGAGACAAAATCGTTGTGGCAAATAAACAACCTTAAGAGTCACATGCATAAAATGTGGATCACATGAAGCTGGAGGATGAAGAGGAAAAGGTCGGACTTGTGAAGTGTATTGTGCCTTAAAGAAGCCCTCAGAGAGAAATACTTGTTTGCTGACAATAAATACTGAAGAACCTGGACTCTTAGAGTTGATGTGTAGGTTGCTTGGCTCTAGCAGGCTCATTTTTCAAGAGTAAGATATTGCTTAATACATAATCTGTTCAGAGGAAGAAAAAAGACTTAGATTTCAGACAATTTTGTTTCAGCCTCAGCTCTATGTTGAAGGATTTAAAATTGTTAGGCAGCTTCAGGCCACACCACACAGTAGCATCACAGACTTTACTGCAGTCCTCTTTTCCTCTCAGCACAAAATAAAAACAAGTTATGCTGATATTCAAGTGATAAAAATAAGACCTGGATGCACTTTTATTTTATGCACTTCAACTCTTAACTTGCAGTGCTAAAACATTTTAGTTGAATGTATTTATCACCATAAAAACTGGTAAGAGCCATTCATGTAGGATTTAGATCAACAGCAAAGCTTTGAAGCAGACTTCATCTGCAAGTTGACATAAAATCTTTGAATAGTCTCGAACACTTTACAGTAACCTGTGTGTGTGCCTCTTTAGAGAGCAGTCAGAAAATACAGATTAAAGGGCAAACACGGATCTATTGCACATCCACAGTTGAAATAAATACATAAATAAATATAAAACAAAATTTGTGTTTCTTTTTCATAAATAATGGGAAGCAAGTTGAAAAAAAAGTGAATCCAGAGATGGCCTCAGATCTCCTTGGCTGATTCCTGTGCAGTGTAATAACATGCAGTCCCAGAATGGAGCCAGTTTTATTAGATATACCAAACAGCCAGTGTTTCTTATCAAGTGAAATGTGTAATAACACTCTTTCTGAGGCTGATGAGCCCAAGAGGATGTCTTTGTAAGTTTTTATATTGCAGACATATTTTGGGTTGTGTGCATTGAAGGGGGGCTGTGCAGAGATAATCTGGCAACAGTACAGAGGCTCTGTTTGAATTATCTCCCACTACTTCTGCAGGGCAGTGTTAGATAAGAGCTACCACTGTACATTTCACCAGAAGGATGATTTATGGAGTTGGGGATAATATGAGGTGTAGAATAACTTAGTTACAGTGTTCAGCATACAGTATCATCCCTCCAATGCTTAGTTGTTACAAGTGCTGTGTCTACCTTCTCTGATCCAGTGAACAAACAAATGATACAAACATGAAGAGAAAACATCGCATTCAAACCCACAGTCCGCAGAGCTGCAGCTGGTACCTCAGTGTTGCTGCCATGCCCTTATCTAAACTGATTCATTTTTGTTGTGCTTTCATTAGCCTGTAGTTAATTTAGATAATATATTAGTTTAACAAATGAGACTATTTGTTATGAAAAATAGGGCCTTAATGTTTATTTCTTTGTGTAAATGATTGCTCACACCAGCTCTTTGAAGGTGAGTTTTATCATAAGTTAGCAGATGTAGCCAGGACATTCAAATTTATGGTTTAGGGATTTCTGTGTCCTTCACATTACAGTAAAGTAAATTTTGGAGTGTATGGGGACCTGCTTCTTTTTTTGTACTTAACACAGCTGGCCCTTTTTAAAGGTTGCACTTGAACCCATCGGAGTGCATAGACAGTATGTAGTTTTTGATGAGCTATTTTTGACATTAAACTTCAGATGAACATTTCCATTGCAGAAGAATAAGTATTTGTACATCTGTTGTGTAGTTGTTTCCAGTTCTGACAGATTCTTAATGTGTCAAAAGGTTCTTTACCAAATGAAATTGTTGGTGTGCTATAACTGTCCATGAATAAACCTGTGCCATGTAAGGTGTCACTGAGTGGAATCACCACGGGGAAGAGAAGAGAGTTGGGTTTAGTTTTTTTTTTTTGTTCTTTACCTTTAAATACAGTAATTGCAGTGCTTTTGCTAATCAATCCTCTGATTGATCTCATCCTGAATTACTATTTACACAAAGGATGATCATTTTGAGTAGCTGAAGTGCTTAAAGGAGCGTTGGAGTTTAATATTTCCCAAGCACTAAAGACCAGTCTCTCTCCTCAAGGGATTGGTGACTTAAATGCATGAGTTATAATGACACTATAAAATGAACAATGAAAACCCAAGAGTACGTGTAATTAAGAGTCAAGAGAATTCAACTAGCAAGTCAAGTGCTTGTAAAACACTCAAATCAATTAAGTTAAATTAAAGCAAACATTTCATAGTTATCAAAAGAACATTCCTTCCCTTGCAGCGTTTGTGTTTGCAAAATCCAGGTGAGACATAGAAGTCCATGGAAGTTTTTTTTTTTTCTTTATCCACGTGGATATTTCCTCTTAAGGTCTAGAGGATGTTCATTGTTGTTCCATGTCCAGATCCAGACATGATTTGTCTTTTTTCCTTGGTTAAGGTTGAGGTGAAGGATAATGTTGAACCTGCTTGTTTGATTGAATCTGCTGGCTGTTTGCTTGTCATATTGTGCTGTCTCTTCTGTTAGGTTGTCCTCGGCTGACCATGAGTGCAGGTCCTGTATGTCCACAGCAGCTCTGTGATGCTTCATCTCCACTGCACTTCAGTCTCAGCCCAGACGAACATTTGCTGCCTCTTACTAGTCTGTGCTTTAATATGATACATTTATACTGTTGAAGTCCATTTTTTTAAATGTCAGAGGCAGCCAAGAGGATTAAATCCTCTCTCAAAGGCCCCATTTCCTTTTTTTCTCCTCATGATTAAGACTTGGGAGCTGGTTGCACTTATCAAGACTTGACTATTTTCCTCCTCTGCAGGTCCAAGGCCAATCACCTGCAATAGAAAGGATTAAGATACGCTGAGAAGTGCGCTAAGCCTTAATTTAACTTAAATGAACCTGTTTATTTCATTAGTGACATTTAATAAAGTAGAACACCTGCTGTGATTGTGCTCTAACAGAAATCACATTTAGAAATGAATTTTCATTATAGCAGGAAATAATGAGAACACCTGCTCATTTTGTTTCTAATTCAGTTAGAAAATGTGATAAAGGTCATGACATTTACATTCTTGCTTCTCAAGCAAATTTACTACAGAAGAAAGGGGGGTAATACTTTGATAAAGGGTGCACAAATAATCATGAACTCATGCATGAATTTATGCATTAACACATGTGTTAGGTCTGACTTTATACATTTATTAAGTTGTTTCAGTCAATAGATGAGCTGTCATGGATGTTCTTAGATGGTCATAATAATAAAATGAGTTAAAGACAAGCCAGGGCTCTGCTTTTAAGGTTCACACACATTTGAAGTTATGGAGTATTCATGATTGCAACACGTAAAAATTCAGGAGACTGATCTTATCCCTTTAACTACAGACTCCCCAATGATGAAATTATGGATATCATTTGTAAGTCACGTCTCATGGCAGGTGAAACACCTTAAATGGATGTCTGAAGTACTGTAGGTGAGTTTATAACAATGTACAGATACAGATCATTTCTTGGAGCTTTATCGAAGAGATGACAGTAAGTTATCCAAAAACAAATATAAATGAACAAATCCATGAAATTAAAATGAAAAAATAAAAACAGTTACCACTGTCTGAGGAGCATCAGTCAAATCTCCACATTGGGGTCTGTGAATCCTTTCTTCCCCTCATTCACAAGGACAGGCTTCTCCGTTCTCGTGTGCCAAACAAGTATCTTTGTGAGAAAATGGGACATAAATGACAGCAGCATTAGTAACACGCTGTTCTCTTAATGCACTCATACAGTGCACTCTCCTCCTATCAGCTTACACTCTGCCTCATGTTCTTCAGAACAGTAAATTCTGCTTATGGCTCCAACAGGACTCGTCTATGTGTAAAGAGCTACTTGAGCATGAACCCGGTAGTTGAGGGGAGTGAAGAGGAACCACATGAGAGTGTTATCTTACAAAAATGTCACATCCTGTGCAAAGTCCTTTACAGACCATGAGATGATGACTAATTCCAAATGACAGGTGATTCAAAATGCTTCGACACACACAGTATGAGCTTTTCTCCCTTCGCAGTAGCACTATAGTTTTTTTGCACAGTTCTCCTGGGTTTGAAAGTGTGTTACTAAGCCCTCAAACTGGGTTCATTTGGCCCCTGAGACCAGACAAACATCCAGGAAAAGGCTTGCAAGGGGAAGAAGGGCGGGGAAAGAGAAAAGTGTCAAGCTCATTTTCCCCACTTCCCTCTGTGTTGGAACTAGTCTCCTTTCATCTCACTGAGGTAGCAGCCATGAATTATGCATTAGGAGTGTTTGAGATGTGCCAGGAGCCCACTTCCTCTTTGCTCAGGTGTAGGGGGAGGTTAATAGTCACACTCGCATCGGAAGTGGTAGATTATAAGGAAGAGAGATGCCCACGCACGACTTTCCATTTTTTCTTTTTCCTCCCCACCCGCCCTTCTGTCCATCCCTGCACTCATCTGTAATCAGTGTGACGTGCCCGTTACCCCAACACCAATTCCGCTCTCTCAGCCGCTCCCTGAATCCCCTCTTTTCATTTACCCTTGTGAATGGATGAGAGGGAGCAGGAGAGAAAGCTAGCTCTAAGTAGCTCTCCCTTTCCCCTCTACATCTCTCTCCCTTTTCTGTGTGTGTCCCTGTGGAGGTGATTGCAGTGTGGATACTGGCTAGCCAAAGCCCTCTGGCTGACTTTCCTCTGCCCAGAGAGGCTTAGTTATGCGACCCAGACCAAGAGCTATAAGCAGGAGGAGATGGCTGCTGCTGCTAAAACCCCTGAGCCTTTGTCATGTACATTTGGGAGACAACTATAATCAATAATATCAAAATTTTAACAACAAATTCAAACTCATTTACATTTTGACCATTGCATACCATCATTTGTTCATGCAGTTAGTTCTCACAGAAAATTAAAGAATTTAAAAAATACAAAGACAGAAACTTCAAGTTCAATAAGTTAATAAGTTTTTGCTTTTCACAAGAGAATAGTATCCAACAACCACACTACAAAAAAATTAGCCCAATAAATCACTGTCTGTATTTGAAACATGTTTGATAGGTAAATGTTCAGCTGTATAAATTTAGAAAATCAAAATATGTTTTTTTTTAAGTCCATAAATGGGTGCTAAATTTATCAATTTAGCGGGGCTACTGCTAACTTTTTATTTTCAAGACCAGTAAAAAAAATCAGCTAAGCATATTTTGCATAGGGGAGGAAAGCAAACAGTCATGTTCTCATTTTTTTAAAGAACCTGGATCACTTTGACACATTATTTGTGTAGTAGTTGGCAGTAATGCCCAATAAAAGATGGTTGCCACCAACCAGCAAAAAAAGCGTTTGATGGTAGTTCGTTTAAACAGGTTTTAAAAAAAGCGATTACACAGTGTTGCAGTGCGTAAACTGCTGGTCTGCAGAAAGGGGAGTCAAGGAATCCGGATCATGGATATGAGAGAAGTGCGGCATGTGATGCTAGAAAACTTGTGATCAGGAAATAAGGATAAAACAATAACAAAAATGGATGGTGGATTGGAGTGTCAAGGAAAGGAAAATGTGATCTGGCTGACTTTCAAATATGACCTATGGTATGAGTGGGATAATATGTGATGATTGAAGCCAAAGGAGTTTAGGTAAATGTTATGTCAGGGAGAATCCTATCAATAGAGGCAATATCGTTTGCCTTTAAATGGATCTCCTATATGCCTTACAACTTATTGTGAATCTGGGCGTCTTACAAAACAATTGTCAGGTTCTTTTGAAAAGATTCAGCACAAATGACAGTGTGTGTCTCTAATGTCTCTTGGATTTACTCAAACTGTGTTTTATCTGTGGCTGGGGGATGGCAAGCATAGGTAGGAAAACCTGCAACATACTAAAAAACACAGGACAGCAATGACTGTTTTAGGATTGTTTGTGTTTGGAATTTTTGACACAGAAAGTCTGTGTCGGGCTATTTAATACAGACAATACACAGGAGTCTGCAAGGGGCGTTAGTAAAGTGTTAGATTGACAAGCAGAATTGATTACAGCATTAGTATCAATTAAATCTTATCAACTTTTACTCTCCAGGACTCAGTATACTCAGGGTCTAGGTTTTTACTTTTTTTTATGTCCACCAGTGTTTTGTCATAAGTAGTACTGTACATATTTCCTTTGTTATCGAGAGGATGGCTGCTGGTAGACTGAAACAACTAAGTTTATATGTAGCCTGATTTTACCACTGAAAATGTACAGGATAAGGTTTGCAGAGTTAAAGTGTCCTGGGTCATTAGTTAAAGCAGCTTTACACTGCACATCTGTAACCACATTTTAGAGCTCAATACTTTTTACTTTTTTGCCTTAATTTATTCATTATGAAGACTCCTCACGTAAACAATAATGATGAGCTAATAAGTATAAACATATTTTAAACATGAAATGCTTATACTCAAAATTATTGACCTATAATTTCATGCAGTGTGTAGTTAGTGTTTTATGATATAAATATTGTTTCAAAAGCCCATAAGTTTAGAGCAGTCTTGTTGAGGAAAAATAATAATTCAGTGGGATAACATTTATTTCACGAAGTCAAAGCAATACTCACTTCCCTTCTTATTCCCTTATTGATAATCTCAGAGACCTCTTTTACATATTTTGATGATTTTGAAAATAAATGGTCCGCATAACTTTTTAGTTTGCAACCACAAAAAAACAGAATAAGGGACTGGGGACCTGCTGTTTGTGTCCTCTAAAGAGCAGCAGATCCCTAAATTATAACTGACCTGAGCAAATGTACATTTCAGGAGATTCTTTTGTAAATTTCCCTAATTTCAGCATAATTCTGACCCAATGACTGCGGTTTTGTTTTGAATTAAACTTATTGGATGTAAATATTTTTCAATTATTGGTCAAATGTAACATATAAATTGTTAAAAAAAAAGACTTCATTGCTTGGAAAGCACCTCGGGACCCCCATTACTGTCTCACAACCACACCAGGGGCTCTGACTGATACATTGGGAACCACCACTTTAAAGGTCTCTTAGACCTGGAACTAAATTTATATCATTCTTTATTTAATTTAAACTATGCATCTTTGTTTGTCAGTAAAATAAGAGCTTTTAATTCATAAGTCACCCTTTGCAATATACAGTTATGATACTTTATTATGTGTGTAGTTTGTACAGGCAGTTTGGTGTAACTTAATTTCAAGGTCACTTTTCCTCACTATTAACCAGTTGATTATAAGCATGTTAATTTGTTGCATATTTGCTCCTTGTTAGACGTTATTTACTTATTAGTACCTACATCTATAGAACTGTTCTGTAGTAAATAGCAAATAGTATGAGTACTGTCCCTTAATGCACTCTTAATTATTGCCAATTAACAGTAAGTTAGGAAGCTGATTCAGATTAATCATGACTTTGAGTAGCGTAACTCTAGCTTACTATGGCCAATTTAAGGCAATATTAATACATGAATGGTTATTGTCCCTTAGAAAAAACTCTCAGTTAAAAATGGTCTAATCTAATAAACCAAAACACAAACCTCTTGACTAGACTACTGGGTTTACTGGGCCCACAGTTTTTATTTCTACATTAAAGATATTTATTATCACAGTAAGAAATGTGTCCTTTATGAATGAACCCCTTCAGACAATTTCAGCCATTAGTCTTTTACACACAAAATTTTATATTTTTGTTCTTCTAATTTGTATATTTGTGCAACAACAAGTCGACTACTGGTGAGCAAACCATAATCTAGGTGTAAATGATCAATTTCAGATGTTTTTTTCCTACTTTCATGAGAATAGATCATTTGTATGTGTCGTGATTCAGGTAGAATAACTATTCAACTACTCAGCTATGTCATTTTCAGTGACATTCTAAGTAAAGCAATAAATTTCATAATATCCATCCAGTATCTAAACCGCTTATCCCTTGTGAGGTCATGGGGGGCTGGGGCCTATCCCATCTGACATTGGGGGTGGGGGGGGGTGGGGGGTGGGGGGGTGGGGGGGGGGTGTATGAGGGTATTCAGAGGGACTATGCTGTATTGGCCCATTTTCCTCTGTATTAGTGTCTCATTTAATAAGCAGCTAGTTATGAGCTAAATTAAGTTTTACTGGCAGCTTTTTAAAATGTAGTTTTGGGGCTTTTCCTGCCTTTTATGTGTGTGTGTGTGTGTGGTGTGTGTGTAGGTGGGTGTGTGTGTGTGTGTGTGTGTGTGGGGGGGGGGGGGGAGTAATGAAGAGACAGTGTGGGTAGGGATAAAGACAGGGGGTCACCATGTGAGAAAGATGCCTCTGTTCAGATTCAAATCCAGAGTGGCCGAGGGGGGAAACATCCTCAGTTAATGGGGCACACAAACATAACTGCTGGGATACTGGTGACCCATTAGCTGCAGTTTTAATATCAGCTTATACTTTTCACTGGTGGTAACAACAGATTTGATTCATTAAATCTGTTATAAGAATAAAAACTCTTGAGCTGCTCACTGCTCAAGTCATGCTACTTAAACATTATTTAAAGTTTAAAGACAGATTTTACCTTCGTGCAATTGGCTGCTTTAGGCTCCAAGTCGTTGAGTGTGACAAGTTCCCGAAGCAAACTGCTCTCCTGGTAGCCTCCCTTTACCCCACGAAGCTTAAAATAGGCTTGTGGCTTGAAGAGGATGAGCCTCAAGTTGATAGCAAATCCAGCCATGTCGATCGCAAAGGGCCGATGCGGGTCGAACACTGTCTTCCAGCCGTAAACCTTCCCAGCTGCATTGACCTTTGGGGACTCGTAGCGCAGGCCACCCACGAATGCCACGGGCCACACTGAAACTTTCCTAGTTGACCTCATCTAGCAAGAGAAGAGTCAAGAAGAAAAATGAAGGAGGGAAAGGAGCAAATTAGTCCACTGAATAAGCGTACATGACAGTGAGACACAGTGGTGGAGTTTTTGCTGCCATCCTGACAGCACAGCACGGACACAGGCTTGTTAGATATGCTGCTATTATTCATTCTGAAAGACGGTGAATATTTACAGAGCTGTGCTATGTGCTGCTGACACACCTTGATGAGGGCAGATCACACACACCGTACCACAGTGGTCACGCAATAAGCTAATTAGACACAAGCATCTTTGCAGAGAGGAAACATGGACAGTTTGGGAAGCCTTTGAAGGAGCCAGGTGATTAGAACAAGTGTCTCTACTCTCGGTTGGCTGTGGATATTCTTTACTGAAGAGCAATGCAACTGTCCTTTTTTTTTGTCCTTTAAGCTTCCAGCATCTAACAGTCTTGCCACCCTTTTCTTTGTCGACCTCTCAGTAACTCTTTGCTGTTCTAGTACAAGATGCTGCAGTAATAAAAGGTACATTTTTACAGCGAGGGAAGAGTGCGGATTAGAAACAGCAGTCATTTGATCAAACTCAATGCAGCAGAAATAATGATACCGCTCCCTCTCTGTGGGGAGGACTGTTAAAAATGAAGGGGAAAGTGCATGCAAAGTGTCCAGATTAAGATATATTAGAATACTTTCCTGCAGAAAATGTCTACATCTTGTTGTGTAAAAAATGTCTTACAATGTCTTGTTGGTATCAATATTACTAATACTTGTAATGTTTTTCTTTTCTTTACGTATTTTCACTGATTGAATGTTAAACATTGGTCATTCTAATTACTCAAGTATCTTTTATTTGAATTAGAATTAGTAGCAGATAACTGTCGTATGTAAACATTGTTGGTATTAATCAATCACATTTGTGCCATACGTTTTGGTTTTACATTAGGAGATAACATTTTGCCTTATATACTGGGATTATATTAAACCTATGCCTTTTATACTTATTTCTATATTATCCACAACAATTTTCAAAATTTTATATTTTATGATGTTTTATATTTTCTTAGATATTTTGTCATATATATACATCAACCACCAGCATTTGAAGTTATTTTGAGTTCCACACTGAAGGTAAAAATAGGCACTGAATGTATTACCTATTTAGGGTCTACAATGGTTAGAAATGACCACAGAAATGTATGTTTAAAGATTGTCTTAATAATATGTCATAATCTCACAATACAGTTAGAATTATCATACGAAATATTATGCATGTAATGGGATTTTTCAATATAGGCTATGTGAGTTATTATAATGATCTTATGAACATTATTAAAAGGTTATTTTCCTACAACACAGAGCTGGAATACATATCTAATGGAATCCACTGTTCAAAGTTGAGAAAATTAAACTGAAAACAAGGAATTGAGGAAAGAACATAATGTACAGAACATTCTGCTCCAAAGCAAGCAGAAGGAAAAGAACAACCATATTTGGAGCTAAGGGGGAAGCCATTTTGAAGCAAATTCAGCCATCTTGAATAAACCACATTGTTAAGAAAAGAAAGTAATATGCCTTGTTGTGCCTTATAAACAAAAGATAAATACATTCTGGACTCCATTGGATTGTGTAAAGGTCTATAGGATAGGAAAATTACACAATTACAGTTAAGAATAAAGGGAAGTGAATGTTGAAAAAAATCTGGGATGGAACCTTCTGGAAGACAGGGAAAATCCCAGACAGGGAAAGTCCCACCCAGCAGCTATAAAACATATAGACAACAGCTTGAGCTTCAGTTGTTTTGGGGTGTCGCGACAAAAAGTAACTCCCGTTTGTTATTGTTCACCTTGTGACCGTAATGAACGAGTTTCTTTAAAGTGGATTTTGCCTGCATCCGTACGTCTTTGAAGGGCGAGAGCACAAATTTGAAGTAGACATTTTTATATCTGTGTTATTTTTAGCTGCCATTACTGTGCAGAAGTTTTGAGCCAGCTCATTCAGTATTTACCAAGAAAAGAGACACTAAAATCTGTATGCAGGCTGGTTTGCTTGTGTACTTGTTCTAGCACATTTAGTGAGTTTGTGTAAATCATATAGAAATATCCCTTGCATGTGGTGAGCTGTGTTAAGAGTGCAGTGTGATCTGGTGGGCTGCTGGGTGGTCAGTTCAGGGGATCAGAGAGTTAAAGGGTGTAAACACATTGAGGCTGGCCAGGGGGCTTATGGGAATCTGTTGCTTTGAGCTTTAGGGGAAGCGAATGTGCTGGGTGCCCTGATAAGATTTGGCGGGATGTTCTGACTTAATGAGCTCTGGCTGGTCACAGTGAAACAGTACAAAGTGCTTCTATGCAAGTGTCCTGCTTTAATTTAATGTAGGATGCCATGTTTTATTCTTAACATTATTTTCTTTCTCTTATGTTTATACTTTGGAAGAAATGTCACCTATACCTCACATGACTTCCAGTACTAATACCTGGTTGTTGTTTATAATGAATGATGCTGTGAAACTCATTTTAGTGCCTTACTGAAGGTTTATTTTGACTAATATTTGCTGAAAAGCCATCTGCCTGTTTTGTCAAAACATCACCTACCTGTTACCATCATTGATATGCTTTCAATCCCAATGAAGAGCAATCATAAATCAAGCTCTCTTTCAAGTGGCTCTTTCCTTTAAAATGACTGCCATGTCAAAGTGGAAATGGCTGCTGCTTCTACTGAGAGAAACACTCAGGGCTCTAATTTCCTGGTGCAACTCAGGGTGTGGCAGGATGGCGCAGCCTGGCGCACCCCGCGCAGTGGTTATTTCGTCCGGCGCACCGCCGTGCGCAGCCAATTTGGCAATTTGGTAGACCGGCTGCACCGAGATGGGTGTGACGGCGCACCAGGGGGAGGTGTTGACAGATTCAGCATGGCGCAGTTTCAATTTCGTGCCAAAAAACCGCTCTGAAGGTGTGCTGAAAGCCCGCCAGCTCCCACCTGGTCTATTCTTGGCGCAGGCATGCGCACTCGGGGCAGTGGTAATTTGGCTGACAGGCGCACAGTGCGCACACGTCACCAAAACCTCACAGGCAGGTGTCCAGAGTGTCAGGCACATTTCAATGCAATAAACAATCACAACAACCACTATTTAATGTAACCATCTGAACCAGCATATACATTTGTATCTATATTAATTGTCCCGTCACATCTGATGTCAGATCAGAGACGTTTGTCATAACTAACCAGTTCATATCTCTCAGCCAACCACAAACAGCCACATCATCTGATACAGAGTATTCCGGCTTCTCTCATCTCATGAAATTAAATAGAAAAGAAAAAAGAGAGAGACGCTCGCTGAATAAATGTAAGTCACTCTGTGTCTTAAGGATTTACCTGCGATTGCCCATATTTCTCTGTTTTAATCTTTATTCGTAACGTGATCTAAAAAGATGGAGTACATTATTGCAAGGAGGATGAGGAGGAGATATATTTTCACCTAAGGCGCTGCTATTTAGTGATGACAGACCAGTAATGCAGGTGGATTTCAGGTGAAATTGTCACTGCGCCTCGCCCGCGGCGCATTTAAAGGCGAGGAGAGGCGTTCATTTGATTGGTGAAGATTACACTTGGCTGTGTTAAACCCACTCAAGTCTTATCTCCTCCCTCTCTGCTACGTGCACCGGTAGGAGAGACGGAGGCGTGGGTGCGCCTGCCTGCGCCAGACTGCGCCGTGCACGAAACTTGTAAAATGCCCTGGACACACCCTGTTGGCGCGGTGCAGGCGCGGCGCAGGGCAGGTGCGCTGAAATATGCTGAAATCCAAGCATACGGTTATTTAACAAAATAACCAAAAAGCGCATCAATTTTTGAACGAATTTCAAATTTTTAACACAGTAAAAACTGAAATAATGATGTCAAATGTACACTCACTGGCCACTTGATTAGGTACACCTTGTAAGTAACAGATTGGGCCCCTGAGGTCTAAGTGGCATGGATTCAACACGTCTGGAACTATTCCTGAGATTCTGGTCTACATTAACATGACAGCATGGTGCAATTGACACAGATTTGTTGGCTCCACATCCATGATGCAAATCTGTCACTCACCCACGTCCTAAACATGCTCTATAAGACTGAGATCTGGTGGCTGTGGAGGCCACCGGAGGACAACTGTCATTATCACCATTATCAAATTGAGATGATTGGAGCTTTGTGATATGCTGAATTATCCTGCTTGAAGTAATCATCAGAGGTGGTGTGGTGTTCGAATAATCCTCAGTTGGTAAGAGGCCCAAGCATGCCATGAATTACTCCCCAGACTATTACACCACCACGAGACTGAGCTATTGATGCAAGAGAGGTTGGATCCATGTTATCCTGTTGTTTATGCCAAATTCTGACCCTACGATCTAAATGCTTGATCTTGTCGACATGCCTAAATGCACTGACTTGCTGCTATGTGATTGGCTATTTGCATTTGCAGGCAGTTGAATGGGCACCTAATAAAGTGGCTGATAATTGTTTATTGTAATCAAAATATAATAGCTCCTGTAGTCATAATATGATGATGTTCATATACTGCACATATTTTTATCAGTACCGCACACAGGGACATACTGAAATAATGCCCTCCCTACCTCCACCCCTCTCTCTCACAGATATTATTTTTCTTACGAGCTAAATTTCAAAGCAGTGGGTTAAAAATAGCACGAACTAACCACTGAAAAGCATTATGTTATTTTAACTGAAACTAACACCTTTACAAACATTCAATGATTAATGCAGTTTGTAGGGGGGGGGGGGGGGGGGGGGGGGGGGGGTCTAATCTGTAATTTTTTTTTGAATATTTTATATTTTCATTATGCCACAGTAAGACCTAAAAACCAGTTTGAGTGGGAAATTGTGGCAGACTGTGTTTGAATACCAAGGGCCCTATTATGATGGTGTGAAGTAGTTTGGGGCATGTTGGTCTATATTTTGCTATTTATAAAAAGCATAATCCCAGTGCAAAACCCAGAGGCAGAGCACAAAAAGGAAGGATTATGTGCCTTGATTATAAATAGGTGTGTTTTGAGAGTAATATGAACCAAACCAATCAGAGTTAGCCCTCAGTCACTTCAATCAGCATGGGATTGCTGGATGGAACATTTTGATTAAAACACATTTCTGTGTTATTGGTTTATTCCTCCATAGACTCACTCCAATCCTCGTCCTATACCTTGCCTCTTAACACACAAAACAGATACAGGACAGTGTATGATAAATGAATATGCTCTGATAAAAGATACATTTCACTGAAGCTTCCCCACAATGTTAAAGAAAATGATAAAACTATAAAAGTGCATTGGACTACAGCATGAAGTGTAAAATTTAAACCTAAATGATTTTTAAAGTCTTCAGATAAATAATAGAAGTTAAGGTTTTTAAATTGTCTATTTGTTCAACATTAAATCAAGGTAGGCTGCAAATGTTTATTTCATCATTTTCTCTGCCAGAGGCCTTGACTGTGAACAAAATCCCTGTTGCATTCTGCCTTTGAATGTGCGTGTTTCTGCTTGTTTCTGTGTGTTACATGCTCCATAGAGGAGGACACCATGTGGATCTGAGTTCATCTTAATAATGCCTCCTCTTAATACAGTGAACACTGCACCACAGACTTTAGGAATGACGACTGGACTGCGTATTTAGGGAAATATCAAAGACACATATGCTGAGCCAGTAGGGGCCCTAAAGTAGGACCCTCAGTTTACTACACTGTAGGTATGAATAAGCACCACCAAATGCATAGCCCCAGATGTTAAGTTAGTTCAACTGCAACCATTTAAATCTGTTTTTATTTACCTCTGCGTGCAATTGTTACACACCATTATAAATGTGGACTACCCTGCAGCTGCCTGTGTGTTAGTTACACATCACAAACATCACTTACCTCTCTTACTGTGTTGGGGAGGTCCACTTGAAAAGTCAGGCACATCATACTTTTCTAATGGAGATTATGCAGTTTAAGTCAAATCATTTTACTTCTGCAGAGCATAAGCATCTTTTACAGTCTCACTTTCAGTACAGCCAGTCAAGAAAGGCATTTTGAGAACTTAACTTAAGTGTCCTACTTATGATTGGGCTGGGCACTTACTTTAAAAGACCCCCATATCACCACCCCAAAAGATGTTTTAGGTAAACACTGCATCTTAATTTCTTACTTTGTCTGTTTTTGGATTAAGTCATTTAATTAAAACACAGACATCCCCGTTAGTGCTTAACAGATGTGTAGGACCTCATCCTCTATGGGTGGTCTCACTTTGCCCTTTTTTCCAACTCAAACTCTGGTCAGTTTGAAAAACATAACTGAAAAACTAAACATCTAGCAGTGTATGCACTGCTATGCATCCATTTATTTAGTAGGTTGTCAGTAAAAATCTATGGTGATGCATCAATTTTATAAATTTGCCAGAATCACCTCATACCCTCTGCCTTTGTCTCTCCAGCTCACCATTAAGTCACACACACACAAGTATCCCACACAGAGCGTCTTTCTTGTGTTTGCTCTGTTTTTAATCTCCTGTTTTATAGAAACTTGTGTTTTCTGTCTTTGGTTGCAGGAGTCATTTCACTTGTTGTAATCAAAGCAGTTTAACAAACAAACTGATGAATGTCAGTAAATCATCAGGACTCACACAGAAGGAGGAACAGAAACAGGAGAGGGGTGTATGTCTGTGGGTCTGTGTGTCTCTCCAAGTTGAAACTGTGTGGTTCTTAGGGATCTGGGTTGGGGTCAGGGGCAGATCATTGTTTTTGTTTACAGGGTAGCTGCAACAAGCCATAAACCTCAATCATTGATCATTATTATCTAAAACATTTAGTTTTTGTTTTTGTTTTGTTCCAGACCTTTAATTGGTCAATTACACTAGGGTCCATACAATAGTTTCGATAAGTCTTTAGCATGGGGTCCATAAGCAATCTTGATTTTCATACATGATTTAATAAATTCATGAATAAACAATTATTGATGGGCTCACAGAGGTGTTTCTGTTGTCAATATATTTAAATTTACAGATAAATTAAAAACCTTACTGAGATTTAGAATCTTATATACATGAATGTTCTGGTGAGTGTCCTGGCCAGGTAAATCATGACTTACTAACAACATAAGTTCAAGCATGCTCCCTGTCTCCCACGCCCAGCTCTAAAGTACACCCTCACAATAAAGTATCAACATAGTTTATGAAGAAATTTATAAATTAATTATGCCTAAGAAGTATCTATCTCAAACCAAAGTGTCAAAGATAAATATACATCAAAAGTATTACCTTCACAAAGGAGGTTATGTTTTTTTTCCAATGTTTGTCTGTTTGTTTATTTGTTTTTCCATCTGTGAGCAAGATAATCCAGATGGAAATTGATGAAATGTTCAGGGCATGTTGGTCAGGGCACAAGAAAGCAGTGATTCAGTGTTGGTAATCCCATTAAGGATGCGGAACCAGGAATAGTTTAAAGGATTTGTTAATATCACAAACAAGGCAGTTTTTCTCACATTTTCTGGAAAAAAAAAAAAAAAAAAAAAAAAAATAAAATATATATATATATATATATATATATATATATATATATATATATATATATATACATATATCTATCCTACACTGATAGAGTTACTTAAACTTTTTAGCTGAAATATGTTAATGTGTACTGTAGTTGTAGTTGGTGTCTGCTCTCTATTTGCTGTCACATTCTCTTTCTCCTCCATATTTTCCTCACCCCCCCTTCCCCTCCTCACTCGGCCCATGTCTCTGGCCAATAAATAGGCCTGTTGGAAGTGATGGAGGGCCTCTGAGGGAGACGGAGCACTCCGGCTGATTCCCTGAGAAAGGTAATGACAGGCCCCGTCAATACTAGGTGCGCCATTTACTACAGACCCCGTCTGCACTACTAACAAGACTGGAGGCTAATACTCAGAGGATCCAGACCGTGTCCACTCAGGTAATTCAAGTGATGTCAAGATGGATGGCCCAAGATGTACTGATTACATGCCCAAACTTCCCCTCTGCAAGCTTCAGTTCCCTGGTGCCCCGGTTGTTAAAAGCTAAAAAAAAAATGTCTTCAGGCTTTGAACTTTATTATTTCAACCCCTCTTCCATAACATATTTCAGAACAACATGGCTGGAAAGTATTTTTTCTATATTGTACTTGACCTAACATATGCATGGTTAGACAACAAATCATTGATTATTTAAGTTTGGCTGTGCTTCAGCAGTTTTGGAAAATTGGGGATTTAATCCTGAGCTACTGTAACCACATGTCAATGCATCCCTGAGCAAGACACTATTCTTAGATTACTGCATGTAGATTTGTATAAATTCATTTAAATGTGACAAGCTAGTACTGATGGACACTTTCCAAAAGAACCCTAACTCTATGTGTCAATGGGTGTAAATGAGTGAGTGTGGCATTCAGTGTAAAAGTATTTTGAGAAGTCATACAGCTTGTGAAGTGCTAGAAAGGCTCCATTTGTCATTTGGATTTGAGCAGACACTTATAGATTTCTCTTATCAGAAAAGGGGTTTGAATGTACATTACCAATTAATGTTTTAAATTGTATAAATGCATTGTACCAATGTTTTGATACAATTCTTTGCTAGAGCTTACGTTTCCTGACCTATTTTAAAGGAAAGTTTTCCTCACATGAACTGTCCAAAAACAAAACTGCTCCTAATATCTTGCCAGAGGCTCAATGATGTTTGGCTTTCCTGATCAACCCAAAGCCCTTGTCTACAGCTGAATGGCTGCTAAGCTTTCAAGTTTCCTGAAAAAGGCAAACTGGCTTGCCTCTGTGCTTTTGCAGGGAATTGTGAAATCTCTCAGGTCACCTGAGGTACCCACCATGTGTTTGTTTTTCTGGAACTCAAGTTTGCATCATTGGTGCAGCACGTGAAGGTGGGAATTGAGAATGAAAACAAACAAATATATAGTGCCAATTCATGACAAGTGTTATCTCAAACTCTTCAATTTATGGATACACATATATGCATACAATATGTATATATATATACGTACATACATACATACATACAAAACCCAACATGAATCCAAATGTGGTGTGGATTTGGTGAGACTGTAACATTACCGAACTGCAGGGTCAGACTCTGGTGGCCTTAGGATAAAATAGTTTTTGCCTAAAGATGAAAAATCATTACATCGATATCAGCAGAGTACTACTACTAAGGTGCTACCAAGATCTTGGCCATGACTTCTAATAATAAGTGTATATAATAAGTGTATATTATTATATTATAATAATATAATAATAAAATGACTATGTCAGTACTCAGAGCTTGGAACATGCCAGTTGATCTTCAACCAGTAATTATCTCAGCAAGTTTACAATTAATTTCTAAAAGGGACATTGAAGTGAATTTCTGTTGATGCAAATTAAAAAAATGAGTTGGCTAAGCTTAACCCCCCAGTCCCTTGTTTAATGTAAAGAATGGATGAATCCAAACCCTGCTCCTGTAAGAGAGGTAACAAAGAACCTGAGCAAGAGCATACTGCTTCACTCACTTTAAAGAGCTCATTGACTATTGAGACTTGATGCAGACTTTTGACAATGAGTTTTTTACTGTGAAATGCTGCTTGACCTAAAGTTACATACTTCTGATGCACCATTAGAGGGAAAAAAAGTTTTATGTCAAAAGAGTCTCTAATAATTGCAGGTGCCAAGTAATCCGTGAATCATTATAGAAGTAAAGGTTATGGATTACAACTTTTACTCGATTTGTAAACTGAGGACGTTTTCTGAAGCAGTGGGACTGTTTTTGGTTGGATTTCTTGATCAGGTGAGTACAGCTCAAGAGGTAACTCAAATGAGTAAAATGACAAATTGTCAAACACTGCATGTGGTGTTAGTTGGTAACTGGTAGTTGTGAGCATTGTTGGAAGTAATACTCATTAAGAGTAATAAAATTACCTCTCACTTATCACGTGGAATCATGAGTAATTATTACATTAGTACGGATTTACTTTTTAAAATCCTTTCTCAAAAGGGATGAATTAACAGGATTAAAATGATAGAAAACCATGTTTCTGACACAATTTCATCATAAAGATAATAAAAAGTACAGCTCATGTTGTCAAAATGGCATACCAAGGACAAAAATGGATTAAGTAAATGAGAATTACTTCAGGCAGTAACTGTAAATTGTAATTTCTCACTTGTTAGTTACTAAAAAAAACATTATTACATTATTACAACAACTTTTAAGATTTTAATCAAACTGTCTTTGTTTCCTATACACCTTTCAATAAAAATTACAAGCAATAAATAAGAGAAAAACAGCTCTGACCTCCTCAAACAGCTCCAGGCTGTACGTGTTGTCGTCATCAGCAAAGTAGACAATTCCAGCCTGGCTGCTGTTGGCGTTAAATGTCTCCCTCAGCCACCGTAGAGCCAGATTTCTCTGCATAGTGCCCCTGGGAATTCTGGGATCTCTAGTGTCACCCCGCAGCTTATAGTTCCTGGGTGTCTCTACGTTGAGGTGGGTGTAGTTAAGCCCAGTCTCTCTGAGGAGTCTCGTCACGAGAGGTGTCCTCCTTTGGGAGTCCTCCACCAGGATCCAGTGCAAGTTTGGAACATGGAGGAAAGTGTTCGCTAACCGTGTCAGCTCTGCCTTCTGCACGGGGCGACTATATGTGGGGGTGATGATGTGAATGGTGGGCAGCACATCAGACCAGGGTGGGGGCCGTGTATACACATACTCTGTCCTCACCACCTCCACTATGTCCTTATCTGAAGCACAGTATTCCTTGGAGTCCTGAGCCTGGCCGCCTGCGTCCCTCTTCCCCTCGACACCATCATCTGCAGATTTGGGGATAAGAAAACATGTAAGGCATTAGTGCGACCTTGGGCTGCCCTTTGTATATTTTTCCTCAGGTGACTTAAACCCAATGGGGGTAAAGTGTACCTGAGAGCCGGTGGTGGTGGACTGCAAGCCTCTCTGGAATGATAAAGATCTCTTTTACTAGGTGGTGACAGGCTGCAAAAAGTGAAAGCAGGCACTGTGAGAGGATAACACAGCTGATGGACAGAGAGACAGCGAGAGCAAAGGCAGAGGAGAGATGAGCCCTGCTATTCCCTCAGCACAGCCTTTGGGCTTTTCTTTACACTTAATGAAAAATCTGGTTGTTGGATCCAGCTGACATGGCCTCTTTTAATGTGAAGACTCCACCACAAGACTTCATCTGCCTCTAACCTCCTTCTAGTCCTCCAGCTTAATACTGCTATTTACCTCCAGCAGATTCTTTTTAAATTATTCTGCTGAAATCTGGATGTCCTTGACTTTACATTTAAATGTATGGAAACATGTTTGCTCTAAAAATCCCTACAACTGCTTGCTGGCTTTGATTGCTTTAATTGTTAGATTCAGATTTGCTGGTTGTGAGCATGGACTAAACATTATCATATTCAGGACAAAGAACAAGATTTGGGGGTATTTATTTTTTGACTGGTAAATTTTTGGGTTATTTTCTTATCCCATTCTTTTATCAAACACATGGGTGGTGGTGTCTACTGTTTGAGACAAGCACAAGGAGAATTTAGTTGAGACCAAACACATATTTACAAAAAAGAGACGCCAGTCTAACCAGCATCTAAGCTAAGCTGAATGAAAAATTACATTTGTTTACACAAATAATTTAAATATACTATCATCAACACATGTAGTCAACCACATGGTCTTTACAGCCTTTTAAATCATAAAGCTACACTTACAGTTGGCAGTGAGTCATTTTGATAAAATACAACCCTTTAACACTCTACTATTATTTGAAATCATTACTGAAAAGAGTGATCCGGTGTCTCACCTGTCTTTGCTGCGTGTAGGGAGCAAGCTTTAAAGGGTTGGTTTTTTTTTTTTTTTTTAAGTGGGGATGCTAGAGGCCCATAGCACTAGAACATAAGAGTGCAAGTGCTGTCTCTGGGGAGAGTTTAGAACTATTTTGTGGTGCAATGAAGAGCTACATATCCTCCCACTAGCAACTCCCCTCATTAGATCAGGTCAGAGTGCTGAAGTGGGGTCAGATAGCTGGAACAAACCAGTATGAATTGCTAAATTTGGTTTGTTGTTTTAAATGTGGACATCAGAACTTACCCTTCTGCAGAGACAAAGCATTGTGTTTGCAATGCCTATTTTACAGATCGGGACTATGACACATGACAGCAGTTTAAAGGCATACCTAAATTAAAGAGATCTCATGAAAGGCAGAGGAGAAGTCGTGTAACTCAGTCCCACTCTTGACAGAAATGGACCTCCAGTTTTGCTGACATGGGCTCACAGTTCATGCATCTGCATCACCAGGTAACTTGTGATCTGTCCTGCTCTTCCGTTCTCCATCTCTCTTTCTACTTGTGACCCAAACTGCAACAATTCTTCCTCTGTGTACTTCGGTTCATAAAGATATTGTTCTCTTTTCACCAAAACTGACAGCATGTTGTCATCACTGGAGTTAAAATCAAAAATTTTTTGTTCAGTTTTGGTGAAGTCAGGGTTTGTTGTTTACTTTTACTGAGGGAGTTTCTCAAAGGGATTAATAAAGTATTATCTAATCTAATCTAATCTAAAGTTTGCAAGTTCCTTTACTTGCACTCATATTACAACTAATGCCATGGGCCAACCCCACTTCAAAAATCTGAACTAACCCTTTCATGTCTTCACCTGTAGTTGAGGTCCATATATCTACTACAACCTGCTTAATCTGCCATAATTATAGTTTTCTGCAGGTGATGTTGTCAGTGTTGTTTGTCCCTCTAATATTACAGTATATACTTTTATTTTTATCCCTACACTATGCATTAACAATAATCTTCATCCACTCTTCTATCAGCTAATAAGATAATTGAATATTCAGTGACACACATTTCAAAACAAAAATTGTCATACTTATGTAAGTTATAGACTATTAAGCTAAAAAATAAAAACATACCATCAGGCTTGAGTAAGAAAATGGTGGAGACAAGGTGCAGATGCCCAATCCACCATCTCTAATCCTGACACAGCCGGAGAAGTGTATTGCCCTCAAGCATAAAATGGAGCATTTAATCTACACGAAGAACTGCAGTCTGTTGTACCAGCTATGTGAACTTACGGTGTTAAGTCCACACTAAACCATATATTAAAACTAGTTAAGCTTTAAATTTAGATGTGTTCTAGTTCAAGTTGCTGGACAAAGACTTAAGGATAGAGGAGTGTGATGTTCAGGCTAAGCAAAATTTTGTCTCAGACAAATTATATTAACTTTATCTGTCCAATCAGGAAAGCATCATTTGATTTTTTTAAAATGCTATCTCTGAATTGTTAGGCAAATGAAATGCACCATATCTTAGTGCAGACTAACAGCTGGAAATAACTTAGGTCCTGCCATTAATCAATGTACAGTGATGTAAATGTATGGAAAATATGTCAAAACGTAATGATAAGGTGACCTAAGATAACAGCCTTAGTCTACAGCCAGTGTGATATAACAGCTTTGACAACAAACAGTGAAGTCACAACTGACATGAAACAAAATCAAAGATGCTTTACTGTTTCACATCTGAAATTATCCTCTTTGACAGAAATGAAAGTTTGAATACTAAGGTCATCATGCACTTCTGAGGGATATAATCAGCCCTTCAGACAACCGCTGAGACTCTCTGCTCCTCATCCTCCAAGTTATCTCCCTATAAAAGTGATGCACCATGGCAACCATATTTAAATGAGAGCTTTACACCTAGTAGGAGGTCAGTGTAAGATTAAAGTTGTAACTTATGCCTACGATAAAACTACTAGTTTGTGCAAACCTTTGAACATAAGTAAGGTGTAAAGACTGCTGTAAGTCAGTTTTTTTTTTTTTTTTACGTTTTTCATAATAATATGGCTTTCAATGTCAGAAATGTCTGTTTTTGCATTTTATCTCTACCAAAGAGGTTTTTTCGGCCAAATGTTTGTCCGTTTCTTTGTTTGTCCATCCATTTAAGATCAAGTAAACTCAATAAGTTCCCATTGTGATGAAACTTTCAGGATACATTGGTCATGGCACAGGGACCAAGTGATTAAATTTTGGATGCAAATGTAGGCATTTTTAAGGATTGGTGAACATTGTGCGACAAAACAGTTTTACACATTTTCAATAACAACTTGGCTAACAATGTCAGAAATGCCTTGGTAGAGGTTTGTGCACTCAGAGCACTTCTACTTGTTTGTATGTTTGAATGGACTTAAGTATCCCAGGTTTGATTTTATTATTATGTTCTTAAGTATCATATCAGTGTTTGTTCTTGTTAACACCACATTAGAATTTCAGAAATCTGGAAAAAGCTGTCATCCTGATTCTGTGACAATCAATTCTGTTACAGTACCTGGTGATCCATGGAGAAAACTGTTAATGTGTAAAAGCCTTACATCATTTCTGGACAGCTGCTAACCATCTGCACAGGCAAAGTTATGAATCATCAGGAAGAACCTGGCAGTGACAACAAGAGGGTCTTCCTTCTGGAGCAACAAGGATACTTAACTTTGTGCCTTTATTGGTAACATCAGCCAGAGTTGAGGACTTGTTTGGTTTTTTTTACAGTGACTCTTTTCTCCTGTTGTGGGAAATGAGGTAAATGCACCACATCTGCAACCGCATGTCAGCATCTAATTGTACCAAGCCTGCAGTAAGCTGCTGAGGTCTTTCTTTCTTATTTTTTCAGTTATTAAAATTGACACAATGTATTGCAAAAAATGAACATTACAGGCGCCTGCACAAATAAAATGCAACCATCCAAAACTGGAACAGTTTTTGTCATGCTTAGAGGGATATGATTAACCAGGCATGTGAACACGATGTCCCTAATGAGATTAAAACCAAATTCACGCTGGCAACCAGAATACTGAAATCTATGTAACACTTACTTGTTCTTCCTTTATGCATATACTTTCTGTAAAAATTGTAGAAACTATAAAAACGTCACTTTTGCTCTTTTTGTTTCAGCTGTTTGTCATCATGGGCCACTTGAATTAATTCCTAAAGATCTCAGTACCTGAAGTTACATCTCATACTTTTGTGAGTACACAGTATTTTTTTATCTGTAAGAAGAAAACCATACATATGAATGCATATATTAGAAAAAAGGGGTCTTAATACTTGAGACTTGATTGTAAATGGAGGTGAGTAAATCAGCAGGCACATTCTGAGTCAACTCCACAGTTTAAGGCTGTGATATTCTGTCTTAGGTGTTAGGTTCATGATGATGTATAGAATACTATAATTATATCATCAAGGTTTTTAATTTCTTTCATTGAGTTAACAGAAATCTTTATCCCTTTTTTGTCTGAGCACCACTCACACATTCAATATAGGGAGGATATCTCTATAGTGCATAGATTAACACAATCTGCTGATGGCCAGATGTTCAACAGAGGCTGCCAGCAAACACAGTGCCAGAAAAAAAAATTTCTCTTTTAAAAGCACACGAAAGAAAGCCTAAGAGAACAGCTGAGTTAAATTACACTGCCAAATATATTTGTCATACTTTATTTAGTTGTCACATAATCCTGTGAGATATTAAAATAACTGAGGATATTTTGTTGATTTCAGAAAAGGAAACTGGGCAAAGAAAAGAAAATAAAGGTTCCTGGCTTTTGTTTGGTTTTGCATTTTTGTCCATTATCAAATTATCATACTCTCTTTCAAAATGTTTCAATGAAATCTAAATACTATCAAACAGTAAAGCATTAGAATAGGGATCAGTGATTATCATGAATTTCATACATTAATTAATCATGAAAAAAGTATGAATTCATGTATGTCCTCATGATGAAATATCAGTAATTCATATGAATAAAGCCTAACATCATACATGAATTCATGTTCTGGCTAAGGTGTTTTAGTCATTCATTAGGTCATTCATTAGGAAGGATGTACAATACCTAACAGTACTGAAGACAGATCATTGCTCCCTTTTATTAAAGGGTCCACAAACATGAAGAAGTCATGAAGGGACTGTCCTTTTACCTTTAGTCCCTTCTACTCACTGATAAGTAAATCATAAACATCATTAATAACCTATGAACAATGCATGCACATGTTGGATGGCCTTCTTTGACGCTGACTCAAAAACAGACTCATTCTCATTTACTGGGGCATTTTCTGTCCTGCTCCCTTCATTCCTTCTGTCCCACACCAGTCAGAGGAGAATAGGATCTTACAGTCTTTATTCTGAGAATCTTTTCTTATTATCTGTTCAAAATGTCCAAAAAAAGGAGTTCAGGTTGTGGCTCCCCTCACTTGAAATGAATAACAAAAAGACCTTAAACTCTACAAACTGGTCTCAGGGGATGCCTTATGGAGACGTTACATAACTTGGAAGCCAACAAATCTGGTTGTAGATGTTTTGTCTGATATATTTGTGATTGTTTGCCAACTACTGTCTGTGTAAATGTGTCACTTTGGTCCTGAATGTAGTGAAGATATCCCTCATATTAAGCTGTGTGTGTGTGCACCTGCTGTTGTCAGAATCTTTAATGTACTGCTGCCTGTCTTGGCCTCGTCACTCTTGGAAAAAAAATTATTAATCAAAATGACTTTTTCCTTGGTCAGGGGTCTGTCAAGTAAAAGAGCTATTTTTGCCCACTCTTCCATCCAAAAAGTCTGTCTGGAGCCATAAAACACCCCCATATTTTTTTAAATATCAAGTATTCTTTCCTGCATTCTGATCAACTTTATACACAGCTTCAGTTATGAGCTAATCTTGTGTTCTCTTTTTTTAATGTCTTCAGTGCCATTTGGGAACGTTCAACTTTAATAATAAGACCCTCTATTTTTATACTCATGCTAACACAACTTGATAATTGTGTTTCAACACTGGGGACCACACTGGGTTGCCAAACCTCTATCCTGGGTAATTCAATTTGAGTATAAAAAATCATGGTAACAACACTTAAAAAATCAACAGAACAACAGGGTTTTTCTCGTCTCTTTAAATGAAGACTAATCTATAAAAACATCATGGGTATAATAAACATTACTAATAACTCACATAAGCTCTGATGATTCAAACATCCAAGTCAGGGATGAGCAACTTCCGTAAGTGACGCATCAATCTAGTTCTCTATGCTAGCTGTAAAATGCTGTAAAAGGATGCTGTTTCATGTCTTTCTGTGGTGGATCGTTTATCAGAACATTTATGATATTGCTTGAGGAGATTCATTTGGGGTTTGAGTCTTTTAGCAGCAGGTGTGGTTGGAAGGTGGGGAGGATCAGGGTCACAGTGACGTCACACACTAGGGATGTGATAGTTTGACTTCTGAGCCCCCAAAATCAGCCCCAACATTTGGGTGGAGGAGAGCGTGAAACAGTTGCCACACAGGAAATGGAGACAAATGAAAGACTTATTCAATGGTTTTGGGTCCTGCCACATCACTTTACTATGGCACAAAACCATCTTCACATAAACAGCCAATGACTGACAGTTGCTGGCTTGGAGGGCATCCCCATGATTGAGCTAGTTGTGGTGTCAATAAAGCATCTTGGTGGAGAGTTATCCATTCACATTCTACACACTTACATTGTTGTTTGCTTTATTAATTGGCAGATCTTTATGAGGACAACTGTGTTTAGAAGCTCAGATTTTTGTTGTCAGTGGTGGACTCCAGGTCAAATACATCCCTTACAGAAAGTTTTTATCCGTCTTGTCTCTGTGGTCATACAACTTATAATATGCTTATGTGACATCATTACAGAAATCCATTCGCACCAAAAATAACAAAAATTGGCTTGCAGCTACAATGTTAACTACAAAACAGAACAGATTAAAAAAACATGCTGCTAATTTTGGAGTCTTCACCATGCATGTGAGAATGAACACTGACGAGGTTTACAATGACTTGATAAGTGTTATTGAGCTCTGATCAAATTGATGGTCATGGTGGCTGAGTGGCTCTAAATGAAAGGCCAGTCGTCTGAATATAGTGTTAGGTTCAAGGACCCTCTTTAGGGTTGATATTACCAGTGAACTGCAATGTGCACATACCCTTGCGGATGGCGAGGAGTGGAGCAATAGCGCTTTGGTGCCAAACAGTGATGAGCAGAGTCCAAGGTAACACAATCAACACGATGGCAAGAATATCTCTTCTCTTCGGCATCTCCAGGATTGGTTATTTGGCTCAACATTACCTGTGGAGAGATGTCAAAGTGTTACCAATCTGCACTTAATAACATAGATCAAAAAACTGAAGAGATTGCACAATATTCAAGCAAGCTGGTATGTCTCTCTATAATTTTCAAACAAATAAGTAATAGCAGTTATTACCAGCTGCAACAGAGGCACTACAACAGGTAGACATAATAACAGTATTTACATGGACACAAGTTTCACTGAGGAAAGAAAAACTCATGTGGCACAAATATTACAGGATAGTCTATTCAGTGCTGTTCAAGATAAATATTCTACAGCAGACAGAACAACATAACAGCTTCACCAAATGAAATAAAGTGACATGACGGAACACGTACTGGTCATAGATCTGTGCAGAAAACTTAAAATTTTCAGGTCATAAATTTTTAATGTCAAACCCAATGAAAATAAGGTCAAGCCACTGGAGAAGGCAATGAAAAGGAGCTTTTGCCTGCTGCCAGCCTGATGAGCTCATCTGTGCCATCACTGAGGACGGGGCAGTGACTACATGCCTTAGAAAAACATAAAAAATAATAATAATAATAAAAAACTTGACCAAATGGCAGGAAATGATTTCATTAGACTGTGGGTGGACAGGCAAAACTACTGAGTCCAGATCATTTGGTTAAGCTTTTACCTTTTAGAAAAATCATATTGCAGCATAAAATCTGCTGAGATTTAATAAAAAACGCTTATTATGATTTTAACAACATGACAAAAATGACATTGATAATTGTAAGTAGCTCACCAAACGTAAGCTAAGCAAATAATCTTATAGGTGTATTTGTGTAAGTTGCCACTTAAGATTGCCTCAGTAAAGGAGGTGAATGTTTACACTTCCTTTGAAAGGATTAGTGATGGGTATTTTTTTTATATTGATAATGATACCCTTATTATTAATGATCTGTTTACCATTTCTGAAATTCAAGTGGTATAAACTGAGTAAAGGTTAAGTCAACAAATCAAAGAGGTTTAATCTTTATTTCTACACCATTTACCTATGTGTCTTATACTTCTATTTATACTTTACCTCCCTAAATTTATTCTTAAACTTTTAAAATTGACAGAAGAAGAACAAACTTAACTTACAAACAACATAGGCTAAAGCCTAACACATCCCTGAAAAGGACAAGCAGCATACATTAATAAAGGGGATGACAGTGGAGAGTAGTTAAAATGTCCACACACTTCATGCTCAGAAACTGTGTAAAATTTGGCCTTTGGCTACTCCTTAGTTTCCTACAATATCACACTTTTGTCTCTCAAATACAGACTCAAAAAGCCTAAAAATGACTCTTGAAGAAAGGATTAAAATAGTTAAGTTTCAAAAAGCCTGTTGCTGCTTACCCAAGGTTAGAAATGGATCATGGCACCACTGGTGATGCAGCAGGTAAGTCCACACTGCATACTGGAAGAGCTACGTAGTGGTGATGTTGTTCGTAACACCTCAGCCAACCATTTCCTCTTGTTTTGTTGTCTTGTCTACTCACGTAGACAGACAAAGCTGGCAACAGACCTTCAAAAAAGGACAGTACAGTAAATATGACAATCTTTCATTGACAGAGATGCATTTCACAGAGTAATCCTCTCTTTGGCTGCTTTTTTATTTTGTTTTGTACAGTGGACCTTTATTTAGCCCCTCATTAGACATTCAAGGACAGTCTGTTTTGAACAAAGCAGTTTGAACAGGGCGGGGAGTCAAATACTTTACAGCAAGTCTTGGCTGAACCTTGAACAGTGTGGCTGTGTGAAGTCTATTCATTATTTAACACCAGAGAGCCTGGGCTGAAACTGCAGCTGAGGAAAAACTGTGTCAGGGTAAAATAATGAACTCTAATATAGATGCACATTATAGAGATTAACATGATGATTCCCTTTTCTTGTTATGTGGCATTTTTGAGTCTGTGTATTTGAATTAAAACTCTACATATAAGGTTTTTACCTAATTGACTCCAGTGTGAACAACACAGACACTGTGTTTTTCTTCCTTTTTTTGTGCATAATGTGGAAACTGAAAGAGGGTTAGTCACAACTCCATCGCTTGCCAACAGTCTGGGGTGGGGGATGTTACAAAAATAAACTGGCATCATGTCTTATTCAAATACATCTGAGAGAGCGCTGCTTCCATGAAGGCTTATGCTTTACTCAGCCACTGATGACTGCACGCTGCATCAGCTCAAAAGGCGGATGGCTGCAGACTTCGTCTCTAAGGGCTTTGTAATAGAGACTCATACTAACTGCTAATATGTATGTTTTGGGGAATGAACAGCAGGAGTCCAAGAATTATTTTACTCAGGCACACTTTTGTATAGAAGTCAATTTTCCTCTGATCCAGTCATGCAGTAGGGGGTGTCTGTGGTTGATGTGCATAAAATTTCGAAACAATCTATTTTCAGATTGCTCTGACTCATTGTCCAATTTTTCAACTGGAGCACCATGTATCTGAGACGAGGCTTCAGATGTGCAAGCACAGGAATGAAAATGAATATTACAATCTGTCTTCATGGGTAAATACATGACAGCCTCTGCATTGTTTGCCTTTCATTACAGCAGCAAGAAAGAACTGCAAAGACAAAAAAAGAACTAAAAATCAGCAACAGAAAAGAAAAAGCTGTTGCTGCCAGCCTGGTAATGTCATGCATGTGGACTCACAATGACAATGTTGCTGCACTGATTTATGTACAACATTCCCCTCCTCTGTGCATTGTGATGGAGCTAAACAGAAGGAAAAAGAGTATCGTACTACAACAAACTGCCAGAATATTAAACCCTCCAACAGGCCACTGCAGCAGCTCATTTTTGACAGAAAGTGTTGGAGATAAACAAAACAACATGGTACAGCTGCTGGCGGCAGGAGTTGGAACTTGAATTACTATTATGTGTAGAAAATACGGAACACCAAGTAGCTGTTCTTGTGATATGAATGCATTCATGAGGCCTCTTTGTCACTGAATTTTTGTTTCCATCTAGGCTGAGCTCGACTATGCAAGGTTAACAACAACACTTAAGAGCAGGGAGGTGACTTAATTTAACCTGATCCTCAACATTCATCGAAACACCTGCAGTGTTTCAGGCTTGTTGTGCTCATCAATGAGAAGCAGATGAAGAAAACTGCTTTAATCCCTGTTTCTGCTTAAAACAACTGAGGTGTCATAAACAACATTAATATATTGCGACCATGTTAGCTTGCAACTTCAGTATTGTTGTGCATAAACATAATTTTACTGTAGGTCTCACACACTAAGCTTTAAATGAAGCCACCCACTAGCAGTTCATATTGATTTGGCAAAAATGTAGCATGTGATATGCAGAGTGCAAACATATGCAAGATCAGATCAGAAAACCAAAAATACTTACTACACCAGAGTGTCCTCTGGATTCAGAAAAAAAATCAGGAGTATGTTTAAGGACAGTCTTCCTTATTTACTATTTTCCAAGGTGCAGGGTGCCAACCTGTAAGAGACTGTGGACGGCTGTTGAGTCGGCGCTCCCAATTATTATTAAATGTTTGTTTATTGTTTTGTGTTTATGATGGGCAGACCTAATGTTATGTTTTTGTTTATTGATTGTTTGAGTTCATTAAGAGACTGACTGATTGACAGGCTTGTTGTCTGATGTGGGCATTTTTCATAAAAAGCCTGGCACCCGCAGCTGATAGTGGTTGCGAGTAAATGGCATGAGAAGCAGCACAGCAGAGCGTCTCCAGTCTTTTTCCTCATTTTTTTTCTGTGTTTGTTATTTAACTTTTTGGGTTCACAATGCTGTGCCGCTATATAGCCTACTCTGTCAACAACAGCAGCAGCTGCATGGCATTGGCTAGTATTAGAATAGGGGTCAATATTATTTATGTCATGCAGCAAAAACTCTAATGAGAACCACTAGTATGCTTTTTTCAGACCATAGCTGGATCATCTGTGGCAGAGTTTGCCAGCTTGCCAATATCACCTTGAATGCAGTGTCTAAAATGCAGTACGTACTTCAAACTGCATTCCATTAGTCCTTCCTTAGTAAAGTGCCTCTCTCACACAGGGTCAAGACATGGTAACAAGCAGCAAATCAACATGTTATCAAAAGCAAGGGAAAGCTCTTTAGGTTTGACATTCTTGTTTCAAACACATGTTGTGAGTTGTGTGTTTAACCGTTAAAAAAATTAAACATCAATAACAACTTTACATTTTTAACTCTTTGTAAGCCATCCCTCTATCTTATGCAGATCAGATTTGTGAAACTCTTAAAGAAACAGTAACATTTCTCAACTGTCAAAATTATGTTTTTGGAAATTGTTAGTAAAGCCCCCGCATCCAACCAGTACCCATTTGCCCTTTTTGTGTCTTTGGCACCTGAACTGTGTGATGTGGGAAGACGACACACCACAGACTACAGCAGATAATATCAGACAATGAAGCTTGACAGCCTTTCATATCAGCTGGAGTTAACCAGCTGTGAAGAGAACACCTGCTGCTGATTAACAAAGAATTACTGCAACAATGCCATGTGTTCAATTTGTTACACTGATTGTTGAACTAACACTGTAACCCCCAAAAGGAGGGGTGGGGTTAGCATTTAAAACTTTTCCCATGTGATGTGCCAGGACATTATTAAATCTTTAATCTGAGGAGGAAAAAACTCACCCTATAATGTAATCATCATCACATACAAAGTAAATGCTTCAAACCTAAAATAATGGCATTGGTTCAGCTGGGTAGAGTTATGTTAGCTGTAAAAATGAATTGCCTTATCGTGCAATGTGGCAGACTTTTTTTTTTTTCACCAAGTAGGTTTTTATTTGTTTTCAAAAATGATCTTAAGCAAACTAAACCATCAGCATTATTTTTACAGTTATTTTCACTCCACAAAGCACAGCCAGAGGGTAGGAGCAAGACAAGGATATTAATGGAACACCGCAGAAACAAACCTTTATTGTATTTTACACCACAGAGGTTCACAACCACAGATAAATCTGACCACAAAAAGAAAGCAGGATGTTTTTTTGTTAGAAACCCTGCTAACAAAGCAAAAGTAAGCAAATGGCTAAAAAGAAGATAGCTGTCAAATAATTTGATAAAAACCAAACAAACAAACAAACAAACCCAAAAAAACCCTGAACGTTTCTTACAAGGTATTTGATCTGGAAAGGGATTCATCCAACAAGATTTGGGAGAAAAATGGCTCACACTTGGCTTCCACTTTTGATGCTTGATAAGAGAATATCTACTGAATATTTAGATTATTCCATAAACATACACTTAAGATGGTTTACTTTTTTATTATCACAATTTCATATATTATTCTACTTTTAAGCTAGTTATACTCATTGTTGATGCCTTTAAAATGACACTTTAGCCTAGCTACCTTCATTGAAATAATTTAAGCTGAAGATCAATACTTTAAACATTTTTGATGATGTAATGTTACAGCTTAGTTAATCTAGACCCTGAATTTAAGTAATCATCATGAACCACAGTTTCCTTAGTTCAACCAAGTCTACTGGACTACAGGTCTATTAGAGCTGATCTGACTTCATATCAAATTTCCCAAACTATATGCATTATGCCTATTCATACTGGCATTTAGCAAACAGCGGTCTTGCTGGAAAAGACATTGAGAAATGAGAGCAAATTTATAACTCAAAAAAATAATTGTTCTCCTCATTTAAGCTTACAGTATTTTTTAATAAGTATTATAGAAAATAATATTCAAATGTGCTGATATACATTATTCCGAAGGCCATTCAAATAATTTACTAGATGCTGAACAGTTAAATGTGGATAATTTATTACACCCTACCTCACACTGACATGTGTATCAGAGACATCTAGCCAGCACCGCATTCTCACACATTCTCCCTCTAACCTCAGCTCTTCCAGATTTGAACTGCTGAGTCTTCAAAGAGGCAGAGGAAAGATTCCAAGTTTGTAATCGAGTCTGCCTCTGACTCCTGAGCTCTCTCAGTCCCAGACCATCTCCTATTTCCCAGGGACCAATAATAACATCATCTTTTCCTTGCAAGTTTGCAGCAACATTTTGATGTGCTCTCCCAGACAACAGAAGAGAGACAGGCTCTCTAGATAGTGTGTCCTGGTGAGTGGGTCTAATTGTTCTCATTAGTTTTTATTATATTGGTCTTATACCAACTTGATAGCACCTGGTACATTTTCTCAGATGCCTGAGAATTTTTTGAAGACAAGGCGCAATAGATCATTATTGATCTTTCTGTCTCTGCCTACAAAAAACAATATCGTCCAGAAGTGTTATTAAAAGTGAATTTTAGATATTAGAGCATTGATTCAACCAGGCTTAATAACTCCTAGGAGCCGGAAGCAGGCGATCAATCAAGGCTTTCTCTGACATTTTTCTTCTCGCATTGTCCTGCTGTTAAAGGCAAAGGGTCACCACAGAGTTCAATAACTGTAGCGTCACTCAACCCAATGACTGTTATGATAATGCTTCAGGAGATTCATTTGGGCCAGTGTCCTGTAGTCCAAGGGTACAATAGGAGCTAATTTCACACACATTGAGGTAGTGGTAAATTCACTCATCAGCTGGCATGAGCAGCACACGCCTGTGTTGCATTAAGTTGTGAGCCAAGATCCTGGAGACTATCACAGGTAAATTTACCTTTGTGTTTGTTTATTTGTTGTTTCAGACACATCACTATGCTGTGAGTATATGTTAAACCTTTTTAGCCTGAACCACCCCCTACAGAGCTTGAGCCAGCTAAAGTCAATCTCCATCAGTGGGGGAACAAGCTGGTTGCAGCATGAAGTAGTCAAATAGGCTCACAACTCCCACCACTCCCATATTTCATATCCATTGCATTATGTAAGGAAAGGCCCTGGAGTCAGGCCCGAAAAGTTAAAACAATTAAAATCGAGTGACCACAGGTTGGAACAGCAACTCACTGTGTGTGTTATGGAGTAACATTAGCATTTCATAAGTAACATTAGACTGTTTATGACCATTATGTAGTTAAAATATACCTCTGTCAAAGACGAAATGTTTTGACATCTGAGGAAGGCATCTCTGGTTTTTATTTGGGTTCATATGAATCATGACTTCATGGCAAAGAAAATAATGGATTGGAGAAAATTTGATTTAACGTTCAAGGGCATCAGAGGACTATGGCCTAAATCTAAAGATAAATTCATCAGTACAACTGGTAGCTAAATCCATGCATGCTCCATGGAAAGAAAAATGCACAATGGAAATTTTAAACAAAATAATCCACATTACATAATTCATCTATATATTTATATTTTAAATAAGGTTATCTATTTTATTTTGCAAGAATTTACTGCAGTTTTGCACAACATTTTATTTTGTACTTGAAAGTTCTTTGTTCTTGAAAGTTGCAGAGTAGAAAAATAGAAGAGGCTTCTGAAAAGAATGTTACCTTAGTGTTTTTGTTGCTTTCTCTCACAATTACCTGTTTACAACTTTTTTAAAAGTTGTTCTACCTGTACTATAACCTACCTCTAATATTCATCAACAAGAACTACTAGACAAGATGTATTTCATAACTCATTTATAGACTGACTCTTTTTACCTCCACCAAGGAGGTTATGTTTTTGCCAGCGTTGGTTAGTTTGTTTGTTTGTCTGTTTGTCTGTTTGTCTGTTTGTGTTCAAGATAACTTGAAAAGTTATGGACAGATTTAGATGAAATTTTTAGGAAATGTGTGGAATGGGATAAGGAAGAAATTAGTAGATTTTGGGACTGATACGGATCACCATCTGGATACAGGAATTGTTTAAAGGATTCTTTAAGGGATTCATTGCCAGATAGGACCATTTATGCCTAAGTGGACTGAAGCTGCTTGGCGGAGGTCTGTGCTCTCTGAGTGCTTTTCTAGTTTAATTTTATAGAATTAATTTCCCACAGGTTTAATGCTTTTCTGCATGTTTTTTTACTTGAAAATTCCTCTCTGTTGTAAAGTTAAACAAATACCAATGGACAAAGTATTGTAAAACAGTAAAATGTTCTGCCTGTGATTCATATATATTCATTGTTGTGTTAAGGTACCAACATTTTTTTAAAATTTATTTTATATTTTTTTTAATTAATCAGTACTCAGAATTTTTTTCTGCCAAATATTGCATCGGCATTAGCCTTAAAAAATCTACATCGGTCAGGCCCTACTCCTTCGCTTCAGGCAAATTTTGTTCAGTAATCTAACATCTTATTATGAACACATTAATATCATCTGCAGGATTATCAAGGGACATTTAGGGATAGTCAAGAACTTTATCTGGTAGAACTTTGGTATGGGGTGAACATATTATCATGAATTGAGGCATGAATTAATGCATGAAAAATCCTTTATTCATGCATGTATGAAATATCAATAATACATGTTTAAACAGTGTCTCATGCTTGAATTCATACATTTATTATGCATTGACTTAGATGTTTTGGTCTTTCTGAACCATGTGTTATTAAAAATGTCCAGGAATACTTCATAGGTAAATTTGCACTTGAAAAAAAAAAAAAAAACAGATAAATCTTTTTGTGATGTCTTCAGGTTTGTGATCTGTCTTTCTTTTTGGAGGTGTGGTGGTGGTGAGGGGGGGTACTTTTAGGCCTTTATTTATAGTGGGGAGACAGTGAATAGACTTTAAAAGTGGACTGGAAAATAGAGGAAGACATGCAGCAAATAGACCTTAGATTGGAATTGAACCTGGGCCGCCTGCACATCACCTAAATGGTGATTATTGAAAGGAGGATGAGGAGGGGATATATTTTCACCTAAGGCGCTGCTATTTGGTGATGACAGACCAGGAATGCAGGTGGATCATAAGCATGATGAATGGATTAGCCTGCTGCTGTGTTTAAATGTAATTGTCACTTAATTTTGTACTCATATTATGACACAGGAACAGATTATATCTGTCCCACAAGGTGGTCCACAAGGTGATGCACATCGTGGCCTCCGGTGCGCGGCCCGGTGGCCTCTGCGCTCTCCCAGGTGCTGCAAAAGTAACAGCGGCTCTGACCTTCTGCGCCACCGTGGTGAAATTGTCACTGCGCCTCGCCCGCGGCGCATTTAAAGGCAAGGAGAGGTGTTCATTTGATTGGTGAAGATTACACTCGGCCGTGTTAAACCCACTTACTCCTTCTCTCCTCCCTCTTTGCTACTTGTGCCGGTAGGAGGGACGGAGGCCTGGGTGCGCCTCCCTGCGCCAGACTGCGGTGTGCACGAAACTTGCAAAATGCCCTGGACACACCCTGTTGGCACGGCGCAGGCGCGGCGCAGGGCAGGTGCGCCCCGCCTGCGCCTGGTCTACGAAATTAGAGCCCTATATGTCAAAACATATTTTATTCAAATGCTTACCTTTGACTTATCACAAAAAGAAAAACAGTGAAATGTAACAGATAAAAGAAAATCTATAAATCTGTATCCAGGACTGGTGAATTTTAATATTTTTTACCAAATTTTCTCACAACAATCACCCCACACACAAATATAAGAAGGGCAGTCTTTGCATTCTGTATAACCAAAATTCAGAACCTTGAGCTGATCACAATAACTTCAATTGCACAGTTTTTTTGTCTTTGCTTGAAACTATACAATGGGTGAATCCTGCCAGTTTAAACTGACTGTATCTGCCGCCTGCTGTTAAATTCTTGATGTGAGTTAAATGAAAGGTCCCTTTTTTCTGGTTTGTGTTACTTTTACTATCAGCCCAATTCACACCTGCCATGCAGTAAGCCTCTCCAAAAAGTGATCCTCTTCTCATGATTCATGAGCCTGCTAAGAGAGAGGCTAATAATAGCAGTGCAGGGCGGGGAAGTCAGCTACTGTACGAACACTGGCAGTAGGTAAAAGAGAAGACAGCTATGTTGTTTGTAGTCATGTTCATGGGTTTATCTGCGATCAGTGGTAATTAGATAATTATACTGGTTGAATAAAGTCAATAATCAGTAAAGTTCTTGTTAATCAGAGGGTCTGAAATGTGATTAGTTGTTACACTGCAAAAAAAAACAGCCTTTAATTTACCAGATTTCCCTGTTTCAGGGGTTTCAGGGTACAGGGCCAATAAGCTCGATCACTGTAAATGCGGTTTGATACAAAAATTAGCCTAAGGATGTCCCAGTAAGTGCTGCTTCTCATGCTTGATTTACATGAGGACGGCTGTTTAATTTTCAGGAAAACCTGAATTACCCATTAGCTGTGAGCATTGGCCCTGATTGATGGCCCCAGTCCATGTCTGGATCAGGCTGCCTCAGCAATGATAAAATATTTAAGAGCACCAACCTTCAGGTAGGTTGTTCTCAGTTGATATCTACAGGGGATAGCCTCGCTCAGCCCACCTTTAACTTATTCAGACTAATTTATAGTTCAGCTCACCCAGGGCAGATTTCCAATGCTGGACCTGGGAGCATTGTGCAGTCTCTCACAGTTGACTGAACAGACTGACAGAGCTCCGCCAGGATTGTAGAGGCTGCTGCTGAGACGTGGACCTGCCATGTCGGGTCAGCTCTGATCAGAATAAAGTCAGGGGAGATGTCATCTTAGGGAGACCACAGCGAGAGGCAGGAAACAAGAGTTCAATGTCTCACGGCCTTCCACTTTTGCGGCTAAAACTGCACTATATATTAGGACAAAAAATAAAACAAAATAAAAAAAATCATCATTGCCAAAACAAAGAAAAGACTGGTTTTGTCTAAAATACGTTCAGGACTCTTAAAGGCTTAACACAGAGTCTTTTCATCTTTCATCTGATATTGCCACACATTTAAAAAGAGATGCAGTCATACATGTATAATGTGTTAAGCAAGTTTGCACACAACTAAAAATGTCATCCACATTTCTTTTGTTAACAGGTTTAATTTTTTGTGTTTCTTCAAAACCATTTAAAGGGTATTTTGACTTATCAAAGCTACAGCTGCAGTGACAGATGAGGACTGCCGCTTTCTTTCTTTGTCCCTCTTGCACTAAAATTTTAACTGAAGCCCCTCACTCTTCTCAGCCTGTTGATTTTATTCACAAAGTATAATAAATAAGCACAGAGTTTGTACACAAAACCACAAAAAGCAAGGACAGCTGATCCGAAAAGATGTATTTTTCTTCTCTAACAGGCCTGTTATTGTTTGCCACGGCACACTAGGTTCAAACATATCGCTCTGTCATTTCCTTTTTTTTTAAGGAGAGAAAGAACCACAAAACCATATGCTTGGCTCTTTGTTTTATCTTACAATAATGTTTGCAATGAATACAAAAATAGACACAACAGACTTAGGGCCTGATCCACTAAGATCCAAAATAACGGTGCTAAATTGCGTGTGCAACCTAAAAAGTTGCTATTGCTATTAGTGGGCGTGTTGCAGGTGATCTACTATCACTGCGTGCGCAAATGATAACAGGCGCAAAAGTGGTGTGGACCGCCTGCAAACTTTTTTTTTGCACCTGCTTTTCAAACGTGCTAAATTTGGACGCAAAAACACCACGTGCAGGCAGTTGCGGGTTTGATAAATCACATTGTGGGTAATAAATGATTACATTTGCATCTTCCCCTCCCAGTATTTTGCACGTTCTGATCATCTGCCTGTATTCTGCACATTCATGAAGGTAAACACGCTAAATGGTCTGCGTGTGCCATTTTGCTCATTTGACAGACACAATCCTCAGTGCGCCAGGTTAGTAAGATCAGCTTTGCGTGGGCTGTCAAGTTTGCACGTCTTTTTATACACACAAACCTTTAGTAGATCGGGCCCTTAGTGTGCAAGAGTTGTGTGCTCATTTTTTTTTCAAACAAATCAGTTTATGGATCCAAACATGCTGAAAGCAACTCAGTGTGCAAAGGCCCTTTGATATCTAATAAGGTCCAATTAAAGTTTTGACACAGCATATTTAGTCCTTCCAGTACACAGTCAAGGTAAGGTACGATAAATCCACATAAAAGAGGAAAACCAATTATTACTGTCTCATTATTTCATTTTACATGAAGGCCGTTTGCATTTGTTGGCAAACAAATAAATAGAGTGCCAAAACTGTTTGATTTTCAGAACAAATCTGGTAGGAGGCATATCAAATAAGGAAATGCAAAAGCTTTTTGACACAGGCAAAGAGTACCTACCTAAAAGACCAATCTTGATCTTTATAAGAATACATAACCCTAAAGTCAAGGGTCCACAAATCATTGCAAATTTCATACAGTGATTAATACATAAAAAAGCATGAATTCAGGTTTGACTTCATAAAAAACTATTAGTTAAACACATGTACGAGTGCATGTATGACAGAGTTTTAATCACAACAGATCATACCTTAGTCAGTCAGTTATTTTCATAATGTTTATGATTTCATGATATTGAAACATCATAGCTAACTTATGCACAGGGTGACTAAGAAACTCCAGGTAATTAATTCATTAATTAACTAATTAATTAAGTCATGCGTGAATTTCCTTCAGTAAATGTGTATTCATCATATTTCCTCATGAATTATTCATGAATTTTTACGTGCGATTTTGGGCCAAGGTGATTTTATTAAAAAGCTGTTCATATACACTGTGGAGTCAGTACCATGACAATAAATAAATACAGTGGCAACAGTAGCCAGGTTTGCACCCACAATTACACTGTTAAATTTGCACTCAAAAATCCTGAATAAAAAAAATACCAACAACAACAGCAACATTTAAAATAGAAATGCAAAGACAAAAAAAAAACTGATTGCAGAAGGTGGAAAGTTTCTGCATATACGTAGAAAAAAACCCTTTTTTTCAATTAAACATTTTGGCAAATTAATGATAAAAGTTGTATGTCACTTCAACTCAAAGCTGAAGGGATGGAAAAATGGCGACAGAGGAAAAACTCTTCGGAAAACATTGTTCAAAAACCTCACTTTCCATTGACCAACTCTACCTTTGTTTTATTTATTTCCTCACTGGCCTCCAAGATCAGATCATGATGCATTGCAACGTTAAATCCTCTTCTGAAATATATATATGAGTGACGTCAAAATTGCTCAATCTGTAACTCTGAATTCTCACATAACAGTTGTGAATGGAAATGCATAAATAAGCTTTTATTGTCTGATTTTTTAAAATTTGTTTTTAGATGTACCTTGAATGTGACAGACTTTTGCTATTGTAGTTCTAAAGTGCTTGAACTGAACAGACATGCTTGTTACAGGTATCTGAAGCCAGTGTAGGGTATTTTGGTGCATTTTAGCACTTAGACTTCCATTATTTTGTTGTGCAAACAGTCTCCTTTTTTGACCTGCTAAACAGATTGCACTGTGTATTGCACTCTTTTTCATATATCAGTGCAAAGCCATGAAATGCTTTCCTTACCTTGAAAACAGATACACTGACCCTGTTTATGTGTATCACACCCTTACATACTTCTCCTGCTAACTAACTAAAATAAACTTTTAGACAGCAGACCTCACCGTCCCAGTGTTCATCAGTATCAGCAATTCCCCTTTCTACACATTCCCATTCAGCGATTTGGGATTTAAGCGTTTTGCCCAAGGTCACATTGACATGTAACTGTGTGAGCTGGGGATTGAATGGCTGACCTACAAGTTGAGAGAAGCATGACATTACCACTGAACCACAGCCACCCCCTTGATTAGTGTTGTTGTCTTTACAAACCAGTGTATTCAAGTGTATGCTGTTTTTTTATGGGGTTAGGTACCTGGTTATGTCTTGACTTATGCTTATAAGTATAACAGCTGTTTTACTTGTGTTTTATTTGTGTTATTCACCAAATTGGAGTAGCAAAGAGATACATTTTTCATTTACAGTTCAGATGATTTAGAACTGCTGCTACTTCAATGATTAGATAAAACAATAGAATAGTAAATGTCTTTGAATCCTATGTGTGCAATCACTATAACAAGCATCAATCACACAATAAAGGCATTTGTTGAAAATGTTTGGCAAAATGAAAAGAAAAAAATCAAAGAATTACAGCCCCTAGATGTGATCCATGATCATGAACTTCGTCAGTTTCTAACAACCAAAGGAACAGTGGACACAGTGTTTAACTCATTAAAGTTTCTTTCAGTAGATTGCATGATTTCAGCTGCATGTGACGTCTAGCTCACATAGCTCTAACAGGCCTATTATGTCTGCATGAGGTCAAAGGTCAGCAGAGAGAGCTCCAAGATTCATTAGTTAATTAAAGCGGGCTTCCTCAGAGAGAGAGAGAGAGTTCAGGTATTTGACTCTGCTTCGACATGCTAGCTCTGCTGAGCGCTGAGTTCTTTAATGAGGGTTAGACCATGGATTTCTACTCTGAGAGATCCCCCAGCGTCATAGTCTCCCAATTATACGCTCTTGTGGAGGGAAAATATATAATTATTAATCTGATCATCTGTAATTAAACCTTGGGGATTTAAACCAATACAGTGACTGTGTAGCCAAGAGTTTTGTTTGGACTAGGAAATCATTGGAGTAAATAAAAGACAGAAACCAAAACAATGAAAGTAGTAAAAATTCTGACAAAAGTGGACAAGAGAGAAAAACCCAATGAAGGTGAAGACTTCCAGCTCCCTGATCAATATCATATATCTTGATTTCATCAAATTACCAAGTGTGTAGAAGTGCTTCATACTTTCATGTGTAAATCTTTAGCTCAGAAGTGTCAGTAAGTGAGGTATGTCTGCTCAGTAAAATCATCCTGTGGACAAGTACAGGATGTAAGAATATTCCTGCCATGAAGGCTTATGAACTTGACACATAACAATTATGAACTCAACACTCACGCCTGTTTGCTCATGTCCATCTCTGGTGCTTTCTTAATGACATAATTAGTCAGAGTGTTGGTATATATGAAGTCCCTTCATGACAAGCTGTCATTAGCAATGAACCTGCCAGTAAAACATAGCCCCCCAGGAGACAGCTAATTTGTGGTGGAGACTCATTTAATAGCTTTGGTAATTAGTGAAAAGATACATCATCATTATTATTATCATTTCCCATGCTTACCACACATATGAGTCATTCTGTTTGCTTATGTAGTGTTTTTATGAACACAATGAGTTCATAAAGCCTTCTGCCTGATGTGTCAGATGATGTACTCGAAATCTTTTTGACACATTTGGGACTGTAGTGCAAATACTGTCAGTAAAAAAAGACATGCAAACAAAATTTATTTCATTCATGTTTTAGGGTCTTTTTTCTTTAAAGTAGTGAAATAGAAAATTTTCTTGGATTTGACTCTTTTTGTATTATCTGACTGCTCAAAGTGCTGTTACACACAGGCACTTATAAGGGCTGAAAAAGTATCAATTTCATTATGATACAATATGATACAATAAGATCCAAAAACAAGATAAAACACAATTCCAAACGGTACAATTTGATGCAATACGAGTTTGATAGTCAGTAGGGTCCTGTGATTTATACTGAACGATATCATGTCCAGATCTAACACAGTTAATAAAATATAAGAAGACAAGCAGTTCTGACCTTTTCATTGCTTCTGTTTTAATTACAAAATAGAGCATTTTTGTTTCAAACACTGAAAAGTTAACTGCTCAGTGACTTTTAATTACTTTTTGAATATAATTATTGTTTTTCCAGTATAATTTGGAATTAAGGGCCCCTGATAATATTTTAATTATGGACATAATTATAAGGATTAGTTTTTGAACATGACAACTTTCAAACAGTAATGATTTTTAGGTACCAAACATTTGTTTTTAAAGAGCCTTTACCTTTTCTTTTACCATTACCAGTCCAAAGCATTGATTTGTACCTTTTCTAAACCCTTTTAAAATTCTGTTTCTGTTTTTTGTTCTTCTTGTTCTATTTTGCAGTCCCTTTTGAATACATTTACACATGTAGGCTATAGACTTGAAGTTATTATGCATCAGTTATCCATTCATCCTTTGGTAAAAAGGATGTTAATGTGTAAATGTTTTGTGACATTGTAATATTGTAAATGAGATCAAATCTGTCGGATAGATTATGAAAATAATTTATTTTTTTCATGTTTTTCATCTTACTTTTAAAATCAAGAGGTGTTTCGATAAGGTTTATTGAACAAAGAGTGGCTTCAAAGCTGGGGGATGAAGAGATAAATACTGTCCTCTGTGCAGCTCACATTTTAGTTATAGTAAAAGTGTCACAAAACATACATAAAAACCAGACACCTAACAGCAAATACCCTCTTTCTGTTTACCTCCAGATGCTATAACAGCACTACAAAAGTGATCAGTAAAGTGAGGGTAAGATAGTTTTTTCTGTGTGAGCTGACCTTATGTCATTTGTTGATGGTTAAAGAGGCAGTCATGGCCTGCAAATACAGCTTAGCATCCCTCTGGTGTTTTAAAGTCGAAAACTATTGTCACACAGCAAAGAGAGGAGTGAATACACTCTGTGTTCTTGCTGTAACTCTGAGGGCTAGCTGTTGGTATCAGCTAATTGCTTGCCTGGTTGAGTTCATGGGAGGTCATGTGGCTGGGTAGACTCTGTCACACACATGGATGTAATAGAGACAGTTTAGGTAGTATGTCAACCTCAGCTTAATAGTGGATGGGTCAAAATCACCCTGTAAGACAGTATATGCCAACGGAGAACTGTACATTTTCTGGATAAGAAGATACTAATACTAAAATGCAACTATAATGATGAAATGGTTAATTATACAAAAGTTTAAATTACCATCAGTAATCATAGTGATTATCACTGAGTAATTAAACAAAAACAACAGAGTCTAACATTACTAAAGGTGTATGCAGTGAGTATATGTACATATATGTATATATATATTTATATCTTCTTCAACTTCTTCAACTATTAATATCTTAGTGCTGCTTAATTTTCATAACAACTAGCGATATCAGTAATCCATTTTCCATTGTCTTAACGGTTACTGTAGTTAAATTAAAATAATTCAAAGCCCTGACATTTAAGGATGCATCAAATAGTTAATAAGGTTATTATGTGAACAAAGTAACATGTCAGCATAGTTTCCTTCTCAACATTTAATGACACCTTTGACATTTTCACCTGAGCATTTATAATCTGCTTGCTGCTGGAGTGTCAGTCATTGCTTATTCCATACTATTATTATTTGTCCTTCTACTTTGCTTGTGAGCAGCAAATCACAGTTACATTAAAAGAGCACCCTGAGCCACAGGAAGATGACACCAACAGAAGAGTGTTGACACAGCGGCTGTGTGCCTGCTGATGCTACATTACAGAGGTGTTACTGACTCAACAGAGCAATGACGTTGCAGAGTTGCAGATCAGCATGGTGAATAACAGTATGTCTTTACAGACAATGCAGTCACCAAATTTTACCGCTGATTTAAGGTGCATGGGTGCTGTGCAAGCATTAGAAAAATACCTCATCCAAAATATAACTTTAAACTCTTCATTACAAAACCAGTCATGTTCTTGGCAAACGCATCACTTTAAGATGAGACTATACTTTAATCAAATGCTGATGGTAGCATGTGAAAACAATACTTACAGTACAATCAAATTTATGTTGTCTATCCAGCTGTTCAATGTGTTTAGCGGTATGAGAACTGCTTTTGTGATTTTGATGTGAAATTCAGTCCATTTTATTCCTTCACATATATACCTGAGCCACAACCCATCCTAAGCTTAGTAGAAAGACACAGAGACACAGGGAGACACACAGGCTGATTATATTTAAATAATAACTCTTGAAAGGTGGATTTGGGCTTTACAGTATTTGCTATACTGGACTAGATACAGTGTTAGAATTATTTCTACACAGCAAGAAGGTTTCTGTTCAAAATCTCAGTCTGATTTGTTATGTGTGGAAAAATCCTCAATGGGATCAGCCATCATGGATGGATGGATGGATGGATGGATGAATGGATGTGTATTGCTACTTGTAAGACCTTTGTTGGGAACTGATTGGCTGTTTTAAAAGTGCTGTAATAATATAAAGCTGACATTGATTTTGACATTGCAAAGCAAGACTGTTTCATATGGTTTCTTGTGTTTGTTCTTGATCATGGCAAATGGCTGCTGGTTGTGTTGTTTTACTTGAAGAAGATATGATGGTATACTACTAATATTGTAATTTAACTTACTGCATTAAAAAAGGGAGATTTTAAAGTATTTTTTGAAAAAGTGTTAACCTTGCAAGGCAGCTGAATTTTCCAGATTCCATGTGGCATCAGACAGATCAATCTTGCAAAACTTCAAGCTGAAACTATTTTTACCAGACAGAAAAAGGCCAAGCTTATCAACATGCTCTTATGGACAAAGAGGTAGTACCTATAAGTGTGGGTTGGATGTGCATATGTAGAGGTGACTGTGAGCCTCAGCCAGAAATGAATATGACTGATAAAGTCTTAAAAGGTTCTGTTATCATAGCTGTGTCTTCATTTTTGTTATATTGCAACAAAAAGGCAACAGCCTCTGAATTACCTTGTGTTTTAATTCAACATTAATGTGAATCATTTGCGCAGAGCCTCTTCTTGTGACCATAGTGACAAGACACACGCTGACTCTGTGGCACATTAGAGCCAGCATGACTTTTTCCCTTTTAATGATGATCAATAGAGTTTAGGTTGAAGGGAACCCTACTGTATCTGCCATTGGACTGAGCCATAGGATGAGGGGGCTGCTGAGGAATAGTCGAGGTGGATCAGCCCAGTTTCTTTAATGAGCCCCCTCAGGGCTGCTACATTATATGTGAAAATGCCTCCAATTAGGCCATCCAGCTATAAAGTTTGCAGCAAGGGAGGGCTGGACAGCAACAAAGCTGAAGAGGAGAATATGGAGGGGACTTAGCCGTCGTCAGGTTTAATCTGAGGTGAAATCAATACTATTCAGTAACCTATTCCTTCTCAGAATGCTCAGTGTCTACAGAGAGCACAACTTAAAGGCTATTTTTTCTTCCCCTCCTTAAAAAACCCTTCTCATTGCACTCTGAATCTCCCCAACTGCTTCCTATATTTGAGCACAATGATGTAAATTTTGTTTTCTTAGTCACCAGTTTTTACTTCTTGGTGTCAGATGTCAGCGCATGTATAATTGATTCAAATAACATCTCAATCCACCAACAGTCTGCATATTATCATAATTAGCATATTTTCAGCTGAACTGAAGTCTTGTTCGGTCACATAATATCTTTCACATCCTTTGCACGAAAATGCAGATAATAATTAGGTTCCCTTTCAATGACTCCTTGAAGTTTTCACAATATCTGTGTTTAAAGTGTATCCCTAAAGTAAGACTGACCCTCTGGACCATTGGCCTTTTTTAAATTGCACTAGATATTTGTTAGATGAATGGTGTGTAAACATATTGCTATGGGAAAGGTTGTTGGCTTGAAATAGTCATTTATCAAGGTAAAACATGTAATACTGATATATGTAGATGAGCAATTCTTCACATTGCCATCCTAAGAGAAGAAACATTTATATTTAATTTTGCATGACGCAGCTTGACTCTACTTTCAATTGCATTTTGAACAGCTAGTGGTTTGCAGTGGTTTTTACTCTTTCTTTCAAAAGACATTTTCTTGCAGAGAATATCTTAAGTGTTACATCACTTTGGGTAGAAAACAAATGTGTGTTGACAGCTTCTCAACAATTTTGAGTAGGATGAGCTTTTCTTGCCTCTCTGAAGCCAATTTTGTCTTGAACAATCAAAGATATCAGTGAACAGAGTAATGACCTGTTCTAACTCTGGTGCTTTTGCATGGAATAGGCTGTGTTTAAGCACTGGTGAGGTACTTATTGTGTACAACGTGTTGTTGATCTGCCTCAAGAAAATTTCAGACTCAGGGATCTTCATGCAGCTCTGAGTAAAGGCAGAGCCACAAAGTCAAATGTACAGCCTGTCTGCAGTCAGAAAGAAGCCCTACATAGTAAGTCAGGTTTGTGTTTATATTAGTGATTTGTCAGGCTTGGCCGGCTTCATAACAATAAACTGCAGTTTTTAGCCTCTCTATTTTGGTTTTATTCTTCAATAATCAATTTACATTTAACCATTTGTACCAGTCTTTTCTTGTGAATTCACTTAAAGTCTGCTAACTCTGGAAAAAGCACTGGACATATCTGGATCATGCATCTAAAAAGTGTATTGTATAACATTCCTCAAAGGACAGTGATTGGTCCCAGCAAAGGGAAACTGCCATTATACAGAGACTATAACCATGTGTAACTGTATTAGGGTAAGTGAGTGTATTCCATAATTGCTGTTTGTTAAATACATGTAACCACTGACTGTGCATGTTGCTGTGATTTAGTATTGCATACACTGCTCACAAATGTCTGGTAGGGCTGGATATTTTCTTGTAATGTCAATGAATTTTTTTCCCCCTTGGTTGTAAAACAGATGATTGAGGATTGCTCTCTTTACTTAAGAAAGTGATATAAACCCTTGCTGTTCCAGACTAAAGCTTCATCAAAAAAGAAAAAATTATCTTGATTTTATTCTTCTACAGTATGTGACTCAGATCTGGTTGTAATGCCAGTTTAATGATTAAGTTACATGGAGTCTGATCTTTTCAAATCATATTTAGGACATGTTTGCCCTGTTCATACAAGGCATCAACACTAATTAGGATGTTCTTTGAACATTCAGATATCAAGCTGACTCTTTCGGTGCACACAATGCATTAACAATGGGCATCCAGTGACAGGAGTAGTTTACCTCTGCACCTCCTATTTAAATGATCAGCTCAAACATCATTTTCATGTCATTCCCCTCAGTGGGTGGCAGAATTGCCCACTAAGCTCATGAGAGTGCCTAATCAACTGGAGAAACCCAAGGAACACACCTCAATTATGCTAAGTGAATAGCAAAGAGAAGAGGAGTAAAAACATTTTGGACTGTGTCTCCTCCATCATAATGATGTGTCATTTGTGATATTTCTAGTTCTACTCCAAATCTATGTGTTTTCTTAGTTTTTGAATTTGTGATAGACAATGTTACCAACACAACACACTCAATGATGAAAAAAACAAAGAAAAAGGAGGAACATACAGGGTTTTATGTACTACTGTAAAGGCCTTGGGACCCCAGAAGGAACTTCAGATGTGTCACAACAGTCAAGACTGATAGTATGCACTATGCACTTGTTTCTGGCACATTAATAGACCAACTTTGATGGACTTGAGATTGGTTTCTGGGTAGCCTGGATTACTGTGGCAGATTACATCAATGGATGTAGAGAGTAGGGTGTTGTGTGTGTTTCAGTTCACAGTCAACAAAACCTAATCTGCAAAAAAGGAACCCATATGTAGTTTTCTGTATCTTATATCACACTGTTTCAGCATACATTGAGGAATGTACACATGAAGCATTAGGGACAACCCCTGGGTATCTGAGTGCCCAAAATGGTGTCAGTGCATCGTATAAACCAGGCCGTTTACATGTCAGTCAGTGAACTTCACACAGGTCTGATACATACCAGACTTAAAAAAAAAATAAAAATAAAAACAGACAAATCTTAGCATGGATGTAGAATTAAACATTAAGGCCTGCGGTGTGAGTGCTGTCTGAGTGTGTACTTACAAATGAAAAATAATGACCTTGACTTTGATCCAGCAAGTAGATGTCATTCAAAGTCCTTAAAGGCCCCATGTTCCAGTGTGTTTGAAGTTTGTGTAATGTCTTGGGTGTCTATTAATCAAGGATTTGATTTAAGTTAAATGAAAAATGAAAATGTTGTCTCTATAGAGGTTCAAATGCAGCTCTTTTTTCCTACCCCTATGGAAATGTTCAGATCTGAGGATGCGGGGAGACTACAGGAGACTATGACAATGAGCTCTGTGCTGATTGGCTGCCCAAAATATATCAATGGGAGGTGAAGGAGGGGTTCCAAGCTGCAAAGTGGACTTTCAAAACACACACGTGGGTGAAGGCTATATTGCTATTACAAAATAAACTGTGGGAAATAAAAAACAGAGTGTGTTGAGGGGCATTCACTTAAAAGAAGCAAAGCGCACTTGTCAATGAACTAAGGGTTTAGCAAAAGGTGTCATGTTCTTCTGGGCCCCATGCCCCTTCTAACAACATTAAGAGCAAACAAAATTAATTTTGCCGGACATGGGACCTTTAAATAATGTATGCATGTCCCTCTGATTTGACCTAATTTCTTCAAAGCAACTACTCTTAAACACTCACCTCATCATCATCTGCTTTTGTTAAAAAAGAGAAAACATGACATGCAATGTAATACAGCAGTATAGTCCCTGTTTTTGACACGATTCTGTAAAACCCACAACTAATAGAAACATTACTAAAAAGAATCAATATTATATAGACTCTGTAGTGTTGGCCTTTAAAATCAAAACCGAGAACCTGGCTCAGAGAGGCTAACCCCTCAAATGGTAAAGGTCGGTTTAACTGTGGCAATTTTTTCTAACTGTCAGAGCATTAGACCCAACACTGTGGGGTAATTCTGACATCTCTAGAGCTGCCTATAGGATTTGGGCTGTCTGTTATAATCAACTTTGATCTCTTTTAACCCTGGGCACATAGCATCTTCCCCTCATATAAACTGAGCCATTAATAAAACAAAGTTCATCCAGTGCAGTTACTGTTGAATTACAGTGGCAAACTCTTTTCATTTTGATATTTTCGTTGGTTTGATTCTTTGTCCACTTAGACATTTTGCAGCTGTCCTGGCAATTGTCACGTGATTGGTGCTTATTTACTACATGGTTCAATTTCAGAACAAAATTGGAAGACTTCTGCACCACACAGCTTTAAAAACAAACCAAAACAAAATACAAACTGTGCTTTTAACTAGCAATTTAGGAGAGGTTTTTGGAGTCACAGTGAATTCTGGCATTTTTTCAAATTCCAAATACAAGCCATGTGTTTTTAAATCTTAAAAATATCACAGATCATCTAAAACAGGCTTTTTGTGGAACAACTCAAATATATTTTATTTTAAAGACCGAAGAGAGAAATTGAACATCCACTCTAATCTTTCAAACACCACACTATACACTGAACTCATATGTTAGAGAAGGAGACACAATATTACTGGCTTCACAGGAGGTTGTAGGGCTGTGCACCTGCAAGGAGAGACAGTGTTGGTGTATTCATCATCAACTCCCTAAGGAGGTGTGACAGGCTGTGCCAAGGCTGAAGCTGTTACTAACTAATCCTAGTTGGTCTGGCCTTGAGCAGTCTATGACACACACTTGCACATACACTGATGTGATCTGATGGGCTTCAGGCTGATTTATATTCCTTTAGAGCCTTAAAGGGAAATTGCTATTTATCGTGTGAGCAAGTCCCTGTCTTTATGCTTGCATGGATTTTTTTGTGGTTGCATGTTGACTGATGTGTGTTGTTTTGTCAGACGTCTCAACACCAACTTTGACAATTCCCCTGAACCTGGCCAAGCAGTCCTACTTATCTAATCCTTCAAGTAGCTCAATGTGTGCAGTCTCCATAAAGAGCAGGAGCCAGCTGGCTAAAGGATAAATCAGAGAATGTCTGGGAGACCACTTATTTGGGTCATGCTGGTTTTGGTGGAATGAACTTGTTCTCAAACTGAATTTCAGTGATCTGCAGTGCTCATTTCGGCCTTTTGTGTGATAAAAGACTTGGTTGTTGCTGAGATTTGAAAGGTGATGGCTTTGTGTTTTGTGTTATTTACCATGACTGTGACATACAACTCCTTTGTTAGTGGTTTACACCCCAAAACCAGGTTTCTGTGCAATGAATAATTCAGTGTTCATGAGGGAAGCGTTAAGAGAAATTTCTCATGATAACAATGAGATTGCAAATGGTTGCATCATGGAATAATGCTTTTTACTCCCTCTAACTACACAATATGACATTTTCTATGTCTGAGATTTACGTGTCCTTGCACACATGCTTGACATTTTGCATCCTAGAACACAGCTCAAGTAAGCACTTCAGTAAGAAATTATGACAACACTGTACAATTTTCACATATCCTACTGTCTCACATGTTTTAAAGATAAAGTAATTTAGGCTTTGAGCCCACAGGGTTGCCTTTGTTAAAAAATATTCGGTGACTTGTGGGAAAAGGTGATTTAGAAACTTTAAAACTTAATACAATAGCACTTATGTCAGCTGTTTTTCAACAGAAATTTTAAGGTCAACCAGTCTTTTAAACTTATATGGCTTGCAAGCTTTACTGCCACAGAACAGTGCCAGTGGGAGAAATGTAAATTTAGTATATGTGTAGTATAACCAATGAAAAAATAGTGCTTTTAATTGCTTCCCAAACCACTAAATGTGTGTAATTACCTTTGAACAGCTTATTTCTCCCAAGTGTAAGTAATCACATACAATAATAGCATGTCATGCTTGAAATTTCATCATTAATGATAACGATTCAGTTACAAATCCCCTAAAATTACCATGAGAAATATAGCCCGGGAACATCTGCAGGTCTATGACATTATGGAACAAAGAGTAACAAAAGGCATGTGAACTGCTGCAGAGAGCTAGATTTGGTGGCAAAATAAAATGAGCAAAGTTTCTGTCTTTATGAAGAATACCTAGCTTACCCTATCCTAATCAAGGAAAGACCTTCAAAGTTTGCCTAGTTTGCAGGCATAAGGAGAAAATACAATGGATTCTTTTAAGGAAAGGCGCTTCTCACCTAATAATTTAGATTCAGATTTCTTGTTCTACAATAACCCAGGAGAATTCATCACACAGGACAAGGGAAATGCAGAGAATGCTGAGAAAAAGGAAAATTTGTTCATAATGCCTGGAGGGTGGGTCGAAAAAGAGTCCTCTGAATCTGTTCTGCAGCCTAACACTAAGGGCTCTATTTTCGTAGACCAGGCGCACCAACGGGGTGTGTCCAGGACATTTTGCAATTTTAGTGCATGGCGCAGTCTGGCACAGCGAGGTGCACCCACGCCTTCGTCCCTCCAACCGGCGCAAGTGGCAAAGAGGGAGGAGAGAAGACGTGAGTGGGTTTAAAACAGCCGAGTGTAATCTTCACCAATCAAATGAACGCCTTTCCTTGCCTTTATAGGCGCTGTGGGCAAGGCGCAGTGCCAATTTACCTCATCATGGACGAAGACAGCAGCAGCAGCGCCGGGTGGCCAAACTTCTCTCAGGAGGAAACTGATGTGCTGGTCCTGGAGGTCCAAACTCGCAGTCTCAGAATATATGGTAATGCGAACAGACCTCCACGGGCCGATGATGCAAAACCAACCTGGGATAAAGTTACTATAATATTGTCAATCAAGTTTGCCCACATATTCTGAGAACTGCTGCCCAACGTAAAAAACAGTTCAACAATGTAAGGAGAAGGGCCAAAAGAAAGCTGTCGGATAAAAGAGGGCACACGGTGGCCACCTGGGGCAGCCCCTCCATCAGCCTCACGATGGGCTCAGTGGGGGGACATCGCGGAGCTGACATCTGACATCAGATTTGACGGGACAATTAAAATAGATAAAAATGTATGTGCTGGTTCAGATGGTTACATTAAATAGTGGTTACTGTGATTGTTTATTGCATTGAAATGTGCCTGACACTCTGGATACCTGCCTGTGAGGTTTTGGTGACGTGTGCGTACTGCGTGCCTGTCAGCCAAATTACTACTGCACCGGGCACGCTTTGCCTGCGCCGACAATAGACCAGGTTGGAGCTGGCAAGCTTTCAATGCACCTTCCGCGCAGTGTTGTGGCACGAAATTGTCACTGCGCCAAGATGAATCTGTCGACACCTCCCCCCGGGTGCGCTGCCACACCCATCTCGGCACAGCCGGTCTACCAAATTGGCTGCACATGGTGGCACGCCGGATGTAATTACCACTGCACAGGTGCGCCACCCTGCGTTGCGCCAGGAAATTAGAGCCCTAAGTCAGGATATACATTTATGTTCTAGCTATTCAAAACAAATTGGTCCATCCTAATACCACAGTGATGTACCATGGCTTAGGGGGTCACTTTTAATGCTTCAGCTGTAACTGGGACTGAGAGGTCTCAGGTACAGCTGATGATCGCCTAAAGCTCTATTTCTAGTGATCACTAGAACTAGACCGATCATCATACCTCTGGCAGATTCACAATGTTGACTTTCTCCTGGCCAGACCTGCCCAGACTGATTTTGGCTGATATTGTCTTCTATAATCCGAAAATATTTTTTTTGTTAGTAAAAATACACATTTTTGTACCATATCATTAATGGTCTATTGATTTGATATTTATGATAAAATTCTCTTTTTTTAAGTTTAACAAAGTTGAAAAAAGAGAAAGACAGCTTGAATGCAAACAAAATGGGGCAGATTATACATTTCTTAAAGCAAAAGAGAATTACTGTGATGCTACTTTTTAAAGATGCTGCTGTAGCAGAACTTTTGATGTTCAAATAAAAATGAATATATAAAACAAATGAAAGTTAATTTCTGTCTGTCTTACATTTGTCTTTGCTTTTCAAAATGTCTAAGTTTCACATTAATGTGGTTTTATCCAAATAGAAGGTGTATCTCACATGTACTGCATGTCACTAAAAAAAAAAGGTATAAAAACCAAGCCTTGAGATAAGTTGGGGTCATTGTTGAAGCCAAAACTTGTTTATAGTGTTTTCACCAATGTATTAACATTACCTCTGCTTGAAAAGCATTACTCTTTGTTTTGGCTTTTGCTTAAGATACTCCAAAACATATTTAATTTTCTGTTAATCAGTACATGGTCAAAATAAAACACAGACACCAACTTAAAATTTAAGTAGGTACACAGTGTCAAGCTTTTGGCTGTATTTATTTCTAGTGGGGGTCCAGCGTTTAAATGAATCAAATTATTTAATGCTATGATAAGAAATAAAATGATATGATGGCTCTGCATTTGGATTTAAAGCTTTGTTACATATTAAACATACTCTGTTTTTAATTGACACATTTTTTTTGCAAAGGGAAAAAACTATTTGTGTGCGTCCATTTAATTGTCAAACACACACACAAACACCGCCTCATTCGGACTCCCTCTTTCTCAGTCCAAAGGCCCCCCCCAATCTTCCTTTCTTGTCCTGTACGTTCCCCTACCTCTTTTGTAATAAATATCTCTCTTCGGATAATCCCCAACCTCTCTTCATTTTCCCTCTTCCTCCATTCATTCTCTCATTCTCTCTCTCTCTCTCTCCCTCTCTCTCTCTGGGGGTGGATGTGTCTCTGTGGCTCTCTGCAGATCTGGAAAGGACATCCTCTCAGTTTAATTCAAGTCAACCCCGGTCTCCTGGTGCTCTACAACGCAGCATGTGTGACAGCTCTACAGAGACAGCCAGAAGGAACAGACAAGACTCATCTGCATACGTATGAGTGTGTGTGTGTGTGTGTGTGTGTGTGTGTGTGTGTGTGTGTGTGTGTGTGTGTGGGTGGGGGGGGGGGGGTTACAATCAGGCATTTTTGAGCAGTTCCCTGCAGACTGAAAGAGTTAATTTCATCCCGGCAGCAATCATGGTCGACTATAAATCTATGATGAGAAGCCGCTATGTTGATCAGCTACAGCTAATTCAGCTTGCACCAATTAAAAAGGTTGAGAGTGAAATCTAAATCATTACATAACATATGCCACTAGCTATAATCTTCATGGTAGATTGTAAATAAAACCAGGATCATGAGTATTTTCTTACATATTGAAGCACATATTTGTTTTCTTTGTAAATGCTGTGATGATTTCCCTGGTAATGTTGTATGTTGGAATTCTGAGGGCCATTTAATTCAGTAGCATTACATCACAATTCAATACCTCCTTGAGAGCATTCATCAGAATTAACTCAAGCAAGCTGACATGCCTAATATCCTACAGGCAGACAGTGTACGAAAATGTTTAGTATTTCAGTCAAAATTATGAATTAAAATGATGTCTGACTTTAAGTTGTGACTTAATAATGATTTTCTGATTAAAATCATGGGTAAACATAATCTCTACAGACACGTCTCCAACTTCTTAGACAAGTGGCTAGACGTGTCCAATTAGGATTAACCACACTCTCCAGGCTATCAAACAATTAAGCAATTCTATGCATTTTTTAGCCAAAATAATTGACTGATTGTACTGTTAGAAAATGCAAAATAACCAAAAGAAAACAGAGAACATCAAGAGAGAGATGCATAAATCCAGATGCAGCTCTAACTGAAATGAAGAAAATGTTTTTGAACTGAAAAAGGATTTAAACTCGGAGCTCAACTCAGAGATGAGGTCACTTTGGGAAGAAAGGAAAACATGGAATACAGTGTCTGGAAGAAAAGGTATTGTTACTGAATGAAACTATAAAAAAAGTGGATATCAGACTTAAAGAAGCCAAGTCACGGACCAACACCACAGAAAAGCCATTTAGCGGAGTGGGAGAAGAAACAACTTGGCAACAAGGCTAAATTTGACGCACTTCTGATGAGGTCTTTTGTTGAAGATACTGGAATGGTGGATATGTGGCGAGCTTTGAACCCAACCAAACACATTTAACACTACTTTCAAGTTACAGGAAATTATTTAAGACTTGACTGCTTTCAGGTTCCCTAAAGATCTCACCTTTTGAAAAAATAATTAAAAACAACAGGTCAAATACTATGACATTTATCAGTTTGGAATGAAAGGCTGGTTTTCCTATTATTTCTTGAAAACAACCAAAATCTACATAGAATCAGAGAGATGAAGTAAAATTAAATATATATCAGCCTCCTAGGGCCAAGGTGATTATAGTGAACGAAAACGAACAAAATAATGAAAACTAGAATTGAAAAAACATTTTTGTTAACTGAAATAACAATAAAAACAAGAGTTTAAAACAAATGATAAGTAACTGAAACTGTATTGTATGTTTACAAAATGAACTTAAACTAACTAAAATTAAAGTAAAAATGTCCTACGTTTTTGTCTTTGTAAATTTATCTCGTACATAAGGCTTTTGGGTTGATATAAAATCTATTTACTTTGCTCTGCCGGTTTTACGCCAGGTGTTTCCACCGTGCGGCACCTTATGGTCCGTGACGTCACGTGTCGAAAATCTACCGGCTAGCGTGATGGCTATGGCAAGAGTTGGGAGAAAGCGTCAGAGTTCTATTCGGGATTTCCTTGAATATGACCGTGTCAAAGATAAAAGTAAGTGCCTTGCAGTAGAAGCAGGTGATTAAATATGTGGAATATGTCTCAAGGGGAAAAACCCAACGAATCTGAAAGTCCATTTGAAAAGCTTGCACAAAAAGGCTAACCAAAAGTACCTGAACAAGGTAGCCTCTCGGCCCCCCTCCCCTGAAAGAGAAGCTACAGCCAGGCCAGGCAGCATGGGAAAGGAACATGAGACAACAGTATCCGTAATGGACTGTTTCCACAGTGACTAAATAGCTGCTGGTCAGTAAATACGCAGAAACACCACAAGGGGGAAGAAGCATTGGTAAATATGTTTATTGATACTGGAATGTCTACACGACTATGTGACTCGATTGCCTTCAAAAAGTTCAGCACTTCACTCGAATCAAAATTCAAAATACCAGGAGCGAGTCCTCATTGGAGCTAAGATGGATAAGGCTGAGCAAAAATTGAAAGATATCATAAAAGACGTGAGGAAGCCGAGCTTATGTGTAGATGGTTGGAGCAAGAGAGGATTAACAGCATCTTTCATGGGAGTGTCGGCTTGCTTTGCAAGTATTTTCTCTCCTGTCGCCTCTTTAAACCTTAATTTGACCCATTAAACATGCTCAAAAACTCACTAAAGTTGGCACACACCTCAGATACGGTAAAATATTTGACAAAAAATGAAAAATGAACCCTCAACATGCCAAAATGAGCTCTCTAGTGCCACCTATGTACCAAAAAAAAAAAACACTAAAATGGCCGTGACTTCTTGTAGGAATGTTGTAGAGAGATCAAACCAACAGCGAAAAGTTCGTCTCATCGAGTCGCAAAAGTGCCAGAGAGGTTCCAAGAGCCTATCTGCAACAAGAAGATGGCAATTTGCCCTTCAAAATAAAATTTCAAGGAAAATATATGTCAGACTCAAAATGTATCTCCTCCTAGGCCGTAAATGGTATCGGCTTGAAATGAGGACAGAAGACAGAGTAGGCCATGCTGATCAAAGTTCTTAAAGAATTTGTTGTTTCTCAAGTGGTTTCCGAATGACAAGCCCTCAAAGTTGGTCAACCCCGATGCAGCCCTGCCAGCTCCTCCCATTCAAATGAATGGGGGAAGAAAATACAGCTCCAGAAAACCTGTGGAAGTTAGGCCTCTAGACTATAAACCAAAGGTGGTACAGCTTTAAAAATTACATTACTCTATTCCTGACAAAAAAATACTATCAGGGGATGATGTTTTTAGAGAGATTTGGTCAAAATTGTGGCATGTCACTCACTCACTGATTGACAGGTCAGAGCAGCTGGTCATGTGACTCACTGAAGGTGGGAACTTGGAATGTGTAATACACACCCATTATAAAGACTGAGGCTCCTGACAGAGCTGCAGGCACACACCTCAGTCTAACTTAGAGCAGTTCAAAGGGTCAAAAAGGGATGAAACCCTCAAAATGGAGGTCAAACGGGCATGAGGGGCGTGCAACAGAGCGAGGACCCGTCCAATGCTGCTTGCAGCTTTAATTTGATTTTTTATTTTTAATTTTTTTATTTTGAATGTTAAGTGTCATAATGATATAAACAGCATTCTAAGCTTTACTTGATAGTTTCCCATAGAGATCAACAGGTGAAAAGAGAGGAAAATCCTTGTTTACTTGCTCTCATTTGCTGCAATTATGTATTTCATACATACGGCAGATAACCTTTAATCCTGTGTATGCAGCAACCTTCCTCAACCTTGGAGATGTCTGTTATGAAAATGTGGTCCCTTTATTTTTTCTTTTAAATCTAAAATGACCAATAATATTTAGAATAGTCATTACTGACATGAAAAAATATTACCAATGCTTTTGTAGTCGATTAGCCTACGTCAGTACACTTTTGGCTACCAACATGCATCTATTCAAAATTAAAAAAAAATTCCAACCCAATTCCAACTTGTTAAAAAGGCAAGTAGCCTATTCTAGCCCAGGTTAAAAAGCTTTAAGTTGACACATACAGTCTGCACTTTGACATTGTTGTTATTGTCATTTCCTACGATTTGATACTCAGGATTCCAATTAATTATGCAGACAAAATATAAAACAATGTGTCATACTGTGGAAACAAGTTTATGGCACTCATAGTGTAATAAATTAAATATAATAGAACAAGAAAAGTTATATTATCCCTGCTTTAAAACCAAGGGTTAGCACAGTCAAAGTCCTAATTCATGAATCATATTTTTTTTTACACTGTAAAACTATATTTTGTGTGTTTTACATTTGATGCTTACATAATCTAATTGTCTGTTTTCTCATTTTGCTTGGCAAAGAACTTGACCTGCCAGATGATGGGGAGAACAACAAGTTCCAGAGAATGCCATGCCTTGCCCACACCCTTCAACTCACATTGAAAGATGCCATGAAGCACCCAAATGCTAATTCACCCATAACAAGAGCAAGAAACCTGGTACATGCTGCGAGGAAATCATCAGTGGCAAATGAAGCAATGATCAAAAAGTGTGGCAAAACTCTGGTCAGGGATTGTTGCACACGCTGGAACAGCACATTTGATATGCTGAGAAGAATGCTGGAGATCAGAGCTGAACTAAACCAAGTACTTGAGGAGTTGGGCATGGACACACTTCTCACAAGCAATTGGGCTAAGCTTGAGAACCTGGTCAAGCTGCTTGAGCCCTTTGCGATTCACACAGACCAGCTTCAGAGTGACAGCCAGTCACTCTCACAAGTAGTGCCATGCCTGCTCAACCTTGAGGCACACCTGCTGACGACTACTGCTGGAAAGCAGTTAGCTCAAGTGCTGCTGAAGGCCTTGCGAGAACGTTTTGCTGCCATTCTTAACCCTGATTCCCCACAGTTTGATGCTACACCAGCAGCAGCCTGCCTAATGGATCCAAGTGTTTCGCTGGTTCTTCACACACCAGACACAGTGCCACTGAGGAGGGCAGCTCAGTCTTATGTGCAAAACCTGGCTGCTGAGTATAACCCAGCTACTGCTTCTCAGGATGATGTTGCCACTGCAAGGGCCAGTCAAACTCGAACAAGCTCCCCTCCTACTGTTCTTCAGAAATACCGCTTCCTTGCATCCCATATGGAGATAAATGTGTCATTGACAAATCAGCCTGATGTGACCAATAGTCTGTTGACTGAAATGAAGAAGTATGTTGACGATGTGAAACAGGGTGTGTTTAATGAGACACCACTGCAGTTCTGGAGATCAAAAGAGGCTGTCTATCCAAAACTTGCCCCTGTGGCTTTGGGCCTTGTCAGTGCCCCTGCCTCACAAGCCTTTGTGGAGTGCATCTTCTCTGTGTGTGGACTGTTGTCATCTGGCCTTAGAAACAGAACAACCACATCTCTGGAGCAGCGTGTTTTCCTGAAGATCAACAAGAATTTGATGCTTGACTAAAGTACACCCATCTCTCTCTTTTTCACACACACACACACACACACACACCCGCACACAGTCACAGACACCCAGTCAGTCACACACACACACTCACACACACACAGTCACACACAAAATCTCGAAAACCTGAATTTGAGATAGTTCATTCATTCATAATGCAAAGACTTAAATTTGTTTTTCTTTACAATGTTGGGCAGAAGGCTATTTAAGTTTAACATAGAAAAGAAAAGCACATCAGCATCCAGCTGAGATAGAGCGGTATCATAACCAGCTGTCTGGCTCTGTGTTCTACCAGATACATGTGCACTTTCAGTGTCTAAAACATTCACTGAATTCACTTTATGATGTCAAATATAACATGGGAGGTGCTGTATTGTTAATCAACTGCAGTGATTTGCACTGAAGCTGCTGCACCTCTAGTTCAATCCTTTATGTAGTTAATTTTGAGTTGTTTCATCTAAATTAATCAAACCTCTAGTGTAGAGTTTGTTGGGTTTTTGAGGCTGTTCATGATTTCTTAGACTTAGCTCCCTGAGACTCCTGGCTGCCAAGCACTGTGACTTGTCTCATGAATGGGTTCATGTTGTTATGTTCATGCGTGTCTTTAGCCTGTTGGCAATGTTGATTTTTACCCAGCACACTACGTGCATCTAACCTCAGAAGCAGCATTGCACACATTTTGTACTTAGGGCTGCTATCTTGTGTGCTGTTGTATTTGATATGTGGATGGCTGTTCATGTGTCCTCTGAATACATTTTTTAAAATTGTATCTTTTGTTAAGTTTTTCTCATACAATACTTATTCTGACAATTTTGAATTTCACACCTGACAAATAACCTAATTTACAAAAAAAACCAAAACTAACACTGAAACTAATAAAAACTAAACTAAAACTAAGCATTTTCAAAAAATTAAAACTAATAAAAACTAGCAAATCTGCTCTAAAAACGGATTACAACTAACTGAATTTGAAACCAAAAAGTCAAAATGAAATAAAAACTAAAATTAATGAAAAATCCAAAACTGTTATAACCTTGCCCAGGGCCTCTTCAGTGATCATTATCATCATCTAAGGTCCATCTGCAAAAGTTTCTGTTAAATAAACTGGAGTGGATGAAAAACAAAATCAGAAATTTGGTCTGGGATTTCTCATGAAAGTGCTGGGTCATGAGGCTATAACAACTGAGAACTGCTTCTTTAAATTACTCTTCCCACTATTGCAAGGGGTGTCAAAACATTATTCACTGAGGGCCAAATAAAGAAAAATATCAGGATGACTGTGCTGCTTTGATACACCTCATCCTCAATGTATTGGTAAAACAAATCCTAAGTATTTTTAAATATGCTTTTTAATTACATATGCTAAACGAAAGTCTTTTATTACTTGACTCGACAAGGCAAATAGCCAGCCATTGAGGCCTTTGAGGTTGCCAGCCAGATTTCAGATGGCCCTTGGCCACCTTGGCTCCAGTGGATAGATCTCTATTTCATATATGAAAAAAGCTCTGTCTAGTGGAAAGAAGACACTCTGACAAATCATCTTCGCATTCAGAAGCAAGACATGAGTTTGCTGCTTAAAGTTGCTAAACTTGTTCGTGATGATTGTAATATTCTTAGTGAATCAGAGCTTCAGACGGAGCAGACTGCGGAGTAAAAGCACATTTATGATTTATCAGTCAAATAAGCTTCATAATCTAATGTTGACTATATCTAAGTATACTCTAAGAATTTGCTGTGGGGCGATTAAAAATTGTCCTAATCTTGACACCCCTGCTCCGAGGTATCAATAAACCATACAACACTCTTTCACATCCACTAACCTGAAAGAGTTTTTTACTAGGTGGGCTACATGTGTGAATGCAAAAAGTCAAATGTTTTAGCAGACACTACCAAGGCTTGTTGTGCCAATCTCTGGGTGTACATAAAAAAGTCGTGGTGACTTAATATATAACCACAACAGATAGTATCAGGCCAGAATGATGATGTTCCTATGAAAATATCAAAATACTGCAAACAATATCAGTTTGTCCAGGTTAACTAACAGTTACTGTTTTTATCTGCAAAACTGAACATTACTTCTCTGCTAGTCCTCTTATCATTGCATGATAATACTGATTTATAATTTTGACGCCCTGAATTAGCACCGTGTCCTAACTGAAAACAATGCAAGTAAGCGTTGGCCAGAAAATCAGGCTGATTACACTGAATCATATGTGAGTGACCAAACTGCCCACGAGTGACGCAACACTGAGTTGCATGGAGCTGTGCGATGTGGTGCAATGTTTTTGCCTTGCCATCCCAACTATATCTTAGAACAGAGAATGGGGGAAAGGTGCTGGAGGGATTTTTTTGGAGGTCTCTGGCTCTCCTCGCTCAGCAAAGCTTGTTTTCTTAAATATGGTGGAGATAGAGCAATTATCCATAAATTTAGTTAAAATGCTTACCTTCATTTTCAAAAGTCTGAGAAGAAACTTTGTTTTGCTCACAGAAAGATGTGAGCCTTTTAATGAAATACTAGTCATTACAAAGCACTGCACGTCCATTTCTCCACCTGTATACAATAAAAGCACTTGATGCACTGTTTAGGGGAAACACCAGATAGAGAATTTGATATTCAATAAATGCAGGGTGGACAACAGACGTGCAAAACTCAAATCTCACGCACATGTTGCAATAGAGCAGAGTTAAGCCCCTGTATGTAGTATTTAGTGTAACATGGTGCACGGCTATTATATAGTGTTTTCATCCTGGAGCAGAGGGCGCTCGTTGCAAAACCTGTCTTATTTATCATTTTGTTCAGCCACTAGGCTAAAAATGATGTAAGTGTATAGGGTTTGGATTATTGTCTTTGGCCTCCCAGTGATAAATCACACTTTTAACATTCTTTCTTGTAAGGAGCAAACACAGCCTACAAGCAATTTTACAACAAACCTGTGTCTCACTACCCTCATCCCCTCCTCACTATCTCATCATTGGAGCCTCCACACCTTTTGGTTACCTCCTTGGCTTTGTAATCAACAGCATCAACTCTTGAGTTCTCACACCTTTCCCTCGGTGTCATCCTCAACATCTAACCCTCTCCATCCTGCTCCAATATGCTATACCTACACATAAATCAGCCGCTAATAATTTCAGGGACCAGGGGGATCAGAGACAGCGGAGGTAAGTGGATCTGTCAGATCATTTTGCCTCTGTCCTCCACCTAATTCCTCCGACTGAATTTTCTGGTGAAAATGGGATGTCTCTTGGACAGGAAGGAAGACAGAAAGCAATAAGACAGCCACAACAGGGTGAGACAGACAGTATGAACATATTGTGGGTAGAGATACAGTCACTTGTCTTGTGTTAAACTCTAACCACATCCTTTGATGCTACAAAGACTGAAAGATAACTCTAGAGAGAGTCACTGCTTCTTCTTTTTTCAACAAAGAAATCAATAGTCAGTCTCCCTTGGGTGAAATACTTCCTCTTTATGAATATTATTTTCTGATCCAGAACACATCAAACACTCAGGAATGGCTCCTATAGTGCTGGTTAGTTGTATGGAACTGTGCTTCTTCCACAACAATAAGAACAATGGTATACTCACAATCTGTTCTCTGCCTGTCTGCAGAAGGCACAGGCCCCTCCTCCAGTGTATTCCTTTCCTCCTTGGGTCTGTGTTGTTAGATACTGCCACAACTCTTTGTCTCAAGTCTGCCTTAATGGGTGCTGTCTGGAGTGAAGAGATGTGCGCAGCTGAAGGTGGTGAAATGCAGCGGAAGTTATGTCACCAGGTACATCCAATCTCTCCCAACAGTTCAGTGTCCTCAGGGCAGGCCCCTGGAGGAACAAGAGCACGAGAGACATGAGTAAGAATGGGCCTCCTCTTCCTCACACAATGAGAGGCATTGAATAAAAGGGAATGAGCATGGTGGCAGCTGGGAGGAGATACTGCCATTCTAGAACTGTTACTGGGTCATGCTCTGTGCCTCAGTGACGGCATTTGTGTTTGCTTCTGGAAAACTGTCAGAAGAGATAATCACAGTGTGTGTTTATTCCTCTGAGGATGATGATGAGGTGCTGTTTTGTGCTGTCTGACAGAGAGAAGGCTGAAGAGATTTCTGATTTTGCCATTTAATTGGTATCTTTCAAACCTCACTTATGAGGGGAGTCAGTTTGTTATCTTGATGTGAATTGGCAAATATAAATAAATATACCATATAAATATGTGAATACAAAGCAAACCCTCCCTTGAACTGAATAAAATGATGCCAATGTGAAAGTGCAAAAAGCTGCAGTTTCCAGAGTGTCCCTTTGAGGCTGGCAGCAGGAGCAGCAGGCATCACACTGCTGAAATGTCATTTTTTTATTTAAACTTGAAATAAACATGTTTACAGCCTGGTTCATGAAAAATATGTCTGGAGTGTTCATGTTTTAGGGGCATGCAGTATGAAAAATTGTTTTTTATATATAACTTGTCCAATTTGATGAAGACCTTGAGTTATGCATGGTTGTGGACATGACTGATAGGCCTTTTTTGTTTTTAAATTGACAAAGTTATTGTAGCCTAACACAGTGTTTCAATTTAGTGAGAGTCACAGATGGTACTTTAAAGCCCCTTTACGTGAGACATCAAACAGCACTCAGGCTACATTCACACTGAAGGTCTTGATGCATAATTCCACTTTATTTGCATGGTTGTTTACATCATAATCTAAACGGGACTGCCTTCAGACTTCAGTATGAACCATCTACAGCCCTGAAGTGACCCGTATGCACAGAGGAAGACGAGACGTCACACATAGCATGCAATGTTTAATGAAAGTAAATTTAGATGGTCAGTCTATGTGTATCTGTTTTGACTTTGTTGTGCAATCAGAGCCAACAGAATTATGACAGAGTGATAAGGAGAAGAAGAAAATTAAAAAAAAAGAGAGCACACATTTAAATGATAGCCTTTTGTGGAGCTGTGGTTGCTACCTCTGTACAGAGCAATGTGTGGATGCAGAGTCTAAGCCAGGAGTGGTGGATAGTGACGTGAGAGGCTTTACTGACACAGAGTTCACCCATAACAGTTTAGCCATTGTTTACATTGGATCTTGCCGCGTCCCGCCTTTTCTGCCCCAGGTTTGTGACGTCTGTCCCACTTCAAGAAAGTATAAGCTGGATGACTGCTGACTGTGAAAAGTTGAGAAACATCAGATATGTATCTGATTTTGGACCACATATGAAAGTGGCCTGGGTCTGACTTGATAAAATCTGATTTTTGCTTTTCAGACTGTCATAAAAAATTCATATGGGTAATATATAGGCAAAAACGTTGGATTTGGGCCAATTTTGCCTGTAGTGTGCCTTTTTCTTCGTATAACATTTTTCCACTGTGTATGAGATATATTTTTTCTGCATATAGAGCAGTTGCACTGGTTCACAGGCTTACTGTAGTTTAATGAGGGTTCGGTGCATGGTTGCCCTTACTTGTCCTCTTCAGTGTGTTAGACAGAATGGCTTCTGGGTTTTATTTTGTTGGTTTAGAGGGGTCATCTTCTGAAAGCAGAAACAAGCTTCTAAATACCTAATAGCCCTGCTTCATGTCACTGTGGTGGTATTCAATGGAGTTATTGCACAGAAGATTTTTTTTTAAACTTTTTTTTAATCTGATTCCTTTTTTTCCTCTTTAGCAATACATAAACACATAAAGGCTATGTGAAACTGAAATTTTGGGCCCACCCTTTTCTTTACAGATGTGCAGCAATCCTGGTGATCAGCTTCCAATTTTTTGAAAATTTGTGGTGGCTACTTTAGCATTTTATGTAATTTTTTATTTTTGTATGTTTTTGTTAAGCCAAAATAATCTATAATGTTGAATAAGATGCCTGTATAAGGGAATTCTGTGTACTTTATTACAGCTAATGTTTGGCTTGTCCCCAGGTTTTTCAGTGTATATTTATTTAATTTGATCACTTTATTTATGTATTTAAAGTCAATTTATTAATTCATTAAATCAATCCATTTATTTCTAGTTATTTATTTGGTTTTTGTGTACTTTGATATCCAGTGTTGTGTCACCTTCAGTGGGTTACTGTATTGTATCACCTGTCATATCTTCTTCAGGCCTTTGATGCAATTTGGATTTTTTTGGGGGGTTTCACACTTCTTCAAATATTACAACCTTAACTGATTTTTAAATGAATAAAACAATACCTACTGTATATGATAATGTGTTTTGAATATAATATATACATTTATCTACCAAGGTCTCCAGAGAAAAAATAAAGGAAAATGTTAATAAATACTAAATTATGCAGAAGGACACATCTAAACAGCAGTCTGACGACTTATGCAGCCCATTAGCTATTAATAACTCCCTCTCTCTTTTGCATGTTCTCAGGGGAACACAAATTCGAAATATCCATTTGGAAGAATGACACAAACACGCCAGCTGCAGTTCTCACTCACTCCAGCACAATTCCTCTGCACAACTCCCCTCGCTACCGCTCTCCATTATTGATGAGACTTTCTCTGTCAGCCTCATCTGCCACAGTGTTGGTATACCCGCCTGTGGGCAGCCGCCGTGGTTTGAGAGGAGCACCAGCTGATGCCATGTGAAAAAATGAGACAAGGGTCAGGCACATTAACAGCCTATTGACAACGTGCAAAGCAGAGGGCTTGCAGTGTTGCAGGTTTGTTATTGGCCTAATCTACATTCAATAGGGTTGTCATATGGGAAGAAAGTAATTATCTGAAAACCATGGGGAATGCCCCCTCTGCAGATCCAGTTGACTCACAGATACTCAACTTGAGCCCCAGAATTTAAAACATGCTCTGTGCCAAATTACATCGACAAAAGAGGAGAGCTGAGAACATGGACGCCAAGCTGAGAGAGGAAAAAAATGCTGCAGGGTCGACTCCCCACTCAAAGATTCACATGCAAGGACTGTTAAGCATTTCGATGAGCTATTGAATTGTGTGTTGTGCATTTTGCTGCAGTTGTTTTTCTGCATTTAAATGCTGTAGTGCTGAATAGTTTAATATTACTGATTTTACCGTATTGTAATATATAAATAATATAACTTCTTGCTTTGAAGAGAATTCTGAAAAGAGGTCAACTTTTTATAATTCTCTGCTAAGCAAGAAATTATATTATCTATGCCACAGTAGACATGCATTGTTGGCTATTTTTTTAATGAAATGTCAGAGACACTCAAAAATGCTTTCTGGTATCTGACTCTTAATTACTATCGAGGAATACTACAAGCATACAAAACATCTATAGTAATATAAGTATAGTAATATTCAGTGTTCTGAACCATACATTCATTACATGAGATGTAAGAAGTGTTCAATAGTATTCATACTAGAGGAATTAATCAGGGGGAAGATAACGAGTGGAATGACAAGAAAAGGGATTTTTATAATAGATCTAATTTCAACATATGCTCTGTAGCAAGTTCACAAGAAAGAAATCTCCTTGTCATTTTTAAATCATGCAGACATGATCTATAGATATGTTAAAGCCTCTTCTTCAACCATTTGACCTGGTAAAGCAATCTGCCTAGGATTCATTAATGTTGACATTTATTCCACTCATCACTGTTACTTGCATGATACAGTAGACTGGCCTTCATAAATCAGTGAGACAGAAAGACTTTCCTTGCTTTTCTTTATTATTATTATTATTTTTAACAAAGCTCTGTCTGAACGTCTACCATCATTCACCCCATTATTTAACGTGTCCGATTGTCATTATCACACTTGCTCATGAAAACATTGCAATTGCATCTGTGAACAAACACTGAAAATCTATCAATAATCCTCTGCTTTTTTTCAACACTAAGAACATTTTACAGCAAACATTAAAATAATGCAGGTCATTTTTAAAAAAAAAAAACAAAAGCTCATAAAATTTTAAACATGACAAAAATAATGGTGATGCTTCATTAAAGTACCCAGAAATTATAATTTATTCATCGATATTCTAATAAATGAAATTATCAGGAAAACATGCATTCATTACAGTATATTAGTAAAACACATATGTTAAAAATATGTCATGGAAGACTCATTAATATTAGGTTATGCTTTAATATTATATTAACCAAAGCATTTCAGTCGTCAAGATCCATTAGTTCATGAATTCCTCATTGTCTTATTGGTAATTATCTAGCTAATGAGATAAGTATATCTCAGAAAGGAATTAATTAAAAATTCAGAACAGCTTCATTGTAAAAATTTTTTGATTATTTTCCAAATTAGAGAATTTTAGAATAAAGATGTCATCAAATCTTGGTCATTATATGATAACAAACACCACATACTTTTAGATTTTGCGTCATAGCAAACATGGATATTTACTATAATGTTTGTTATGTCTCAAATATTGGAGTGTCTATAAAACATGAATGTAATTTGTATTTCAAAGTACTCTATCATATCACACTACTTCTGTTATTTATAGATGTATTAGAGCAAATGTCCTCTGGGGCCCCAACAGTATCACACACGAACTCACTCTCCCACACACACCGTCCTCCTTCATCACACTGGTTGTATTCTGCGTTGACATGATGGAGATTGAAAGGCCTGTTCAAAGCTGCACCTCCTGCATGGGAGGGAACAATATATCATTGTAACACCAACGCTTCCTCTTGTTGGTGTTCAACTGACAGCTGATTAGTGTTAGTGGGTCTCCTGCAGAGGCCCCAGTGATGTTCACATTGTGTCACTGTTGCGTCCCCACCGCACTATCAGGCAAAAAAAGTGGTATTCCTAGGTATGTAATTCTTGTGCTCTCCAGCATGAGTAATAGTCCAAAAGCAAAATAAGTAAATAAATAAAAAAATAGGATTAAAAAGATTATGGAAGCACAGTGATATATTTCTGATATTTGCATACATACTAATGAGTATCAGAAATATAGCACACTGATAATAATACAGGCTGTCTGGTGTATTTCATGCACACAATAGAGAATAGAGCCAAGGATCTTTACAGGAAAATATGAAAATAAATTGCAGCCAATAGTTATTCGGTAAACAGGTCTATAATACACATTAACTTATCTGATCCTGTTATTCTTAACTGGAGTACTCAATAATTAATGAGGTTTTGCTTTTATGTTTTAGCGGGAGTGTCAGACTTCTCTTTTGGATTGTTTCTTAAGCTCTTGGACACGTCAACAAAAAAAAGCACTTTATTCTGGACATGAACATTGTTCATACATTGTTCTGTGTGCTTTTTGAGTGTAGTGGCACAATAAAAAGAGAGGAACGAAATAATCCATCCAAAATTAAGACCACAAAACTAAATCTGATGTGACAGTAGCAAAACACTAGCTGCCTGATGGACAGTGATTTAGACGGGATGAGAGCAGACACTCTGTTTGGTTTCACCTAAGTTACTCTCAAAACACACCCATGTATAATCAAGACACATAATCCATCACATTTGTGTCTTGCGTCTGGCTTTGCACGGAGAACATGAGTCCAAAAAAATATCAAAATATAGACCAACACCCCAAATCACCAAAACAGGGCCCCCAGGGGTTAGAAGCTCAGAAATAAAACTAGATTTTAACCCAAACTGTGTCCTTTGAGCCATGTGAAGCTATGGTTATGTCTCTGAATACAGACTGTCTGCTGATGGCTGCTGTGATACACTGCAGGAAAGGAAAACGATGGTGAATATACAGTGGGCTGGTGGTTTTAATGCCTTAAAGAATGTGTCATAAGATTGATGTATTTGTTAAGAACTATATTTCTTGTATCTACTCATCTTCAAATGAATTATTGTATGTTGTATGTACTTTGACAGGAGAGACGATGTGCACAAATTTTCAATAGCATTGGTTTTGTAAAAACCATAAGGCACAGGCATGACTTGCTCGCAACACATTAGTTATGCTACTTTTTGGGGAGATTTGTTTGTTTGGTTTTATATGGTGGAGCCTTGGAGTTATTAGTGTGCTGGGAAGAAACTGATGTCACAAATTAAGGATGTGTTGGTGTTTGACTCAACAGCTCTCTTTAAACACACCTGTGTGCAGTCCATGGCAGCACGGAGGAAATGGACACCACATGACAAGAATGCCAAGACAAAGACACAGTACAATGAAAGACTGAAGTTACAGGATGAGTTTATGTTGCACCCTCTGGTCGTTGTCTGTAGGACCGCACAGAGTCACAACACAACAAAAGCTTTGCACCCTTATAAGGAAGCTTAGGTGACATTTTCATGTTAGACATCACATAGGGAATGGCTTTAGGGTATGTTGTACTCTGCTGGTATTAATATTCTTTTGTTACCTCCGCCAAGGAGGTTATGTTTTTGCCGGCGTTTATCTGTCTGTTTGTCTGTTTGTTTGTTTGTGTTCAAAATAACTTGAAAAGTTCTGAACAGATTTGGTTGAAATTTTCAGGAATTGTCGCAAATGGGATATGAAAGAACTGATTAAATTTTGGGGGTGATCCTGATCACCCTCTGGATCCAGGAATTTTTTAAAGGATTCTTTAACATTGTCAGATAGGACCATTTTCACCAAAGTGGACCGAAGCTGCTTGGCGAAGGTCTGCGCTCTCTGAGTGCTTTTCTAGTTTTTTGAATTTTCAGTGCAATCTTGAATTTAACCAGCTCCTAGACTTTTTTTAACCGAGAAGTATGATCTTAGTTCAACACTGAACAGAGTTTGGATACATTTGAGATATCAATTAACACATATCTCAAATGATATAATGTTTGAAACAGGAGGGACACTGGAAAAAAATGGGGGTGACATGAACCGAAAGGGCCAAAGGTCAGAGTCAAGTTGGGCAATAATTTGGGTTTTTCATATTTATATGGCTATATTGGATAAAACAGTACTGTTCTAATATACACTTGAGTGCAACTTAGACACATCATCAGTGATGTATCCTGGGTTCATTGGGTGTTTCGGGTCTCACAACATCAGACACCCTCGCCCAGGTGACCCAGCCGGGGTTGATCAGTCCCCGGCTTGTGTCTAAGTAGCTGTTGTGGTCCACGGATCTCCCCTCTTGATCCACAGCCATCTGGACGCCTTCTCTGCTGCGTCTGTGATGTTTTTGATGGCTCTTCTGTTTTGCAGTCCCTTCACTCCCAGCATCTTGAGTGCCCTGATGTGAGACTGGCCCACGAATCCTCTGCACCCGACCTCGATGGGGTTGCATCGGGTCCTCCATCCCCTGCTCCGGCACTCGCCTGCCAGCTCCTCGTACTTAGCCCTCTTCCTCTCAAAGGCCTCCTCCATCCGGTCTTCCCAGGGAACAGTCAACTCCAACAGGACCACTTGCCTTGTTGTTTCTGACACCAGGACTATGTCTGGCCTGAGTGTGGTCACTGCGATGTTCTCTGGGAATCTGAGCTGTTTCCCTAGGTCGACTTTCAGCTGCCAGTCCCAAGCTGATGCCAGCAGCCCTCCTGCTCGGCTCTGGTTCTTCTGTGGCTTCTCTCCGGCTCTAACAAAGGCGATGGACTGCCTTGATGGTTGCTGGTGCTTGCTGGTGGAGATCCCTGTGCTGATGACCTCTGCGATAACCCGCAGCACTTGGTCATGGCGCCAGCGGTAGCGCCCTTCTCCTAGTGCCCTTGGGCAGCAGCTCAAGATGTGCTCCAGCGATCCACTTCTCTGGCAGAGAGGGCACAGTGCATTCTCGGCCAAGCCCCAGCGGAAGAGGTTGGTTGGGCTTGGGAGGACATCGTACACCAACTCGATTAGAAACTTGATCCGGTGTGGCTCAGATCGCCATAGCTCTGTCCACGTTATCTTCCGGTCAGCTGCCTCCTCCCATCGGGTCCATGCCCCCTGTTGCCGCATCCCTACTGTCCTACTACAGCGGGCTTCCTCCACCCCGGCTCGGATCTCCTGCTGGATCAGCTGACGCCTCTCCTTTCCCTGGGCCTTGATGTAGTGAGGTCTTGGGTTGCTCCCGAAGCCTGCACGACTGGAAGCCACTGATCCCACCAGCTTCCTGTGTCACAGGCGGGACTCAGCCTAGTCCACTGCCTCATGAGCCTTCCACTTCCTGCCGGTTCTTACTTCTATGCCGGCCGAGGAGACTTTGATGTCACTGGAGTCCCTATACAGCAGCACCTCTCTTGCTCGGGTAACCATAAACTCCTCCGTCACACTACTGAAGGGCAGTTTCAGTTTGTTGTTTTTCCCATACAAAGCGATGCTGCTGAGACTTCGCGGTAAGCCCAACCACTTCCGCAGGAAACAACTTACCTTCCTCTCGAAGCCCTCAACGGTGGTCATTGGCACACTGTAGACCAGCAGAGGCCAGAGGAGTCGTGGCAAGATGCCATGTTGGTAAATCCAGGCTTTGAACTTACCTGGTAGCCCTGACTTATCCACAGCTGTCAGCCAGGTTCCCAACTCCTCTGATGTTGCTTGGAGTGCTGCAGTGTCCTTCAAGGTGCAGTCAAAGATCTTGCCCAGGCTCTTGACTGGCTTCTCTCCCACCGATGGAATCTGGGTGCCTCCAAGTGAGAAGCGAAACAGGTCTGTAACCTTCCCCCTCTTCACCACCAGGGACCTGGACTTTGCTGGCTTGAAGGTCATCTGGGCCCAGTTAATGAGACGCTCGAGGCCTTGAAGGATCCATCGACATCCCGGGACTGATGTTGTAGTCACTTTCAGATCATCCATAAATGCTCTGATGGGGGGCTGCCGCGTACCTGAGTTGGTGAGTGGGCCTCTGCACTCCACCTCTGCTGACTTCACCAGCATATTCATGGCCAAGGCGAACAATATCACGGAAACGGTACATCCAGTGATAATGCCTTTCTCAAGCTGATGAAATGCAGATGTTACAGTTCCGGAAGTGACTCTCACGCTGAAACAGCTGTAGTAGTCCAGTATGAGGTCCTTGATCTTACCTGGAACGTGGTGTCGGTCAAGCGAAGTTTCCACCAGCTTGTGTGGAATGGACCCGTAGGCATTGGTGAGGTCTAGCCAAAGGACTGCCAGGTCTTCTTTGCCTTCCCGTGCCTCCCGGATCAGCTGGGTGACGACTCCTGTATGCTCGATGCACCCTGGGACTTTCGGAACTCCCCCCTTCTGCACAGAGGTGTCGATGTAGCTGTTTCTAAGGAGGAACTCCGTCATGCGCCGGGCAATGATACTGAAGAATATCTTGCCCTCAACACTGAGGAGTGAGATGATCCTGAACTGCTCGATGGTGCTTGAGTTCTCCTCCTTTGGAATCCAGACACCCTCTGCATGTCTCCACTGCTGTGCTACCTTCCCCCTTCTCCAGATGACTTTGAGGATCCTCCATAGTCGCTTCAAGAGTCTGGGGCATCTCTTGAAGACAACATACGGCGATCCGCTGGGGCCTGGTGCTGAGCTCGATCTAGCTGCTCTGACAACCTGCTCGACTTCTTTCAAAGTTGGCTCCTTGGTGTCAAATGCCGTGGTGGGTTCTGGCGGAGTTATCAAGGTCTTGCATGGCCCAAGATCTTCTTCTCGAGCGCTGTCATTGTAGGTGGCTCTGAGGTACTCGTTGACCTCATCTTCAGTACACACGAGGTGGCCGTTTCTTTTCTGCCCGAGGATCTTCTTGGTGAAACCAAAAGGGTTCGAGATGAAGGCTGCACGTTTCCTGGCTCTCTCCCTGCCCCTTTTCCTGTGCCACTTGGCACGACGGAGGGTGGTGAGTTTTTTCCTCACGATGTTGCGGAGTTCTGCCAGCCCAGCCTTTTCCTCCTCCCTTGCCTGCTTAAACTGCCTCCCAAGCAGTCTGAGCTCCTGCTGAAGCTGGCTGATCTTCCCCTCCCGTCTGTTTGGTTCCCCTAGACCTCTGGTTGGCTGTTGTTCCTTTATGCCAAACCTTTCAGCACCGATGCTGATGATCATTGCAGACATCGTCCGCAACTTCTGGTCTGCATCTCCCCTTGCGGCGGCTTCAAGGACTTGATCCAGATCTTTGTCAAACTGGAGCCATTCGCCTTCCTTGGTGGCACCAGGCCACAAGACCCTGCGATGTTCGGAATGTCTGGTACAGGGAGGGGCTTGTGGATCATGGAGGGTCTGGGCACTGTGGGTTGACTCCTGGCCGGGCTCCTCCTGCGTCTCACCAGGTACTGGACCTGTGCGTTGCACCACCTGCTTCCCGTCAAACATTTCTTTCTGGCCTGGTGGATCTTCAGGCCATGCTGGTTCTTGCAGACTTTGCCACATGAACAAACTGCGCTCGTTGTCTTTTTTCTGTTAGCATGGGTCATTGCCTGTTGGTCCGTCCTGTTGGGGTGCTCATCCTCCCCCCCTCTCGGGCACCCCTGGGGGTATAATGCATGTTGACTGTGCATATTGATATAGTTTTTATTATTGCTGTTATGGTGGAAAAAGCAAATGCAGGGCCTACTGTTAAGTAAATGATCAATTACAACTACAGTACTAAGCTTATTATTCACAACATAATCACTTTGAAATGTTGAGTTAAAACAGGAAATTAATACAATTTAATGTTACATATAATATATATTAGCTTTTTTGGAATGATACTTTTTGTTAAAGGAAACCATGTTGCTTACTTTTTATTTATATTTGTGTTTACATTGTGAAGCTGGCTGTTGATAAAAGTGACTATGCTGCTTTTGGCATCGGTCGATTGGATTTGACAATGACAAAACTTTGTTTAGATAAAAAACATATATCAATAATCAACTAAAAGAGAAATTAGATTTTGGTCGATATTTCTCAGCCTTAGACAGAGCTGAATCCCCATGTAGCAGGGGCTCTGTACAGGGGCAGTCTGCTTTACTAACCAAGCAAAAGCAGCATCCGAGAAACTTTTTCAGGTTTAATGAAGCCACAGCACGGGCCGTGGACTGTAGAGTGTGACTACCACAACAGGCGGCTCTGACACTTTCCAACAACCATTCTGTCATGTTCTACTGCACAGCCAGACAGAAAACAACCAAGACGCTAACAAAAGTACATGACAACACAAACACACACAATTTCAGACACATTCAGACAAGCTCACGCTGTTAGGCAGGCTGTGCTGGTGCCAATATGTGCTGACCACTCTTACCCCGTCAGTCTGTGCATCTGACAGTGAGAGATGGAGCACAAAGCATGAAGATGGAGGATTGGAGAGACTGAACAAAAAGAGAAATTAACCAGACAGACAGTTAGTTGTATTGATTGACTCTAAATATGCCTTAGCAGAGCAAAGATAGAGCTGCACCCATTTTCACAAATTATGAAGCTCAACTCTACATAAACACAGACCTTAGATCACAGAAAATATTTGACAATGATCAAGTGCCATCAGCAAGTTGGTTAAATAAGACATATCATACCAGTTTTTCATCTTTTACCATGTGGTCAACATCAGACATATGTGCCATGCCATAGCCAAATCCCTCTCCTCCTGGAGCCGCGCCAACAAAAGTAAAGTGGTCAGCTTTCCTGGCTGTAAATGGAGATTTATGGGAGAAGACAACAGGTGATAAAATCAGTTTTTTAGTCTGATCTGATAAAATCAAGTAATAGAGAAACATTAGCATTAGCAAACATGCAGTGAAAAAGCCCAGGTCCAGGACACTGTACAGCCGTAAAGCACAGCATGAAGCACTCACACTGCACAAGTGATCTGGACCTTAGGGGTGACCACACTTGAACATAGCACAGAATATCTAATGAGTACGCCCAAAATGAGGTTTCTATGAGGAGATTTTTACTCCTCAAGAGGTGCTGCCTGCTGCATGTTTTTGATATATTGTATTATCTCACAGAGTACAGAAGTATAAGGAGCACTACTGGGACAATCTTTTCTAATTCTGCTTCCACTGGATGAAACCACCCAGAGCAACAAGAGAGACAAAACTATAAAACATACACGCACTTAAATACAATCAAAATGAATAAAATATATAGCACAATGCACTTACAAGCTCACTTGCCCAGAGCAAGTCAGGCAACCACTGCAATATCTACAGGGAGATGCACATGTTTATTTTCAGTAGAACTGGCTTTAGTAACTGCTTCTTATGCGTGTATCTTTGCATCCTTGGAGGGCCAGGCATGTGCTCCACTTGCCTGCAGAAATTCTACTGAAATGGAAGAATTCCTTCCCTTAAGGTCACTCCACATACATAACTTTTATTCAGTGTTAGATTATCTTTTTTCCATTTAGGTGTGTTTTCACACAAGGGGAAAATTCCCTGCTGAGAAGGATAAAAGCACACAAGCTGTCCTCTTCTGAATCTTGAATGCTGCTTTAGATAACACCAGGGATAATAACAGCCCTGACCACCTTTTGAAGACATCTTCTTCTGAAGACATCTGTCATTTGAATTCAGTTTGCCAGGATTGTTATGAAAGAGAATTCATCGTGCCTTTGAATATGCCTCTATGATTAATTCAGGCATGTCAGTTGGTGAGTAAATGCCTCTTTATTCTTGTGTAAGTGGTCAATATTAATAATGCACACGCGGGTCTAAGTTCAGCATCCGTCTTGGCAAAGTTCAGCATGGAAGGTTTCATCAGCTTGCACGCTTGTCACCACATTCCTTTTCTTTCACTCTGTGTCCCTCTCTTTTCCACAGCATGCTGGCAACTCCATCCTTTCTCCCTCTCTTTCTCTCTCTCCTTCTTTCTTTGACTTTGAAAGGAGCCGTATGGCTCTGACACCCATTCGAATAGAAAGATGTGGCTCATCAGCAGTAATTGGAGGAGCTGTGGTGGTTGGGTTTCTCTAGAAGGCAGCAGCATGATCGATCCAATGGATGGTGGAGGTGGGCAGGCCGGCTGACAGTGCCACATCCCCCACAGCTCCTGACAGCTCAATGAAGGCCTGGCCACAGAGCACAGGTTGTCCTTTTACAAGAACAATCATCACACTCGCAGGTCACCCCCACAACTCACAAGCACCCAGTCTAATCATAATTACCCATTTAGCAGATTATCAGCTGGGTATAAGCAAGTTGAATTTAATATTAGCCTTTCATTATGCTCCCATTAAAGAAAAAAAAATGTCAGTGGCCTAATGGCAATGACGTGATGTTATTATCTGTGAGGTGATATATTTGAAAGATTTTACGGCAATAATCTCACAACGCCCTCATACATTCTGCAGAGTATACAATTTAATTGCTTGCTGTGTGCACTGACATTAAAATAACACAAGATGTCAATGATTGATGCAGCAGAGACTTCACACACTCAGGATAATTTGCATACTTGACAATTCACAGGCTGGTGTCAACACTGCGTGAGTTTCCTCGTCACAGCTTTGAAAGCTGCTTTTGCTTGTCCTTCTGTTTGTGTTTTTTCTCAAGACTGAAACATTGCTGAGCTCAGCCTGACCATGGGTTGCCATGGTGACAAACAGCAGCTGGAATTGATGGCGTGTTCAAAAAGCTTGGCACAGGTTAAATCAAAAAATCTATTTGTTAACTTTGCACCGTTGTCTTCATCCTGACCACAACCAGGTCTCATGTTGATTACCTTATTAGGAAGCCCTGCGGACTGTTTGAAACCAGCTGGTGACCACAAAAATACCAAATTGTTGAAACGACAGCTCAGTGTGGCCTTAAAGGTTGTAATACAAGTGTCCCATTTAACTAACATGACTCTGTTGCACATGGAGATGTAATAAATGCACACAGCCAGACCAGATATTAAAAGACTATGATGCCCTTTATTAGACAAGCAGAGATTATGCTAGTCTTTCATACTCTGTGTGTTATGGCCTTAAAGCTGTCTTTGTGCTGTTTTTGATCTACCCTGCCTTCCTCTCTGACAATAGTGTTCCACTTAAAGAAAAGTTATCCTTATTATGGTAAAGAAAACACCTAAAATATGCCAACATTTTTATAGTCTTGTCTTAAGATTTCCAGAGTTCACATCAAACAGCCCAAGCAGCAGGAGCTCTACTGATTATTGACATAAATGCACTAAATATCAATGAAGTGCTCCAGTGGCTGCCATTTCTTTGAAAATACTCAAGCTCATTGCAGGGTGTTCACTATGTGACCAATTATGTTGTAGCTGCACTGATTCATGTGGCTCTGACAGCACTAAAACTCTACCATGTTCTGGCATGAAGTCAGAACTATTAAACCTGCCCCGCTGCGGGCACAGTGAAAAGGACTGAATTTACTCAACAGTGAAAGAAACTGGAAAATATTGTTATAGCTTGGAAGCCAAGTGTACTCCATCAAACATGATACAACACATTTAGGAAATCTAATAAAAAGTTTTAATTTGATACAATAAACATGAATTTAATTCCTTTGTTTATATTCAAGAATGCGATCAAGTCTTTGGTGGCAATCAATACTCTACAAAAATAGGATGGTATAGTTGTTGATCAGTGCGATAATACTGAGATATGAAAGACTGCTCTAATCGAAATGGTATGTTAATTTAAATGATAAACTACAGAATTTAAGAATTAATTTAATTTGAAAAAATATAACATGCAGTTAAGAAGAACAGGGTGTAAAAATGTAAAAGTTGGAGATCACCAGCTAGAGACAATGACTTGTCATTAATTAGTTAGAAAGCCTGTAATCAAGTAGATGCATCTTTAATCAATTTACAGCACCTCAACATAGTTGTGCATCAACAGACTTTTTTTGCTAGGGTGGTCTGATACCTCTTCTTCAGGGGTAGCCTCGTGTATGAGGTGTGCATGGGTGCATGGCTACTTTACCTACTAAAATTATACTGTGTGTATTTTTACCCTTAAAATAGTTGCGCGAAAGAGAGGCACAATTTTTGAATAATTGTACTTATTTATTTAATGGACCACAACACAGCAAATGTGCTCCACTGACATTCACAGAACTTTGCAGTGGACTGTTGTAACAACGACAAAACATTTTTTTAACATGAGTCCTGCTCCTTACAACAAATAACAGTTCAGGATTTTGGGCTGGTCACTGAGGTAGACCCTCATATCCCAGGGGGGCCCTTGGCCACACTAGTGTTTCTGAATTATATAACCATTTATTAGTCCTGCAGACTGCAAACCATTTGTCCCAATTTAATGTAAGTTTAATATATGTATATATTTTTATCACACTTCATCTAACAATGCCAGAATAAAATCTTGGTATGAAAAGAGATAAGAAGATTAGATATTCTTAATCACATATTTCTGTTTGACTGAATAATTGAATATTAATTTCATTCATTCAGTATGTTTGTACCCATGTTTGATTGAAATCGCACAGTTCCCAGGTGGAAGAGGAAAATATAGGGATAGCGAATGGCCAATGAGGTTTACTAATGCTGACACAGACAACTGACCATCCCCCAATACCCCCCCCCCCCCCACCACCACCACCACCCACACACACACACACACACACACACACACACACACACATTCAACAGACTTCATCTATAATACAAACATATGATAAAATGACTTATTTGAGTGTTCAAAGCTGATATTATTTCTGTCCTCTTGCAGCTTTATCTTTAATTTATCGAGCTAAACAATATTTGAAATCTATTAGATTGTGTTGCACTAAGGGGGAACTAAGATCAACAATTATCCTCCAGGACTTTGGCAAACACTTCTGAAGAGTCTCCCCTGAACACTGTTGCTGATCCCCCTCAGGGAGAATGTCTGATAGAGGTGGAGGACAGGAGAAGGTTGGGGCTTTACAGGCAATCCCCCTATAATATGACCTCTCTACCCCCTGCCACACAAATACAAACACACACACCACAGCCCACACAGCATTTCTGGAATACGCTGATCCCTGTGAAGACTTTCCAGCCTGAGCCAGCTGCAGAGCTGTACAGGAATAACATCATCAGCCTGAAGGTGCTGCTGGGTGAAACAGACAGCATCTCACTTGCTCTGTGGGGTATAAATAGATAATAGCGCCTGGTTGTGTCCTGTTTGAACTCAGCACTCCCCTGTAAAGTTGTCTCAAACGCTTCAGTGCTTACATAATTTCACAGTTTCATCATAAATTTCTATTTAAAAAAAAGAACACAGACCAGATCCCTGACCTCTTCTTCATTCATGGAGAGTTTTAATATGAGGTAACGGTAGGTAAATGTCAGGGCCTTGTGCTTCAAGGGCATTAAGATAATGTTATTTATAAGAAATTTAATGTTTGATGTTGTTACAACAGTAAGGTAAAACTGCCCAGTTCCCCCCACTTGTCCAAACAGTTTATTTTACAGGTTCAGTGTTAGATTTTCTTTTTACAGTCATGAAATTTGATTTTTTTAAGTTATTTTGCAATTTGCTTTAACATAATGCTGCATAACTATTTGTACATATTTGATATTGCCCTCTCTGTCTTTTGATTTCCAACATTTAGAAAAGGTGGAGGGGAAAAGCCAGTGTGACTCACTTTCAATATGTTGCCAACATGATTGTGCAATGTTATTACTAAATAAAGCCTATACATTAAAAAATGATAAGAAGATATATCTATCTATCTATCTATCTATCTATCTATCTATCTATGTATATATATATAAATATATATATATATATATATATATATATACATATCTATATATATATATATATATATATATATATATTTCTATCATCAAATTTCAAAACCGCTCTCAAATAGTTGTTTAAACGCTATGATGCTTTCAGCTAAATTGGTTAAGGTCTTGTTTTTTTCTTTTTATGCATGTCCATCCAGTTACTGAAACTGCCCCTATATTTATTGTTTGCAATAATTTCTTAGGTAATTCAAGACATCTCCACAATCCTTTTCCCTTGGAGTTTTCAATATGACAGCAGTGCTGATTCTTTGAGAACCATTACAGTAATAGCGCACTCGCTCCCAAAGTGAAGCAGCCACGACCTTTCACTACATGCCTTTCATCCCTTCATCTTCACAGCTGCTGCTCAACCTTCCAGAGTAATCTAAGCTTCTGCAGGGGTTCAATTGATCCAAGAGAGATATTCCAGGAGAGAGGGCTCATTTTGACTCCTGGCTGGAAGGTAACTGCAGTGGTTGGCAATGCTGTCTTGCATATGGTGCGAGACATTTCAGTGACAGGGTTGTAAGGGTGACAGCAAACGGCACAGAACATTTGGAAGGGAAACCTTGGAGGTGATGACATGCTCAGGGCTTGCAGTTCACCTGCCCTGTTGTGATAAATGTTTATGAGCTGCTATTATGACAATTGTCAAGTCTGTGTACTGCCTGAAATATTTATCACTTTGTCTCACCTTGTTGGACCTCAAACTCAGTGACTGACCCCTGCGCTTTCTTGAACAGCGTAAGAATTGTATGACTACAGGGACACTTGGCAAAAAGATTAGCTGTGGCCATTGTTAAATTATTAGATTTTTACAACTAAAACTTTAGCATCCACTCAAATGAAATATGATTTACTCACTGTAAATTGTAACTTGTTTAAACGTTAAAAAAATGAGTGCAAGGGCTGCCTTCAAATTTTACGTTAAGTCAACTGAACCAGTTAGTTTTTGTAACAAAACCAGATGTTATAACAGAAACCTGCACGTTGAGTTGATTTTTGTTTTAGTTTATTTGATTTAATAATTGAACTTGCAAATCATTCATTCATCCATTTTCTATACCACTTATCCCCTTTGGGGTCGCTGAGGGTCTGGAGCCTATCCCAGATGTCATTGGGTGAGAGGCAGAGTACACTCAGAACCGTTTGCAAACCCATTTGACATACATCGTTTATTTGTATGGACATAGTTTTTTAAGTTAGGTGTCTCTAGGGTAGTTGAGACATCAACTAAAAATTCCATGTTATTTCAAAAACTAGTGCAATCTTTTGTCAAACCAACATGGATTATTATGTCCTAGTAACAAAAGTGAAGAATTACATTTTACAGTGCTGTTGTTAATTTTATCATTTCAAAGTTAAGCGTCCTGGGATCAAAAATGACATCTTAAAGTATGAATCAGCAGCAGCCTAGTGGCTCTACATGTGGTGGTTACAAAACCACAAGTAGTTGAAGTTTTGAAATCAACAAACTGTATAACTGTGAATAAAGCTGCAGAACTTATGTAAACTAAGCTAACAAATATTTTATTATATATGTAACCTCCTGCACAATCTGTAGCACTTTTGCTCTGAAATATCTATGTCGAAAACTACATGCAGCTTTTTCTATTGTGGATGGTAGACTCCATGATGTGGAATATACCACACTTTTCCATCCTGCTGTTTCAGCTGTGTTTCTGGGACTTTGAAAGCAAATCCCTTTTCAAACATTTCTGTAATGCAGTCTGAATATTCTCTGAGAAAATCTTGATTCCTGTTGAGCTTTTTCTTAAGAGTAAGTGCAAGCTGAACTGCTGCATCCCTGTTATGTGGCATCCTTATTTCAGACTCTTTTGTTGGCAACTTAATGCAGTAATGTCCTTCCTTATGATCCATAGAACTTGACACTTTGTCCATGAATCTTCTATGCTCAACTGACACTTCCACCATTTAAGTACAACCACATTCAGGAAAATCCACATTGTACTGCTGCACTAGCATTCTCTCTACAGTGTTGATTGATATTCGATTCACAGTAATGTTTTGCTATTCATCATCCTCCTGTTCTCTGATAGGTCCATTCATAGTCCATCCAAGAATTGTTTTTACAGCATATGGTCCATTGTTTTGGCTGTGAATCACTCTCCAACGCTCAAAAACTTCAGGAACGTCATTACCAATACGCAGTCCCACATCTTCATCAATGTGTGACAGCTTTACTCCTTTAAGGTATGACCATTTATCAATATCTTTCTGAAGAGGGATATTTTTTCTTCCAACAGGAATGCTCCTTTGAGTGAAAACCTTTGGAAGTGTGATGAATTGACCTTCATTAATGCCACTGACCTCCAAGTCTCTTATGAGACAGCCTTTTACTTGTTTAGTGGCATTCATGGTGCTTAAAACAATTTCAGTTCCCTTGCCATGGAGGTTAAGCTGCATTGCTAATGCATCTGTACAAAAAGTTCCTGAGCTCCCAGGATCCATAAATGCATAAGGTCCCACAAATTTTGTTCCTTTCTTTGACTTGACAAAAAACTGGAAGAATAGACAGAATGCAGTTGTCTCCAGCCCCAGTTGAGGAAGTTGCAGCATGATTCAGGCTGACCAGTGCACTTGAGACCTTCTGTTGACATCCAGTGTTTTCTGTGTGACATCCTGTGTTTGTTTGTTTAGAAAAATATTCATTTTTATAGATGTGCAAAAAGCTTGGATGTTTCTGAGAACATACTTGGCAGGTCAGTCTCCTTTTGCAGTTTTTACTTAAATGTCCATTCATCAAGCACCCAAAACAAATGCCATTCCTCCTTAAAATCTCCAATTTCTCATTGTGTGGTTTCTCTGCAACTTGGTTACACTCTGCCATGGTGTGACTCTTTCTGTAATAAAGACATGGCCTGGAGAAAGCACTGTTGTTACACAAGGTTGTAGCTTTGTTCTTTACATTTTCATTTTTCTCTTCATCACACAGTGATACATTAATAGCAAAACTACATCCTACTGGATGAATTTTCTTTGTCATTTTTGTCATAACAGGTGTTTTTCTTTCATTTGCAGCACCCTGCAGGTCTCCAAATTAAGGGTCATTCAGCATTTTTGACTCTTTATCCACATAAGCTACAAGATCCACAAATCTTACTCGAGTTCGCCATTTCTCTTTAATGTTAAAGGCCAAAGCTCTCCATTTTTCTTTCGTTTTATAAGGAAGTTTTGAAACAACAACTCTCCTGTTGGCTGGATTGTCCAACTCATCCACATAATCCACATCCTCCAAAGCACTGCTGCAGTTCACAAGAAAAAGTGAGAAACTATGAAGGCTTTTTGCATCCCCCAGATTTAATTTGTGGCCACTTAAATAGTTTGTCCATTAAAGCTGTTGCAATTTTAAACGGGTTTCCATAATGCTCCTCCAGTAGCCGCACTGCTTCCCTATAACTACGGCTAGAGTGCATGTGTTGGCAACTTTTCACCAAGTCGTGTGGCTCTCCTCTTGTGAATTGCTCCAAAAAGAAAAGCTTGTCCACATTATTATCAGTCTTGGAGTCCACAGCATGTTCAAAGGCCTTCATAAAGGTTCTAAATTCTAGAGGGTCACTACAAAACACAGGAACATCCCGTTGTGGTCAACGAGTTCATTGCTGATGTTTAGCAAGCATTTCTGTGATACTGGTTTGACGTTTCATGACATCATAGAGCTCATTTGTCTGATTTGAAGGTTGTTGGGGTGTTGAAAGAGTGGCGACAGGTTGATGTTGTCTTTGTACCTTGGGTCTAGCTCCTAGTGATGGGACAGAGAGCTTAGTGTTCATTACATTAACAAGACTTGATTCCTTATGGACATTAACACTCTTTTGTTTGTGTGTTGTGGCTGCAGCATCATAATATTTATTCATTCCATCACATTCTGAAATTTCATGATCCTCATAAACTTTTATTTTTGCATTTGACACTGCAAGAGTTGTTTGAATTTGTAGCTTCTCCTTTTCAGTCATAAGTTGTGCCTCCTTGAGTGCCAAAGCCTGTTTTTGTCTGAGAGCAGTGGCCTGTGCTTCCAAAGCTGCTCTCCTAGTCTCCTCTCTCAGGCGCGCTGACGTTGTTGATGACACGCTGGAGCGCGCACTGTGGGAGGTTCGTTTTGACATATTGGATGCACTGTCAAGATCGGTTATTTCATCCAGCTCTGTTGAATTCTTTTCCATTCGTTTTTCAACATCTTTAGACCACACGTTAACTTTTTGCATGAAGTCTTGAAACCTTTTTAATTTGGGTTGAAACCACTGCTCTTGATCTCCTTATTTAATTGCCGAAGGACGGACTGATTGAGCTCCTTGAACTTTTCCAAAAGTGCATTGAATTCTTTCATTCTCAGTTCGATTTCTTGATTATTTGAGTCGTTTCCCAACAAATCCTCCATTTGATTTGATTTCAAGGTGAGCTGCCGTAACTTTGCTCTCCTCGTGGTGATATCCCGCTGCAGCCTTTCATCCTCGCTCATACCTGTGAGCACGTTCCATGCGCTGTCTTCCATCATTTTTAGTTATGTTTCAGAGGGTCAAACATTGAAACATCAGATGCACATAAGAGTCACTGTGTGATTTTGATCATCAATCATGAAACAGTAATTTGCCTTTATTCCATGTTACACAATGTTTCGCTTCATCCACTCATCCAGACCAGCTGATGCCGAACATGGCTGTCATTCATTACGCATGACTCAATACGTTTTCAACAGTTTCCAATGCTGTTTTTTGATTCAAAGTTGTAGTGGCAGATTCCTCTTAAACAGTTTTAAAAGCCACCTTAATGATTCTAGCTTGACTGGTGATCTGGCGCATGCCCGCTTTCATTCATGAAATAATTCCATCAATCACAGGTCTGCAGTTGATGTCCCATTTATTTTGGCAGATGAGGATTCCATGATTTAACATCAAAACACAAACCTTATCCTGTGGTTTACGTTCCCCATTTCACGGTCAAAAGACATTTTGCGTCCGGCTCGTCTCAACCTGAACAAAGCCAAAGGCTGACCTCCACACCTGTGCTGGCTGACCTATATAACTAAAACTCCACCCATAACCAAATATTTTCTGGACAGGTAAAGATTAATCTATGAATTAACATAAAACAACCCACTTACTTATATTAAAATTAATACATTTAAATGAAAGTGATCCTTATGATTAATCATTTAATCTGAAACTTTAATTTGTTGACTTAAATATAGGGGACATTTCTATGCTTGTATTAAACATAAAGCATGATAACAGAGTTTTATGCCAATTTCTGTGAAAAATTTGCCACTTTCAGTGTGAATGTAGACAAGCCCATTGCCTGCCTTCATCAAAACTACGTAATGTGCCAGTACATCTTCACATTACACTATAACTTTGTAGGAATTTGCTTTCATAGATGTGACATAGAGTATTTTGATCAAATAAAAGCATAACTTTGAATTTCTGTGTCATTTGTAGTCCTTTACTTTGAGGTTAAAAAATTGCTAAAAATTCAAAATTAAATTGTATGCAATAAAAATTGGCTATTTCATTTTTAGGCCTCATCGCTCAACCCTGTGGCCACACTGTTCTTTATCAGCTCATGATTTGCTTTGCAAGCAGATCAAGGTGCAATCTGGGAAAGTCCCTTTTGACAGCTTTTCTCCCCTATTATGTGAATTGCATCCATAAAATGAAAATGACAGTGTACATTTTTGTTAATACGCCAGAGTGCAGTTTTGGCTTTAGCTCTCAATTCAAAACAGCAAGTATTTAGTTTAAGAAGGCACATCACATCTCTACATGTCCTCTTTTGTTTATGTTTTAAATGTGAGCTCTTCTAGCTTTGGTATTTTCCTTCTGTGTTTTTAAAATGATCGCTGAAAATGATTAAAAAAAAAAGTTTATTCACAACATAGTTATTAATGTGCAGTCCAGATTCTGCCTACAAAATCAGTTTCTCTGCATTTGAGCCATATCACCTTTTTTGTTCACTGTGTTGAAGACAGTCTGAACCAGGAACATGGTCGCCAGTGTAGTTATAAGAAATTCTATCTTACGTGCTGTAACAATTGAGCTCCATGTGAGTTACAGTTATGTATTTCTCCCTAAAGTGCTCTTCTTGACAATATGAAGGTAACAAAACAACAACAAAAAAAACATCAGCTGTAGAGCAAAATCACATCATACTCATGCCATAATTATATAATTACAGGGCCTGGGAAGATTGAGGGGGTTCCTACACTAATAAAATGGGGGACATAGGTAGTTACAGAGGTGGCAAAATAAAAGCATGGGTGTCCTTGTTGTATCAGTGGCACCATGTATCTTAGACAGCCTGGCATGGATAAAGACATATTTAAAAGTTTTGTTTTTTTTTTAACAGCAATGTCTAACAGGTCAGGGTGTGAGCAGTGGGATGGCTCCTGCAATAAGTTTGAATACAACAAAAGACCTTATGACAAGCTTAGCTGCCATCATGTAAAGGTAGATATCATTATTGCATGACTTAGAACAAAAGCATCCTCCATCCATCCATCCATCCATCCATCCAACTACTTACGTATCTGTTTACCACCCATTCATCCATCTATCTTAGTTTTGAGACCAAGGTTGTACTTGTGACAGAGGCTGCATAAGCAGACAATGTTTTTGAAGAGTCAAGCAATTCCTACACACCCCTGAGAAATTTTTGATGGAAACCCTTAAAAAATAATTTCATAAACATCTCAAATTGACTGTATAACTTCATAATGACATTTTGTTTCACAGTGTAATCTTTAAACAAATCCTAAAATGCGCCCTGTAGTGACTGTTGAAGGATCTGGTAATTGATGTATCTGATGCACTCCTGAGACTGCTACTCTGGAGCTTTGCTCCTGGCATAAACATAAAGGCTTTTGATGGATGGGAGATCTCTGGATGTGAGCCATTATAGCCATGCTCAAAGTGATCAAACTCAGGACACGGACTGTCAGTGGGCCTGAAAATGCTTTCCCCAAATCAGTCTGCAGAAGAATATGACTCTGTATCTGCTGCAGTATTGCCTCCATGTAATTGCTGCAGAGCTGAAAAATGTCAGCTCAGTTCAGAGGCATTAACTGCCTCTGTTCTCACTTTAAGTAATTCCCTGCCATTACTGAGTTCTTTATTGTAATAGCAAGTATTTTGTGAGACATCTGCTCTAATGAGGGGAAGGATATGCCGACAAAGCAGATCACATTACAAATATCGGAGGTAAAAGGGTGGTGTAATTGCTGACTGGGATGAATAAGAACAGCTCATTTAATTTATTTCAAAGCTTATAGAATCTATTTGCTAACTCTTGATTGAATCTGCCTCGAACACAGTAATGGCAAGAGAGATTTGCATCTTAATTAGCATGCTGATTCAGTTGTATTGTGTACTGTGACTTAAAAAAAAGTATTTGAGCCATTTATCTCCATATAATCTGGTTGGGAAGCTTTGAATACACAACACATTTATGCACACATGCTGTATTAACCTTTGGGGTTAATGTAGGTGCAGGTATGTGGTAAGTGGTTATATTTTGTCAGAGTAACCTCTATTTGTGAACTGACCTGTCACACTGGGGCTTCATGTTCACAGAGGCTCCCTGCAGACACTCAACCATGCGTTAACACTGGCTCTAGGCGGGAAAAAAGCGGCTTTATGAAGTGCAAGATAGGATGTACTGCAGCAAGGGTGTGAGACCTGAAATTCTCCACAGTGCTGCCACAGAAAAAAACTGGCCTCAGTCTGAAAGACTGGCATTGAATTGGAGGGCATATGAGTCTTAAGTTTCTCCTTTTAACTAGTCTGACGGGGAAGCTGTGGTATAAGGCCTGCATCATTAATATTTTTAGTACACATATTACCTAACAACTTAGCAGATTCATGTAAAATGTGCAGTCCTGACGGAGTGGCAAGGATAAAATGTGACAGGAACTATCTTCCTTACTACAGACAAGCATAAGCAAGCAACTGACATGACAGGGCTGAAAGTGAGTGTCAGTTTTGATTTTAAATATCTTTTTATGGTAACATTAGAGACAATACAAAAGCTAAAAACATATTTTGTAAATGTGATGAGTAAAAGTAATGGGATCCATACGTTACATGAAGTTGTTCAATAAATCTAAAATCCTGCTCTATCATTTGCATTACCAAGCGGTGACACATGCCATGGTCCAAAAAGCTTACATACGTCTTGCTTTAGGTTTAATTTGAGTGAATCTTTTAGAAAGGAAGAAACAAACACTGCTGCTTCTTTACATCAGAGAGGCAAAGGGCCAAAGGTCTGGAATTCAAAATTGTCTTCTCTTCCAAATCAATCAGTCAAATTATGTTCATAAATCTATTCGCCATTGGCTCATGGGTTGAGCAAATTTAGACAATAAACTTGAGGCTAATTTTCCGCCTTGAAATGTTGGCCCAGGTAGCAAGCTATCAAAAACCTGTACAAAGCAAGGGTGTTCAGTGCTTTTACAATGCTGTAGCATGGTGGGTGGGACAAGGAACTGAGGTACATCATTTGGCTCGACGCCCTCTGGAAACTGAAACTAAAAGTGAGACATAAAAACCTCTTGGGTGCTTTGATTCAATGATTTACTCATAAACAGTCTTTGTGCATGTTAAAAACCACGCCTATACGTGCTATTAGAGAAATGAATGTTTTTGCTTTCCAGAGACTTTAATGGCCTAATAAAGGTAAAAATTGCCTTTAGCTCAAACTATTACCATCAATGAACAAAATTGACATGATCCCCAAACACAGACCTTGCTGATTTGTAGGAAACTAAAAATGGATCCAATTAAGCTTTACCAATTTCTCAAACCCAATAATTTACCATATGAAGTAACACTGCCTTGAGCATGGAGCATAAAGTGCAATTAAACACTTTTGCCTTTGTAAACAAATTTTTAAAAAAAAATGCAGCGAAAGCGATAAATCCACTGTGATTATTTGCCACCCTGAGAGCTCAGCAAAAATCAATAGCATGGGCAAACATAAAACCAAACACAATTTGTTATCAGTCTTGATAAACAAACAAAAAAGTCCTCTTTACTAAACTGAGGCAAATCACAGAGTGAGTGCCGATAAGAAATACCCTGAGTAGTGTAAGTGTATTCTTTTTCATTTAGGGCGCCCATGGCTTAGGCTGAAATAAAAGTCAGAGTCAAAGTCAGTTCATAATTAAACTAGCACAAAGAGAGCATGGATGAACACATTTACAATTGCATGTCCTCGCATGTGTGTGTTAGAGATAGTGTGTGTGTAGTGAGTGTGTGTGGGTGTGTGTGTGAGGTCAGTCACAGTTCCCTGTCTTGATATGGAAATTAAAAAAGGACATTTTGTCCTTCAAATTAAATTTTGAACTAAGATCAATCAGCTGTTTTAATACTTACTGACTTTGCAACATGAGGAAATGGTAGGGCTGCTTGATTACGTCAAAAATCATACAGGTGATTAATTAAGATAATTTTGATGTTATGATTATTCAAAATAATTACTCTGAATCAGATGCATTAACTGAACCTAAACACTTCTCATTCTGGCATTCTTAACAGTTTGAAATACATGTATACATAAAAATGCAAGAGGGATATAACAAAAATTATGGATGCACTGATCAGGGTTTTTTTGGCCGAAACCGAGTACTGATCACCTGTCTGTGAGATCCTCTGTTACCAATACTGATCACGTTTTATGTTTATTTTTGTAACGACTGGTTGAAAGGTTTGCTCAGCAAAGTAAAAAAAGGCCTCAAGGAGCAACGCATCAGGTATCCAGTAAGAACATCTGAATTAGGCAATGAAAAGAGTCATTTATCTCTTGTTTTTAATATATGAATTAACAACATTTTTGACAGAATGACTCAAACTATTACTTCAATCCAACAATACAAGTGATTTCAATTTTCAGCATTCCTCCTCATGTGTCCCTCCATCTATCAGGTTTTGAAACGTAAACCTTTTGCCTGCCACTCTTGATACCTCTGCTGGTTTTTGGACTGATTTTGTGAGCCAAACCTATTGCTGATCAGAGATTTTTGACATTTTGGAAGTCTGTCTGAGTTGTGCATTTAAGTCCTTTCTGGTTCAGTTGTTACATTTGGAGCCCCTGGTCTAGGACTGTATCGGCAGATACTCCAATCAAAAAAATGGATCAGGATAGGGGACCAAAAAAGACGGTCTGGACAACCTTGTAAATGATTTCTTTTAACATCATTGATTGGCCTTTAAACATCTTCCTCTGCAAGGGCTTCTATGATCTTTTCACACCTTTCAAAGCTACTGATCACCCACTTTACATCTGATCTATCCATTCGTTATTCCACTTACCCATCTCAGGGGGCTGTAGCCTATCCCAGTTGACATCGGGCAAGAGGTAGAGTGCACCCTGGACAGGTGGCCTGCCGATCACAGGGCTGAGATGTAGAGGCAGACAACAGTTCACAGACACACTGACACACTGTGTTACCACCACTTAGCATCTCAATTTCCTTAATCTTTCTTATCTGTTCTATCCCCTATCACTGTGACAGTCTACCATTGTTTTATCAGTAGTTTAATTCCATGCAGCCCAGGCATTCCCAATGCAGGGTATAAACAAGTGGTTTCTGACCTTTTCTTTGGAACCCCCACCCATCAAGAAGCATCAAGCCCACCTGAGACACGCATGAAAAAGTGCTGGTCATAACTGTGCAAAGTACTCATTACTATGAATTGTTTGTTTTCTAACATATGCGATTGTTAAAATACTTGAGCAGCTTTCCAAGTCAACAAGTGGAAAGTATTGTTAGGTGTATTGTAAGACATGAAAAAGCTTGAAAATGAATATGTGAGGCATTTCAAAATGCATTTTATGCAGACATAAACATATGCTAAAAAGGCATTATGAAAATTCAAAAGAATTAACAAATCTCTTCAGCTTGTGTTAACCAGTGCCTTGTTTTGGCCATCGAAATGAAAACTCATTCATAGATATCTGATTCATTTCCAGGTTTAGGGACTCATAACTGCACTTTATTTTAATATATACAAGTTCTGGCATCAAGATAAATTATACTGGGGAGAATAACAAGATTAACAGCATTATCAAACTGATTATATCAATCAGAGTATCTATCTCAGCTAAGACAAAAAAAAGTTATCATATTTTTTAACTTAAAGAGGCACTTAAAAGAGGAAAAATACTGAGTTTCTTTACCATGTATTTAAAAAATTAGAGAGGGGAAGAGAAGTATGCAGACTCCTGCTCCTCATCTATCACAGCTAAGGTACCCACAGAGATATCAATATGAGGGCCACCCTATACTGCTGTTCTGTGTCTCAGTACATAGGCAAATCCAGATATTGACAGACTAACAATAATCAAACTTTGTAGTTTTCAGTGACCATGATATACCCTCATTAACAACAACAAGGAGCATGCTTTAAGCTTGCCCCCACATAAAGGAAAACCGAATAGAACATCACACAATTCACAGTACTAGTCTGCCTGAGTCGACCAGTGAGGTGAAAAGAAGGGCAAAGCTTGTCGTGGTCATGGTTACATTTTCACTGCTCTGTCAATTCATACACTTTACTCTGACTTCTTGGAAAAGCCACAATTGTCTGGCAGTAAAAAAAAGCCATAAAGTTGCTTGAATAATACTCTCTTTTAAAATTTCATTTATAGGCTAACTGAATCTTCTGTATAAGTGTAAGGAATAGATATTTTACAAAGTGAATGGCTTATAGAATAGAATAAGCTGTCCACTGATGGTACAAAAACAAAAATGACAGTTGTGTGTAGGGTCTTATTTTGTGAAAGAAAGTTCTGTAATGGATCAACTGCTTCTCAGACTAGTTTTTGCCCATAGAGACACACATATTGATACATTGAGATATTTTTAAACCCTGATTTATTTTCAGAAGAATTTCGAACGCTTTGAAAGTGCTGTGCATAATTTCTGTTTCTTAATGTCTTTTTCCTCCCTGGCACACACTCCAACCATTTCCACAGGCTTTAACAATATGCATTGAAGTCTGAAGTTGATACGGAGGCTTCAAATAGAATCACTTTTCTCTGCACGCTGCCTGCAATGGCAAAATGTGATTTAGGTTGACTCAAGTCTCCACAGCCTCCTTCAGCTGCATCTGTCTCATTCTCACTGCACACTTTAAGTGCCAATTTGGGTCCTTATTTGAACTGAGCTCAAAGTGCAAAGACCAATTTGTCATGCAATTTATAGCTCAAGACAAAAAGCCCTGACACATTTTATGAAATCTGAGCATAATAAGCAGACAGGGGAGAATGTGTGGATCAAATATAAGTGGTCTCCGTTCTTTCTGATCAGACTGGAACTTTCTCTAAAGCTCTTACTCGATCTCACCCTAGCCACAGCTTCAGTCTTCATTTGTCACCTGTGCCACCAGGCCCTGAGAGGTTGTCTGCTTTTGATGAATGAGGCAAGTGCTTCTGCCCTTTCTTTGCCATCCATCAGTTTCTGGATGTACAGCATTTAAGACAAGAAGTTTTACTGTGAAGTCTCTGAAATTCAAGTTGGAAAATGACATGAGGTACAGATTCAGGTTCAGCTCTGACTCAAAAAGCTGCTCTACATGAAATGCTTTTTCAGTTAAATTGTGCTGAGATTTATATCTATATGTCTGTTTTGGACTTCATTTTAATGCACCATCTTCCCTTCCAACTACCTTAGCTCAGATATCAACAAATTCTCTGCCACAATGCTGTCAAAAACAACAGGATCTGGTCTGTAAAATCCATCAGCCATTAAAGCTAGATGTGACCTTAGCTACTGTTAGTTTATTAGCATAAACAGCTTCAGGCCATCAATTTGTTCATCAGCAAAACACTCACAGATACGGAGTCCATATTTATTCTGTTGCCATGTTAATTGTGTCCTTTGTAGCAGCTGGACCACGGATGACTTTGAGATTATATTATTTTCAGTGGAAGACAACACTGTGTTGTTCATCAAGCATGGTGTATACCTGCACACTCTTATGGCTCAAACCACAACTAACAAAGATATTCAGGGTGTCAGTGGCTCGATTTGGAGAGTGGCTTGTCCATCAGTTGCAGGGTCAACGGTAAAAGCCCAGTTTCAGCTGTTACATGTCAATGTGTCCTTTGGCATGACATTGACTCTGTGTTGCTCCCACAGCAGTGTCAGTGGGGTGTAAATGGGTATGAAAAACTGAATGTGGTCAGCCAGTACTGATGGACATCCTTCATAAAAACTTCAACCTTTACTGAGTGAGAGTGAGGGTGAATAGTTGTGGTTTGGGGATATGACCTATGGTGTAGAAGCCATTGTTTGTCCATTTCTTTACTGTTTACTTATTCACCAGATAGTCTATTTAAATGTTAAACTAAAATAACATTTTTAAACTTTTTTTCAGAGATCTTATTTCATTATCAAAAGTGAAACAAGGTTCTCTCCTGTTCTATGCACAAACTGAAGTCCTAAACAATCAAAATGGGTAGTGTACTCCTTCTAAAGTTTAGAAATTAATCTTAAGTAATCCTTTGTTAAATCCTTATAAAGTTTAGCACAGTAAGGTTTTGTTTTTTTTCCTGGTTAAGACTGAAACTGCACTTGATTCAATTATTTTGTTAATCCTGGATTATTCTCCAAAATTTGCCCCTTATAACAGTACTTTGACAATTTACAAAGTGGGGCAATACTGAGACTGAGAGAGCTGGAAATTGATTTGCATTTAAGAGATATCAGTTCCCCAAACACAAAGTCCAATTATTTTTAATTGAGTATTTGGTTAGATGCCTAAATAAGGTCTGCTGTAAACACTAGCTGATTTTTTTTTATTTTTTATTTTTTATTTTAGCATTTTTATTCAGGCCCCACTTGTGTATTTTAAGCTTTTTAACATCTGCTGTTGATAACAAGTCCCTCTTAAGCAATCAAGTTTGTCTGGGCAATAATATGTCATTATTTTTGATCATATTTTAAAAATGATAGTAATTTTGCAATTGAGAGAGCCATAAGCACTGATTGGGTCACTCTATGAATGAGGTCTATTTGTGCAGTCCATATAAACTATGAACTGCATGAATACTCTTGCAGCATTTTGAAAAGTGTCTGGACCTCTTGCAGGTACACCTGCTACGTGCAAAATAGACAGCGCTCTCTCTCTTCTGACCAAAAGAACATTATTATGTTTCATTGCTTTTTGATATCCCAAAAGGTTAAGAACAATGGGCCTCATTCACCAACCGTTCTTACGAAGAAATTTCTTCTTAAAGCCCACTTACGCACATTTAACGAAGATTCCGACATTCACCAATAGTTTCTTATCTGGGATTTGTTCTTAGGTAAGAACAAAATCTACGCACACTCAAGAGCACACTTACGCACATTTGACCGCTGAAATTCTTGTGGAAAGTAATTAATTATTGTGTTTATTTTTATTCTACAGTTGTGCAAGATGGGATTTAAATTAAAATCTTAATTCTATCTTATTTTTTTCAGTTTTAAATTTAATAATTTATTTTCATTATTTTACAAATCATCGTGGCACAACACTAACATGGAAATTCACATCTATTATGTTAATTGGAACCACGCCATCCAATTATCAGATTGGTCACTCTATTTAAAGGCCCCACGTGAGACCCCATTGAGGATCACAATGGCATATTTGCTGCTACTAGAAAACATGGCAGATCACGCTCTGCGGAGGGAACGCATGTTCCGAGACCACGCAGATCTGTTCTCAGAGAGTGATGAGTATCTGATAAGACGATTTAGACTTCCAAGACCTGTGCTCATCGAACTTTGTAATACTTTGGAGCCAGCCCTGCGGAGCCACACCAAAAGGTCTAATCCTGCACCACCGCAGGTGCAGGTGCTCTCCACCTTGGGCTTTTTAGCCACCAGGACATTTCAGAGGGAGATAGGAGACAGAGTGGGTATATCTCAGTCATCCATCAGCCGCACTCTCCCGCACGTTTTGGAAGGAATCAATCGACTGGCCATACAATATATAAAATTCCCCTATACAGCAGAAGAGCAGGTCCCAGTCAAGACAGAATTCTATTCCATTGCTGGTCTACCTAACACCATTGGCGCAATAGACTGCACACACATGCGTATTAAGGCACCCTCTCCAGATCCATTCCCATACCTCAACCGCAAGCAATACCACTCCATAAATGTACAAGTCATCTGCGACTTCCAGAACCACCTTCTGAATGTGGTCTCCCGCTTCCCAGGCGGTGCACATGATTCTTATATTTTACAGAACAGCTCTGTCAGTATGCGCCTGGAGCAAGGAGCTGCCGGAGACGCGTGGATCGTTGGTAAGCATATTTAATTAATTCTATTTTCCAACAACAGTGTGCTTCTATTATTATGACTTATTTTATTAGGAGATAGAGGATATGCCCTGGCTCCCTGGTTAATGACACCACTCACCAACCCCAGGACTCACCAGGAGATATCATTCAATCACCGGCACGCACGCACTCGCTCTACCATCGAGCGCACCATTGGCATCTTAAAAGGACGCTGGATGTGTTTGGACACAGCAGGTGGCAAGCTGCTTTACAAGCCAGAGAAGGTGTGTATAAAAAGAATAACAGGGAAATTGTTTTATTCTCTCTTTTTTAATGATGTATAGGCCACCTCAGCCACATTTGATTAAAAAAAAAAAAAAGTTTTATAACCTGTGGGCATCTTTCCATCATATGAGGCTTGTAGGATAATCATGGCCTGCTGTGTCTAGCACAATATAGCCATGAAACGTGGTATCCCAGCTCACCCTCAGCCTCCACAACCACCAGAAGACGCACAACCTGAGCCACTCCTGGGACCGGACAACAGACTTGCTGTCCAACTTCGGCAGCAGTTAATTGATCGGATGTAGTTTAAATAAAGACTTGAAATTAAATTTCAGTGTGATTATTTATATCTTACAGTTTTAAGAGAAGAAAACACGATAAGACAGGTTTCACAGTATATATCTTTATTTTTTCAAATTGGTATTAATTTCTTTTAGAGTGTCGGAGATTGTAGCCAGTGTTGAGGCTATCTGTGAAAGAGTTTGGGCAATTTTCTCCTGATTGTCCAGGACTGCATCTGAGATCAGACGTGGGCGGGCTGACCGAGTCCTGGGCGCACGCATGGAGGCACTGCTGCAGGATGGTACAGGCGGTGAGGCGCCAGGCTCTGCCTCAGAGGGTGGTTCTATCAGGGGTACTTCATCTGCAAATAAATGATTAAAATTTAAAACATTTAAGTGACCTTTAAATTTCAATTAAGCAGAGTTTGGTCCATAAAGCAAAAGCAAATGTTTAAATGCAAACTAAGCATTTAGGTAACACTTTAAGTCATATGAACAGTAAAATGCGTCACCTCTTGTGGTTTTACAGCTAGAGCTTTTAGATAGTACCGTCACATGATATTGGTTCGAAATAAAAGCTTACCTTCTGGTTCGGGGATTGGAGGGTTGAGGAGGTGAAACCACTGACACGGGGCCCCGGTCTGTGTCTAAATCCTCTGTAGGAGGCACACCTGAGAGTGCCGTCTCTCCAATAATTGCCCCTATGCACTGGTCCAGCTCCGACAGTTCAGGGTAAGCCTGTCCCCCTCCAGTGGTCAGCAGCTCTCTTTTATATTCGGCAATTTTTTTTTTTTGCCTCAGATTTAAGATCAAACCATTTCTTTTTTATTTCATCAGTTGAGCGCGCTTCCCCAGACACAGCGTTCACCTTATGAGCAACAGTATCCCATGCTTCTTGTTTTCCTGTTCCTTTAAATCCACTGCTAACACTACTAAATAAAATGTTACTTTTTCGCTTGACTTCCTGCAGAAGTATCTTGATTTCAGAACTGCTAAAGTTCTTCTTTCTCCTCGATTCAGGTGCTGTGTCGCCTTTAAACTTGCGTTTAGGCATCGTGAGTTATCGTCTTTGTCTTCCTATGTTGTGCACACAGCCCGGCAGTGTCATGCCCTTTTATGGGCATTGGCAGGGCGTTTACCTATGTTAATGAGGATAAACCTGCACGCGCTTGCAATTTACGAATCAGTGGAATTCATCAAGATAAGAACACAGGTGCGAACAATTCTGGCAGTTTAAGAATGCGTCATGAATCTGACGTAGACTTTTCTTAGGGCTGTTCTTAAGAACAAATTAAAGAAAAAACTTAGGAAGATATTGGTGAATGAGGCCCAATGATAATGTATCAGGGTGGCACAGTGGTGTGGCAGGTAGTGCAAATGCCTCGCAGCAAGAAGGTTGCTGGTTCGAATCGTTTGTCGGTCAGGGCCTTTCTGTGTGGAGTTTGCATGTGCACACGTGGGTTCTACTTGGGCACTCTGGCTTTCTCCCACAGACCAAAAACATGCTTGTTAGGCAATTGGTGACTCTAAATTGCTCTTAGGCATGAGTGTGAGTGTGATGGGTTGTCTGTCTCTCTATGTGGCCCTGTGATCAGTTGGCGATCAGTTCAGGGTGTATCCCACCTCTTGCTAAATGTCAACTGGGATAGGCTCCAGCCCCCTGCAACCCCAAAAGTGATGAGTGGAATAGATAATGGGTGGATAATGTATCATCTTAAAAACACATGGTAGCGCTAAGTGATTCATTGAGTTTCAATGACAATCATGTTTTCAGCCTCACCATCACTGAAACAAGATAATGGGCATGGGTCTTTTACAGTAACACAACTGAGAGTTTCAAGCTCTGTGAGTCAAGAGAGCTTCCCTGGAGTCAGCTCTGCTTGTCAACACTGGGCCTGTAAGGCACTATGTAACTTCCAGTTGATATTTCAAAATAAAAGCCTGGTCTGTTTTATTCAATGGTAGGCCGAGAGAAGAGGTCGTTAAAACCTTCTTTAAACTCCTCTCTATAAAGAGGAGCCTGTAAAATAAAAAAGGGATTGAATATGTCAGTTTCATATATTTAATACCATTTAGTTAAGCATGCAGCTCTTCCTGTGTAGAATCAGTCCTGCAATATTGATATCAAAATTCTTTAAAGGGATATGCCAACATTTTTTTCTTTTCCTGGCTTGCCTCACTTCCGATTCCATGACAAGCAGACACGCCTCTTTTGGCTGTGTGTGCAGTAACAAGGAAGAGACAGGCAGAGCTCTCCCACTGCTAATTAGCTTAGCTCAAACACTGGGAGTCAATGGGTAGTGTTAGCCTGCCTCTGCCTACAGTCATCAGATAAACTCTTCAGCAACTGTAAACGGTCCTGTGTGCTTGCTGTGATTTTTTTTCCCCCGATATCTTACGTAATCTATTTTTTTGACCAAGATGAGCACTTCATGTAATTTTCAAAAGAAATAAATACAAAACTAAACCTCAGGGCGCATGCGCAAACCACCACGGAAGTGCTCTTTGACCTACTTACAAGCACTTCTGCTGTGGTTTGTGCATGTGTCCTGAGGTATAGTTTTGCATGTATTTCTTTCATATATATCAAAATGTGTGCATTATTTGCACACAATTTAACAGGCAAAGGAGCTCGTCTGCAATTTTGATAGTTAGAACCCAAAGATTTCCCTAAGGTTTGGTGTATATGACTTCCATTTTTGTTGCTCTTTATTTATGACTACTATTCATATACAGCCTGCTGCCATTCAGCTAAAATATACCATATGATTTTTGATCCACACAAACATACATTAAGACTTGAAGTGTTGTGATAATCTCCTTCTTCATTCCTTTAAACACGTGCACTTTATTTGAGCCTAAGACATGCATTCTTCAGTGCCTTTTACCATTAAATTTAATGTAATTTTTTTGGTAAAAGGACCAAAAGCAGACTGTACTGGCCTATGCCACTGATGACTCATTGACCTGAATACTGTGTTGTGGGATGAACACCACTTGTTAGAAAAGTAGTCTAATCCAATGGAGGTCAATGAAAAAGGATTCATGTAAAGTGTAGAGAGCTGTAAATCCTGGCACCTACAAAGACAAAATATTCTGCCAGCCAACTTTCTTTTTTCTTTGGCAGGACAGCCACTTGTTCTTTGAGCAGGTTTTGTGAAAGTAGTTTATGGCACCACTGAACCTCTTGCACTTTGAAATGAACAGTTTGTCAGGTGTTGAGCGGAATTCATTTTCTTAAGGATATTTCACCTAAATTATGCACAGCAGAAAGACAGATTCATGCATTGACCATATACCGAATCAGTCAGAATTGTGTCTCCAGATGGAAACTCTGACCTGAGCTGGATTAAAAAGAGACAAGTCATACTCTCACTACACTTAACTGTGGTCTAAACCAAACAACTATGCTATGCTTAAGTCAAATATAGTTTTTATTAACCACCACAGGAAATTTTTGATCCTTTCATGAGTATGGCTAGGTTTGCACAGTGGTGCAGCAGGTCAGTGCTCATACATCAGAGCAAGAAGGTTGCTGGTCTGACTTGCCTTTCCATGTGGAGTTTGCATATTCTAGAGCTGCAGCAATGAATCAATGAAATTGATAATATTCAATAATAAAATGTGTTATCAACTAATTTGTTTATTGGTTCGTTGTGTCACACAAATATTATGTCACATGTTGCAGTGCAGAGCTGATAATGTCACACTTTATCAGCTCTCTACAGACAGATCAAGTAGAGTGCCGCGATATTTGAGACACAGTGAGGGAAATATTGATGATTTGCTACATCTGACAGCCCAGCCCTTATTTTTCCATTCTTCATGTCTCTTACATGAATACAAAAACAGAAGTTCCGTTTAAGTTTTGATTATCAAAGATCTATTTTCGCTCACTTTTGTCTTCTCATTTCTGCTATGGAAAAATGGTTTGTGTTATCCCCATATTTTGAGAAGTTTGAGATCCCATCAATGTGATAGTCAAGAGAAGAGGTATATGTAACTTAATTTAAGTAGATTAAACACTCTACTTGATAGTCTGTGACATTATGAGCTCTGCACTGCAACATGTGGCATAATATTTGTGTGACACAACGAACCAATAAACAAATTAGTTGATAACACATTTTATTATTGAATATTATCAATTTCATTGATTCATTGCTGCAGCTCTAGAGAATATGCAAACTCCACATGGAAAGGCAAGTCAGACCAGCAACCTTCTTGCTCTGATGGTGGTGCAGCAGGTAGTGCACGTGCCTCACAGCAAGAAGGTCGCCGGTTCGATTCCCGGGTCTGGCAGGGCCTTTCTGTGTGAAGTTTGCATGTCCTTCCCGTGCCTGAGTGGGTTCTCTCCGGGCACTCCGGCTTCCTCCCACAGACCAACAACAATAGGTTAATTGGTCACTCTAAATTGCTCTTAGGTATGAGTGTGAGCGTGAATGGTTGTCTGTCTCTATATGTTGCCCTGCAATCGACTGGCGACCGGTTCAGGGTGTACCCCGCCTCTCGCCCAATGACAGCTGGGATAGGCTCCAGCCCCCTGCAACCCCGAAAGGGATAGTTGGTATAGAAAATGAATGAATGAATGTCTCAAATATCCCCCAAAATACAAACAGAGTAGACAGGAAAGCTGCAGACACACCCAAGAGTTTGTGTGTGAGTGTCTGTGTGTGTAAACTCACCACTATCAGAAATTAATTAGAAGACATGAATAATCTAGAATGATATAAACTGAAAATAGCTGACATTACATACATTTTTAAATAAAACCTTTTTTTGTATTATAAACTTAAAACAGCACTAAGTAAGATTCCGGCTTTTTTTCTAGGGGCCTCTATGGTCGTTGGGTGTAACTGCACGGTTACAAAAACAGAGCGCCTCACACCAACGTCCATCTGTTGACATACAGAGGGAGGAGAAGCGAGCCAATAGGACGTCCCAAAAGACAAATAAACCATGTGGACTGATAAAGTACAGTCTGATCATGGTTTTTAGTTTCGTAGTTTTTTAGTGTGGAAGTGTTCCTACCATCCACATCGAAGTTACATAGTGCCAGTGAAGGTGATACAGCCCCCCTCAAACTGTGACAGAGGTATCATTTAACCAGTTGTAAGGTGATGTACCATCACAATGATTCTAGAAATATTATATGAGGGTGGAAGAACTACGTAGTGTTGGTTAAATTAAATTAGTTATCTCAACTATCTTTATTAAGTTTTCATTATGTAAAGCTGATCTTATTTCTCAACTTAAGTTGGTACAACTGAAAACAACTGGTTTGAGGTTAGGTGTGATCAGCCCAAGCCCTTTGGGAACAGGTAACATCCAGACCAAATCTTTTAGAGCTCAAGGCTGGTGTAGTCTAAGCGATCAAACACAATATATATGTGCTTCAATCAGCCAGTGTTAATCCTGCCTGAGTTGTCTTTACTTTAAGATTTTTTTCCCACAACTCTGAATTATGGGGTTGGACCCAAACATCAAGAATCTAGTGCAGACAGTTACCTTGAAATGTTGAGTTTTCTGAGCTTTTGTTGCGTGTGTGGGTGTGTGTGGGTGTGTGTGGGTGTGCGGGGGCGTGTGCATGTGTGTGTGACAAGCTCTAACAAGCTGAGGATTATGTGATCCTTAGTGAGGGAATAAAATCTGAATGCTATCATAATATCACAAATCTGTGAAGGCAAAGATCTGGGCCAGAAAGCATACCCCCACAGTTTCGAGGCAGCAGGGGTTCCACATTCCAAGTGGGCCACACCCTTGTCCATCAAACTATCTCATTTGTGCTTGCTGTATTGGACATGTAAAAATGGCAATGCACACTCTCAAAGTGTCAGTCTATTTCATGAGATAACCAAAAACCGAAAGGCAGTGGGCCCCAAGCCTCGCTCAAATGCATGTATATTTCATAACCGACATCGTAAAGAGCAGATCAGGATGAGTTGCTGCCCTTCAGGAAAGTTCGGCCACTCACAATGTTCACAAAAAATTAGTCAGTTTGAGGTGAGGGGCTTTTTAATGTTTTACTGAACAGATGGATATACAGTGGCTTGTGACTGGGAATTTGCTGTCATAGAAAGAATCTTTGTCTCCAAATAGATGTTTCTGTGGTTTGTTGTGGCCTTCAGTTGTTTCAAGTGCTGTTTCCATTGTTGAGTGAAAGTCTGAATGGTTGTCTGTCTCTCTGTGTCAGCTCTATGATCCGGTGGCAACCAGTGTACCCTGCCTCTCACTCAACATCTGCAGTGATAGGCTCCCCCACAACCCCAAAAGGAATAAGCTGATAGACAGTAGATACATGAATGGCTGGATTAGTACAGCTGTGTACCTCATTTTCTGTGGTTGGAGACCTATGGGTGGAAATACCCCCTTAGATGCAGATATTCTTTTGTTGGCTCCCTAAAAGAAGTCACAAGGAGCACATGTTCTGAACACACCATCAGAATTTATGTTTGTTTTTAAATACAGACGGGCCACAGCAATAGTAATAAGAAAACTTATTTTACATATTGTATATCACTAAATAAATATAGCCAAAAATATTTGCAAAAATACTATTTTTTAAGATGTCCACTGTGGATTAAATCCCCTTTAAAATCAATGATGCCATGATGTACTTCCAGTAGTTCTGCACTTTTAAAAAACCTAATGCAAGTGTCAGGTGAGCCAACACAACACAACAGGTGCAAAGCTTTGACAAAGAACTTTTAATAAAAATGTAACCCAGATGTGAATTTGTAGCTGTAGCAGTTGTGTAAATCCCAACACATTAGGAGTGTATTCTCTCAGGAAAAGTGGAGTACAAATGAGGCTCTCATCTCCCACATCCTGGCTAATGTTGCTTGAGCCTTTTACCTTTGGGAAATTAATTCCAGGACAGTAAATACAATTTAGCTTATGCATCATAGTTTATATGCAGTTTAGCAATCCCTAAAAAAATAAGTAAACAAGAGAAAATGTTGTTCATTTTCCTTCACTTTTTATTTCTGAACTGCTGACAGAGGATTAGGGAAAACTGCATTTCAATTTCAAGTTGATATCTAACCTTACTTTAGGATGTCATCGTTCTAAAATTAGTTATACAAATGCTTAAACAAATTGCCTTTTATCCTCAGATAAAGCACAATCAAATCTCTCCAACTCCCAAATGAGATGGCAGACTAGACCTAAGCATGACATTGAACTAACCTCCCACATCCCTGCAAAGGTTTGTCTGGAGATAAGGTCAGTTATCAGGACAGGCTTTCTACTTCTGCCTCAATCTCTCTCCCTCTCTCTCTTCATCTCTTCCCTCTACATCTTCCCCATCGTCTTTTTTTATCCCCAATTCAATTAAAAGTAATAGAGCCTGGGTGCACTGCCTCTTTTCTGTTTATCCTGACAGCCCATCCCATGCTTCGCCTCTGTCATCCCAACACTGAACTATGTTGCAATTACATTAGTGCTCAGCGGTATCAAGGACGCCTGTGTCAAGGTGATAACGTGAGAAAACACCTGCATGTTCACAATGACCTCCAACAGTAGGTGTGCAGGCGAGGCTTACAGCTGACACCATGTCTTGAATCAACCTTGATGCCTTCAGGTAGAACAGAGTCTTATACAAGAGAGAGTAGACTAAGATGGAGGTGTAGGTTGATTCTCCAAGAACCAACAGAGACATCATGCATAGCTTCTCTTAACCTTAACATTTCCTGTCATAACTCAGCTGCAGGAAAACTCAGGGTGTGTGTCTCTGTAGGTTATGTGCTGTGTGTGCTAATCTGAGCCAAAGAAAAATGTTCAGTCGGTGTGTCTTTTTCCTCTCTATCAGGAAGCTCTGATAAAGGCGATATTCCCTCCTGTTTGCTCTGACAACATGTTGGCTTCAGTTTCTGCAAGCAGAGTGATTATTCTCTGTGGTTTTCTATTTTTGTTCATGATTATAATGCAGCTTTGACCTTAGCTCCATGTTTTGATTTTCATCAATATTTTACATTTAGTTATTTTCAGGCAGGACAGAGAGAGAGAGCAATAAGAGGTGAAGGCTATATAAACACCTCAAGAAAAACAAGCTGAAATAATGCAGAAAAAGTAACATGTTAATACTAATATTAAAAAGTAATTTTGGGAAATAAGTTGTAATGTTATGAATGAAGCTTAGAAACAATTTTACATTTTCTTTATCATTTCAGTTTTACTCACTAAAAACATTTTTACACAAACTTTATAAATAAAAACACTATAATGAGCTCTTGAGCCATTTTTTTTACTTCCCCATTTAAAACAGCCAGCTTGCTATGAAATCACAAGATGGAGTATCTCTGAGTTTACCTTTATGTTACATGATAAATGTGGTTCATAACAACAGTTTTACTGAAAAAGAGGACTTCTTTTTTCCCCATGTATACATATAAATTTCACTACACACTGTTGATAGCAAACATATGAGGTGTCAAGAGAGCAGAAATAAGTCAGGATGAGGAGTCATGTTCATGTGGTAAATGGACCCGTTTTTACCTGAACTTTTTTAAATTCATGTCAAACTAAAGCACAAAGTTGTCACAGACAGACAGGCTGCTCCTAAAATGTGTGTTTTTTTCTTTTAGTATTTGCCCGACATAACTTTTGCTTTAATTCCGCTCCCCCTAAAGCCAGTGGTATTTCATCTGACCAGAGGAAGTTGGGGTTTTTTGTCACTATGGGCCCTAATTTCCTGGCGCAACGCAGGGTGGCGCAGCTTGGCGCACCCTGTGCAGTGGTAATTTCGTCCGGCACACCACCGTGCGCAGCCAATTTGGCAATTTGATAGACCGACTGCGCCGAGATGGGTGTGATTTGTTTGTCATAATGGAAACTCAACCTGACGGCAGCTGGAGGATTGACACAAACTAACAAGTTCACATCTCTCAAGTCAACCACAAACAGCCACATCATCCGATACAGAGTATCCGGCTTCTCTCATCTCATGAAATTCAAAAGAAAAGAAAGAAGAGAGAGACTCTCTGAATACATGTAAGTCACTCGGTGTCTTAAGGATTTACATGTGATTGCCCATATTTCTCTGTTTTAATCTTTATTATTAATGTGATCTAAAAAGATGGAGTACATTATTGCAAGGAGGATGAGGAGGAGATATCGGGAGAGAGTATTTCACCAAAGGTTCTGCTATTTGGCGATGACAGACCAGGAATGCAGGTGGATCACAAGCATGATGAATGGTTAGCCTGCTGCTGTGTTTAAATGTAATTAACACTTAATTTTGTACTCCTATTTTTGGCAAAGGAACAGATAACATCTGTCCCACGAGGTGGTCCACACGGTGACGCGCATCGTGGCCTCTGATGCGCAGCCCGGTGGCTCCTGCGCTCTCCCAGTTGCTGCAAAAGTGACAGCGGCTCTGACCTCCTTCGCCACCGAGGTGAAATTGTCACTGCGCCTCGCCCGCGGCGCATTTAAAGGCGAGGACAGGCGTTCATTTGATCGGTGAAGATTATACTCGGCTGTGTTAAATCCACTCACGCCTTCTCTCCTCCCTCTCTGCTACTTGCGCCGGAGGAGAGGCGTGGGTGTGCCTCCCTGTGCTAGACTGCGCCGTGCACAAAACTTGCAAAATGCCCTGGACACACCCCGTTGGAGCGACGCAGGCGCGGCGCAGGGCAGGTGCGCCCCGCCTGCGCCTGGTCTATGAAATTAGAGCCCTGTGTGTTTAACTATAGCGTCTGGGAGAGCAATACACCTGTGATTAGAAGTACCGAAATGCCAACAATATTATACTTAATTTTTTTGACATTCATAATTCTTCTTCTTCTACACTGACGCTGCTTTACATTTTCATGACATCAAAGACATATCACCACGGTAACAGCAGTCCTGACAGACATAAATTCCGCAAAGTCTGTTCACCAAATTACACATAAAGCGTGACCCTCAGAGAGCAGCACAAAGACACTATGAAAGCTTTTTCTATTCAAAGGCACAAAGGATGCCCAATGTGGAGCCAGTGTCTGACTGATTGCAAACAATTTGAGATATCTGAAGGCCTCTTTATCCCACCTCTTAGCAAGCCAATTGTTGAAACGCTGTGCTGTCTGTCTTTATCCCTCACTATCTGTTTCACTCTGTGTTTGGATGTCTCACTGCGTTTTACGTATACTGTTTAAACTTAAGACCAGAGTTCATCTTTATTCTGATAAACTGGATTCACAAGCCAGCTCCAGACAGCTGCTAGTTGTGCTCACTGCAGAATGAGGGTCAGGCAGCAGCTCCTTATGCTTAAGAAAACCAAAATGATCGTAATGTATGTGAGGGACATTAGACAAATAGTCCACTCTGAAAACTAAATACAACCAAACAAAACAGCTGTTTCCCTGCCCTGTCCACAGTGACTGATCACCTTGTAACGGAAATCAAAATATGTAGAAATACACTGTCTGTTTCCTGTACTCATCAATCATCCGAAGGAGCACCATATATAAGGATTTCAGTATTGCACTGGAATAAAACATGAGCCATACAACCGGAAATCCATACCCATTATCGTGGCATGCTTTTCATTTGCAGTATGACATGGTAAGAGACTTATTGATCTTCATCTCTTTACCCTGCTTTGTATGTGGTGTAAAAGCTTGTGTTCACTCTCTGAATCTGAATTCAGCATGTTTGATCATACATTAGAACAGTGCCTATAAATAACGTGTAGTTATCAACTCTGCTCTTGGTGCAGGAAGCTCTTATAACAATTAAAGTTGAGCTTTGCTGGAGTTTTCTACATCTTTAAGACTTTTTTTATGCCTCAGTGCACATAAGGAGCCTGTGAGGGAGATGTTGGCTTAGACTGAAGACACCTAGTTGGTGGGTCAGGAGTTCAAGACCACCCTCTGCTGTCACACGTCCCTTGTCCCTTGAGACATCCACATTTGCTCCTGCCGTGTGCATAAATGGGAACCCAATAGCATGGAAGCAATTAGTCAATACTGGTGGATAAAATTACATAAAAAATTCAGTCAGGGAGTGAACATGGGTGTGAATGGGTAAATGTGACCTGTGCTGTAAAAGCAGTCGGGTGGCTAGAAAATTGCTACACACACCTCCTTTACCAATTAAAAGTTGGTGAAGTGATGCCAGGATACCTGACTTGAATATTTGGCCTACAATTTATAATACACAAGGGGAAAAATACAAAAGTGTTCCTATGTTAAGCTGTTTCACTTTGATTGAGCCTTGTTTCTAAAGACATATCCAGCCTTTTGTGTGACTGTGTGAAATATTGTCATGGGTGCTGAAAAGACACACACAGCTCATTCATTCGTGCAAACACAGTTACAGACACACAACAAATCCTCTCCCAAAGAGGAAATATAACCCTCATAGGTCAAATGTGGAATCATATGACACAGAGGACAGACTCTTTGTGATGTGTGAAGTGGAAAAGTTGATGACCCCGTTGCTTCTCTGTTGCCTCTCTGCTTAAAGGATTATTATCAAACACTGCAGCAAATCATTTTTATGCATTTGGACTCTTAAGAGATTTAACATTCCCCCTCTACAGCTTTAGTAGAACATTGGCAGACGCTGTCGTCCCTTTGCCCTCTGAAAAATACAGTCGTGTGGCCAGATTCCCCCCACCGCCCCGTCTCCATGACTGATGACTCGCCCCCTCATGTCTCTAGTGTGCAGACTTGAGTGACACGATCATAAAGTAATTTAACACACTTCATCTTACTTCTAGGGGTTTGACTGTACTTCTTCTCTTTTGCTGACAGAATGCCAAAATGCTCAAATGTAAGTGGTGGGATGTGATACAAAAAAGTTCTGATCAAAGTACAGCAATTTAAAATACATGTTTTTTGAGCTTTTATTGGTATCGAATTATTCCTTTTTGGACAATACTTGGATGGGCCAAAACTTAAGTATTTGCAGACATTTTATAAATGTATCTTAAATTTGTGCATAATCACCACTGACATGCACAAGATTAGCTTCCCCAAATTTAAGTTATCAATGGCCCAATATGAAACCTGAAGGTCTTTTAAGACCCACCATAGTCCTTACGGCAGTTTCACACTGGATGCATTTTACCTCCTTAATGGTATCGGTACATGGTTGCTTTCAGTTTGGCAAGCATGTTAAACAAGCAGAGATTTCAAACTCCTCCAAAAATGTTACTATAGGAGACTTGCCCAAGCCACACACACACCTAAACAAAAATAGACAGAAAATTTAAAAAAGACAGCTTTTTTAAGCTTTTTTTCCGCTTACATGTACAAAACAGTGGTGAAATATGTCACAGACAAGCTAGAAATGGTTTGATTTCACTTCCATGTCCAAAGTCCTCTTGTCCCAAAAATGCTTTTATTCAGAAGTTTAAGTTATCTAAAGAATAGGTTCACTTTCAGGGAATGCCTGATATTTCTTATGCAATGTCTGTAAACGATACAACGACATTAAAGATAAAATTGTGGGCAACAAAGGAAAAAGGTGGAAACAGTACAATGTACGCTTATATCATGGCAGCAAAAAAGCAGCAAAGTGTAAATGAAGTGTCAAAGTCCTTTAAATATTTTTTGATCACTTAAAAAGTTATTTACACCTATGCTAATGGTAATGGATAGAAATAGTAAAAAATATTCTACGCAAGTCAAAGTGTCACAGCAGTAGCAGTGAACTACTTCTCTTAAAATGTTCTCATACTGACCCTCACTGATCAAACTGTTGTGAAAACCAGTGCAGAATTGAGTGCAGAAATTATCTTACACCTGTTCTCACATGATTCATGACTGTGTTCGGCCAATCCTAGCATGAAAACAAGCATCTGCTAAAAATGCAGTGGCTGAAAATAATCTTGATTTGCCTTCTAAAACAGTTCAGCCCAGAGTTTACAAAAAGGATGGATTTAGTGCTTGTTATTGGCATCATTCTGATCCTTAATTATTTACAATTTAGATGAGAACAGTGTCACTTAGTAAATTTAGATTTCACTTCAACTTTTAAGTCAAATTACCACAGTTTTTTATTTTTTCTGATTGGAAATTAAACATATTTTCTGCAGAGGTCTTTATTGTTGATAAAACAAAGTTTTTTATTTTTTATTTTTCAAAATAAATTGCTAAAGAAAACCCTCATATATAACATAAAAATGAAAAAAAATCAGCTTGAGCTTCTAACCATTATTTAAAAAGTCATGGTGTTAGAGATGGAGTGAAATATAAAATACTTTAAAAATCTGTCAATCTGACAATCTACAAAGGCAGAGTAAGTGAGATATAAAAAGAAATCTTCACAGACAAATCTTATGTACTGAATGTGATGTAATGAATGCAAATTTAGACCTGGTATGGGATTTGAGTGGATCATCAGCCCACACTCAGATTGATAATTGTTGTTCTCTGCCTTGGAATGACTGTACACTTAATTTTCAGTCACACGAGCATTTGATAAATGAAGGCCACTGAGTATTTTGAGCACACTTTGCTGTGTTGGGTTATTTGCTTAAGTATAACAGTAAAGTATATTAATATTTGACAAAAACAATATAAGGTACAGATTCAATTTACTCTATTATAAATGAAACTAAAAAGTATAGATATCAGTGAAAATATATTTTTCTACAATCAATGGGTCACACTTTTACATAAGCACAGCGTATAAAGAATATCAAGTTATATGAATAAATATCAACAATTTGCCATAATAAATATCAAATTACTAGATGTGTTTTTTACTGAGAGATTTAATGATAATCAGAAATGTAACCAACTCAGGAAAGGGGGCCAAAGCCCACACTTAACACTGCACTAGTACATCCCTTTCATAAATGCATCAGCTGAGGTGTGGAAAATTAAGCTTTGTATGTTTTTCTGTGATCACAACAGACCATGCAATGCATTTAGAAGCACGTGGTACACATCTTATAGAATATGCATCTGATCAATGTCATCAAAACAGTTGGAACTACACGAAATTAGACCTACATCTTTAAGTCAAGTAGGACTTCTCCAGGTATGCACATGACGTCACAGTCAGCGCAAGTGAGTGCAACTTCATTCACAGAGTGGCAACAAACACATACTGACAACAGTAATCAGAGGGAAGTTATCTGTGAAGGACCTAAATTCAATTGAAATGTCTCAAGTCTTTTTCTGTTAGTATTTCATAATGTTTACGAAGGGCAGTGTAGATCCTCAGCTGGTGCTATTGAAACATTTGGAGCCGTAACGTCAGGTTTATAACAAAGACGAGGCAGTGATGCTACACCAACTGGTTTCAAATAACCTCGTGAATAAAGGAGTCACTACAGAACCTCGACTCAGGCTAAAAAACCCTGCATTTTAAACAAAACTTATGAGTCCAAAAGTTCAATTTAGTCAACTTTAAAGTAAATGTAAATCATTCTACAATCAACATTTTCTGTAATAAACATTATCAAAAATAATTAGGCCAAAAGAAAATGATTAAAATGTCAGTACTTAAAAGATGAATTAAAGTGTTATCACTGATAAAAATTAACGTTGTTCTCTGCCACTCAGTGAGTGAAACTGCCTGTCTGTCACACAAATTGTAACGTCAATGCATACCCTATACTCCACTCCCACAAGCCCAGAATGAATTCCTGAAATTAGGTTTAGAAAGATCAACAAAATTAAATATATGGTAATTCCTGCAAACAGCACACATATATTAGTATGGCCTTGACAAACAGTCATGAATGACCTGCTGCCATTGACCTGCTTGGCTCCAGTTGCTTTTTTCTCCATCAAATAGAAATTTCATTAATTAACAAATTCATGGCAGTTAATCAATCAATCAAACTTTACTTGTGTAGCATTTTTCATACAAAGTTTTGTTGAACGAAGTGCTTCACATAGAAATGAAGTAACAAAAAATAAATTAAAATAAATAGAAAGTAGAAAATTGAATACAATGAAAAATACAACCCCCCCACCCTTGCAATCCATATACAGCACACGCACTCACTTACACACACACAAACATAATCAGAGGACTAAGGAAACGCTATCTTGAATTAAAAATGAGGAAACACTGGAGCTAAGATTAAAATAACAATAAAATGTCCCGATAAGAAATTACGTTAAAATAAATAAGCATACTATAGGAAAATAAATAGGTATATATATATATATATATATATATATATATATATATATATATATATATATATATATATATATATATATATATATATATATATTTATATATATTTATATAAGCCCAGCTCCGGGGGACACATGGCGATGTGTCCTTGGGCAAGACACCTAACCCCAAGTTGCTCCCACTGCTGCGTCAGTGGCGTGTAAATGGGCATGAAAGGGCGTGAAAGTGTTAGCTGATACTGATGGATAACTAACATAGTAACTCTGAACCATCAGTAAGTGAATGTGAGAGCGAATGGGTGTGAATTGGTAAGTGTGACCTGCGGTGTAAAGCAGCTTTGAGTAGTCAAAGACTAGAAAGGCGCTATATAAGCTCAAGTTACACACGCATATCACATATATGTACAGTATATCTTTAAAATGAAGAGTATTGCTTCAGCTTTGCCTATTGTAAAGTGCTTGGAGATAACACTTGTTATGAACTGGCACTGAACAAATACAGATTGATTGAGATCGAATCATTCTGTGGAAGCACCGTCTTCCATTGATGGTAAAATGATTGAAGAGGTATGTGAGATACTTTTGAATCAGAAAGTTGTCACAGACTCTTTGGAAAACTAACTTAACACTTATAATGCAAATATTTAGGATATGAGTACATGAATCTTGAATAATACTCAACAGAAGAGCAAAAATAAATGCATTTTAGTAGTTAATCCATATTCCCCACAGTTCAAAGAGAAAATGGTTCCCTTTCCTTAAGCTCTATGCTTTCTGTGCCCTCCTTTAATTGTGAGTCACTGCATGCAGCTCAGACATACTCAACATCACATATGGTGTCCAGCACAGCTACACTCTTAGGGCTGACTTGGTGAAGCATGAAGGTTTTAATTGGATAACCAGAGAACTTGGAACAGTGGAGAGTCCATTATTAGCCAAGGATTGTGGCCACATCAGCACATAGTCCCTAAATTGGACTGATGGTCATCCATGCTCACAATTGAATTTGCTTTATCACGAACTGCATTTAATGGTGCCGTCCTCTGCTTGTCTATCAAAGCAAATCCGTCTCCCTTCGGCGCACGGTCCTGCTTGTCTTTGACTGGAAAAACATTTTCTTAGCAGTGATTGCTAAGCACAAACTTGCAGGCATTTGATTTGAGCAGAACAGACCCTGATTGGGATGGTGGGCAAAGCAGCTCCATGCAGCGGAAGAGGAAACAGCTCCAGAGTCAGCCAAAAGCACAGTTTCGTCTCGTTCACTGGCTCTTTGAATACGAGCGTGTCAATACAGTCATTGCACACGGCTGCATATGCCCCTCTGGCATGATTTCTCCCCGACTGAATCGATTCAGGCTCTGTTTATCTCATTAGCTTGTAGCGTGTAATCAATCACACAAGGGCATTTGTTTCGGGCCTCCAACCCACTGCGTATTATAACTCCACTCTTATCCTCAGTGTGAACGTTGTTCTGTCTACAGTTATGTTTGGTTATGCTCCTACATTGGGCCTCATGTTGGTACAGCCTCATAAAATGTATTCAAATTATCCTGTTTAATAATGCAAAGAGAAGTGGCATCTCTTCCAGCAAAGGACACAAGACACATTTGTTTAGGGAATAAGCATGAATACACTCACTAATCGGCACTCAGAATCCTGCACTATTTTCTCAGCTTCAAAACGTACTGATTTGTCTTGCTTTAAGAACTCCAGTGATCTGCTTCCCCCTTGGTTTTATATTTCTTTTTGGATTATGAGCTTGAATAAGGATCCAACTCCAGGTATTTTATGGGGTAGTAACTGCACTTGTTCTGGACTTGACTGGAGTTGTGGTACTCATGAGTCATATCACAGTGACAGATTTGAGAGCAAAGACACCATCAAACTGCTTCTGGCTAGTCTCTGCCTCTGGCTAAGCAGAAGATACTGCCTTTGCCAATTTCCCTGAGCCGCTTTGATCATCACACATCACTTTCAACATCCTAGCCCATCACTCGCACACATCACGAGCCACTGGGTAAACAGTAATTTCACAGTCAGAAATACCTCAGTGGAATCATCTTAAACTACCACTTTCTTTTTTGGGAATTTTAACAAGTGTCTTTGCTAAATCACTCTCATCAAGATACTAAATTAGAATTCAAAGTGAATACATTACAACCTTTTGTTTTGTTGATCAATGGGAAACCTATGAAACAAACCAGGAGAACATTGTTTCCTGGGAAACAGCTTATAGTACTGTCACTGCATACTGAACAGTAATAACAGAGTTTTAATACATGGAACAAGTGTCCATTCATTTACTCAAAACAGATTGAGATTGGTAACTTGGTCTTTATTCATTGTCTTGAATTAAAAACATGCTGCTTTGAGCCCCTTTATTGCTAATGGCAACCAATAAAGCACCTGTAAGGATTTTTATTTTGATAATAAAATAGACTAGAATTATTACTCATGAATCTTTCTTATCTACAAAATTATATGAAAATAAATGACACTATTAGTAAAAAATATTTTTTTCTAAAAAGTCATTTCAGATTCCTCTTAACCCCCATCTCTTCAATTGGCAGCCCCCTCTTAGTCTCCCTGATCCCTATGTGTCCGTTGCAAATGAGCCATCTCATTTCATATCTATGTCATAAGATGCACCTTCATGATGCCCATTCTAACAGTAGTTCTAGGAAGTAGTCATATTTATCAACAAGACACTCACACCACGTTTGTCAGCCTAGCTTATAAAAATGTTGTTTTTAACTCCATAATGAAAGATAGAAATTAAATTTGAAAAGGATGGACTTAAAACTACATCAGATAATATGAAAAGGCAGATACCATATGTTTAATCATCTAGCAGTCCCAAAATAAAACAAATATGGGAAAACTGTGGCTGTAAATGGTCCAAAAAGAGGTGGAAGAAAGAGAAATAGGAAGCTAGAAATATAGTGCTATTGATTATTGCCACTTTCTGTGGTTCTGTGCAATGATTTAAAACTTGTTTAAGCCCTTTGATTTGTTGCTTAGGTCAAACTTGTATTAATTCAAGAATGAAACAGTGAAAATGTTTCGATTTTCCACATTTATTTGCACTTATGTGCAATTGAATTGTTTCTGTAATATATAGAAATCAACTGGGAAAATAAAGGCCAATTCCAATTAATGTACTGGGAGTTCATAAAGGTAAATATTGCATTTTGCATTTTGAATCAAATATAATTAATCGTTTGGGACCTAACGCTCTTCTTACATCTACAGTCTTCAGGATGTAAAGTAAAATAAAAAAAATGGTACTAGCTTCAGCTGAAGCTGCTTGAAAGTGTTTCTCTTGAATCAAAAACCAAACCAAAAGACAGCCTTTTTCATCACTAAATTTGAGCCAATTAGCCAATAGCTAAACCTTCTTCCACCTGAATGAATAAAAATGGTGTATGAGTATTGCTGCACTACTTAGGCTTCCCTAACCTTGTAGTGCACATGGATGAGCCTGATTAAAAGTCTGTAGTCAGTCAGATCCATTTTTCCAAGCTCCAATCTACAAGGACTGTGAGAAGACCAAAGCAGCATGGCCCACTTAGCTTCCTTTAAAGCAGGAAGAGGTGGGGGCTACAAGTGAGATGACAGCAGAAAACGACTGCTCATAGAGAGATTAGCATAGATGCTAACAGCTTCAGCAGCAGTTATCAGATCTTGACTGCATTAAAAACAAATAACAGCACTACATACTTCTCTATAGAAAGGATATTTTTGCTCCACTTCCAACGTTTTTGTTGAGAGTTTGTTTGATGAAGCGGTTCATGTTTTGCAAAGTACACCACAGCAGTAGCACATGCTTACAACATTATCTGATTGGCCCATAATGAATGTGATTGATGAGACGATCATCCAATCACCTGCTGGATAAGTTTTTGACAGGTTTTGTCCAATCCCAATATATTGAATGGTTCATTTGGTGTGTCAGGTTAAGGCCTATGATTGATTTATTTATTATTGATTGCAATTTATAACATTTGAACATTTTAACTTTAACTTTTTATTTTGGCTTTTATGCCTTTTATTTGATTGTATTGAGTGAATGCAGATAGAAATTGTGGAGAGAGTGAGAGAGCAATGACATTCAGGAGAGGAGGCATAAGTCAGTCTTGAACCCAGGCCACCCACTTCGAGAACAACAGCTTTGGTACACAGGGCTATGGTTATATTCAATGACTGCAATGTCTTGCATCCCAACAGATAATAATAATGATTTTATAAGACAGAAACCCATAATAAGCCACCAGCTGGATGATTATGTGATTTTCATAGTGATCATTAAGGTCAGGTTCTGATTGCAGAAAAACGCCAGTACAGCTAGTCATTCGTTTGCATTCAATTGCCCTTGCTCTACATCTGCCGCAGTATTTCCTACATATTATAAATTGATTATATTCAGGGGCCTCATAACTGTAGCTACACGGAATGGACAGGCTCAGTTTATGCTGCCTAAGGGGCATAATGCTGCTGCCTCCAGGACATGTTTGTTAACTGCAAATCAAACCTGATGATATAAATTAAACATTAAACATGAGAGTGGGCATCCGTCAGTTTTTCCACATTGTAAAATTAAAAAGTAGAATAAATCATGAAATCTTCAAAAATAAAAAATCCATCATACTCCTTGTGTGCCAAATGTCCTCTGCACAAAAATACATCACTTATAAAGAGATTATGATGATGATTATGAGCATGAGCAGCTTAAGCTCTTTATTTTCAAACTATATTTTACAGTTGGTTTTTGGTAATTAATCCTCACAGCAAAGAAGTTCAGAATATTAATGCTGGTGCGAGGTGGGTCAGACTTGCTGCTCATTTGTCTTACAAAAGTAGCAATGAAAGAGCCAAGAAAGCAGAAAGGCGATAAATGTGCACTGTAGATACTCCACCAGGTCACCTTGTTCTTCAAAACTTTTGATGATTAACCATTTTTGAGGATGAGTTAGCGTTCTGACAGCCACACAAGCCAAAATACATCAAGGAAGCTTCCTGTCCTTCAATGCTGGAGGGATCAAGAGGGATTGTTAGAGAAAATATTTTGTGTAGCAATACTTTAATGCTGTATTTGGAGCATCATCTCAGCCTTCATAGGAGAAACATGGACACTTTACCCTCATCATCCTTGAGCTGGTGTGATTCAGAGATGCAAGTGAGACATCATTGGCGCCTGCTGCACATTAAATGTCATGCAAGCAATGACAGGAACAACAACAGGCTAGCTGAGGCATGTCATCTTTCACTCTTCAGCATGGCGCATGACACTGGGTGACAGCTCTGAACTTCAAAAATGCTGCTCAGGCTTCTTTTACACATCATTTCTTGCATCCCTCTCCCCTGTCTGTCACACACCTTGAAGTGTTAAAATACCCACACAATTCAATTTAATATTTCTGGCCTGAAAGTGTGGGAAACTAATCCTAAGCAGACATCCAAAACACTGGAGTGGAATATAAATGATTTCCTCTCCCTGCACTGACACGGTTCTCTCTGTTTGCTCTACTTTAGCTCTTTAGCTGTGTTGATCTGGAAATCTAAATATACCACACAGGGAAACACATTTATTAATATTTAATCTAGAGTAATTTCATGCTGGAAATGAGTGTTTATCCATCTTACTCAGTCAAAACAGTAAGAACTGCAGCCTTCATAGTGTAGAAACTCAGAATAGAAAAACCAGACAGCCCCTCTATGCCAATCTTATTTTATACTGTGCAGCAGGGATGATTGTACCACAGAAGAAAATGAGTTCAGCAAATTCAGCATCCACAGTGAAAAAAAGTCTAGGTTTTAAAAGTGTTTTTTGTGGAATAGATTTGTAAATCTGATCAGTCTTAGATTCGAGGAAAATCACTTCCATATTTGAAGCCATAATGCCTCAACCCTGGCATTTCTCCTTATTTCGCAATCATCAGCTTTATGCAAATTACCAAATCAATGGTTCATTACAAAGACTGTTCCAATGAGAGGGAGTTGTGGAGGGAATGCTGTTGTTTAAAGATCCAACACCACTAACTTTTTTTTTTCTTTTGCAGTTCTCTTGAAGCAAAACAATAGATCTAACAAAAATGTCACGTGAAAAGGCTACCATCAGCATCTTAAGTGAGTCAGCTATCTGCGACTGTGATTCCACTTTACACTGCTGAGTCTGCACCACTGTGGGGTTGTGTTACCTGTAAAATATATTACAAGATTATTTTCAATAAAACGCACAGAGAAAAGAAACACATCAATTCACATTTACACTGAATACAGTGTACAGATACAGATAACCTAGCCCTCAGTCAACTCAGGGTTCACTTCGTACTTTTATGCTTTATCTGGAAGCTTTTGGATTCAGATACAATGTGCAATACCAACTGCAAACATGGGGGTAGTGTTAAGTGGGTGGAGTATTTTCTAATGAAGATTGTGTGAGTTGACTGAAAATTATATTCAACTTCAACACGCCTGTGCTCAGAGACAGACAGCTACAAAAGAATATCTGAAATGTGATCAGATGAGGGCCATTTGAGAGTCACTGGAGAGGGAAAAATTCTTGGTTTAAGCACTAAAAACACAGATGTATTTTGTATATGACAAGAGCATAAATAAACTCTAAGAGCACTTTTGCATTCTATTCCCTTATGTCTGCTCAAAAAAAAAAAACTGTAGATAGCCTAAGTTTTCCCACAGTTTATCATGAATAACTAAAAGCAAAATTTAAAAGGTCTTTATGCTCTAAATCTGTCAACAAAGTATGCAAAGGAATACAGTTTTATACAAATTAATGACCAATTCCAGTTGAGAATCAACTCCCACCAGGAATCGATATCATTAGCCTTTTCAATTAATAATTACCTTATCAATTTTCTTCAACTTTGTTCTGCATGCCTAGCAAATCGAGGATGTCACACTCCCATCAGAGACAGCCAGCAGAAAGAGAACACAGAAGTAAAAAAATGTGATCACAGTAGACAGGAAATAGAAGTAGTGGCAAAAAGATGCATACTGCGCAATGTTTGGTAGGTGGAAACAGAAAAAAAGATGTAGAGGCATTTATCTACATAGCACAGTATTTAATACCAGGGGTGATGTACAATGATGCCACAAAAAACCTCTATGTGGGCTGACTTTTCCTGGACCGATAAGCACAGTCAATAATGGAATTGGTATCACTGATATCTTATCAGTTCCCATCCCAATTGATGACTGCAGCATTGTTGCTGAACTGCCCTTAAATCTGGAAGTAGACTTAAGCCATTGTATAAATGCTATGAAATGAAAGTTAGCATCAGCAGTGTCTTCTAGGACCAGCCAGGCACACTGTAAAACAATTAAAGCTCAGAAAACTCAAAATATCAAGGCAACTCAATGCGATAGATTTTTGGGTTTTCCCAACTTTTTTAACGAGTTGTTGACAAAACAACTAGTTGAAACAAAAGTTCTGTCAACATGAATCTTTTTGTTTTCCTATTCATGATTTTCTTGTTGAGCCAACAATCCATGTCTTGCTTTCATGACATAGTTTTCTGCCTTGGCACAATTAATATATTCTTGTTGAATAAACATAAAACTGTGCATTTGCATCACTTTAAGTTATCTTTAGGCCAACACTGACTACTCAAAGCTGCTTTTACACCGCAGGTATCACACACCCATTCACTCTAACATTCACTCACTGATGGTTCTGAGTTTCTATGTTAGTTATCCATCAGTACCAACTAACACATTCACGCCCTTTCATGTCCATTTCACTAATGCAGCAGTGGGAGCAACTTGGGGTTGGGTGTCTTGCTCAACATCGCCATGTGTCGCCCGGAGCTGGACTTGAACCTGCAACTTCCTGATCACTGACCAAGCGCACTATCCAACTGTTTTGAGGCTAACCACAAAATCTGGCTTCAACTGCCATGCATTTCCACCTTCAATGTAGATTTATTGAGTCATACAAAACGTATTTACTTGGCAAAAACTTTGTTTTATAGCACATGAAAACGTAACTGTCAAGAAAAACAACATTGCTGTAATGACATTTAACAAGAAATAAACATGAGATTGTTCTTTTTCATAACAATTAAAATCTTAAAATGGAAATCTCTGCAGCACTCACTAAAAGAGAAAATTAAAAACATGATAAGTGCACCTTAAATATATCTTTCACAACTGTTAAAAACCAACAAGGTCAAGGTCAAGAGAGCAGCAGATGTGTCTATCGGTCAAGCTGCGCTGAAAGCCTCCTTTGTTGGATGAAACGGTCTACTACTCCAGGTGCCCCGATGTGCTGCTACACCTAATAGTTTACATTCGAATATTTATTTACTATTCGGTTACGGATATTTATCTCCATATTTGAACGGTTATTCGAATATTTAATATAAGGTGACAGCCCTAGTAAACAGTTGTGCCAACATGAAATAATCAGTCAAGAATGATATCTGAATCCATGATTGAATTATCACTGTACCCTGCCAGCTACACAAAAGTCTGTCTGGTTGCTTAGTAAAGTAGTACCAAATGAAAACAAAGGGGCTTACAAGGATAAAAACAAAATGCTCTTAGTGCAGTATATGTTGCATACAGTTCTGCCAACATTTGTTTGTTGCTTTATAATGCCCTAAACACCACCGCTGACATAGGTCAGGGCCTCGTGAAAACTTCAGCCTCATGTTAACATGCAGTGACCTGTCTGTGCCCTCTTCTCCCTCATCAAGAACAGACAGTCACAATTGAAAAAAACCTTTGTTTAAGTAGAGATAATAAATTACAACTGGAAATTGTCTTATGAAAACGTACCAGCTCAGAAAGATCTCTGCTGTAGGAAAATGTCTCAGGAATCCAGCAGTCTTTGTGACGAAGGCAGGCAAGTTCAGTCCGTTCACTGCTGGGCAGTTAAACCTGTATAAGTAACTTGAGCATGCACAAAGGTGATTTGACCAACAAGACAAAGGCGCTTTAATTTTAACGCATATAGCGTTGTTGTATTTACAAGGAAATTCAATTTAGACCAACTATAGGGGGTTGCTTGTTGAATAAACACAGTAATGTAAATTTAATTCAAAATACTTTTATTTTGAGTTAGATCAATTAAAAAACTCAATTTAGACCAACATTAGCTAGTTATCTTTTTAACAGTGCAGGATATGGATCGAAAAAGTTTTAAAGAACAATTAATCTGAAGCAGGCAGTAATTGATGGACATAATCTGAGGGGAGAACCAAAGGCTACCCAACTTCACCTCATCTACATGTTAATGCTGTGGTCCTGTGATAAAATATATATATATATATATATATATATATATATATATATATATATATATATATATATATATATATATACACATATATTTATGTATATAGTAGGAAAGATACAGAAACTATGCCTTGTGTCAAAACTTAAGCGAAAACAGGACCATTTTTCAGCAATGGATTACTTTTATGAAAAAATAATTTAAATTAGGTAACTGATTTGTTATGTTAATTATCACAACAAAAAAGAGATCTGGATAACTTTATCATGTACTACTCCAACATTGGTCTGTACCCTTTAATGTGACTAGGTACCTTGAGACAGGTTGAGATGCTCATTCTTACATATGCCATTCCAATTTAAATTATCAAGACAGAGAAGATTTAGAAGAAACATGTAAAATTCTTTATCAACATTTTTTTTTTCAAAGTGACTTTGAGTAGTAAGCCATTGACACAAAGCCTTGATGTCCACCCTGTATCATTTGTGTCTGCTTGACAAAAGCCCTGTTTGTTCGTTAACCAGATCCCCTCTGTCCTCGATCAAGATCAACAGAAATGAGACTAAAGCAGTTGATGAATTTTTACACCTTGGAATCATCATTAGCATCAACAATGGATTCTTAATACACATCGAGGCCATGCTTAATAATGGACAATCTTTCATCTGTAGATTGCAGCTACATTTACATATGAAAACAAAGATTCAGATCTTTACAGCAGAGACATGTCTGTGCTGTAGTGCGACCCTGAAACATGAGGGGAATTTCATGTAAAATTATAGAAGTTGACATCTTTAATAGAGAATGCAGTATGTCTTTACAAGCTCTGCGTCTCCCTTAAATAAACATACATTAAAGGATTTTTTTTTTTTTTACTTTCAAGGGCAGACAAATAAGGCACTTGCCAATATGTCAGCCGTAGAGCGTGGTCAACATGTGGGGCTCCTTTCAAGGAGAGGCTGCGATGAAAGTGTGCAGACAAAAGCACTCAATCAAACAGCTAAGCAGGCAGGATCATTTTCTCCTTGTTATTTAGCTCATTTTAAGCAGGTCAACCACAGTGGTTTGCGCATGTGCGCAGCGGTTAAGTTTCATACATATTTCTTTTGAAAATTACATAAGGTGCTAATCTTAGTCTAAAAATAGGAAACATAACATAACGTGGCAAAAAAACGAGTCACAACAAGCACATAGAACCGTTTACAGTTGCTGAAGAGTTTATCTGATGACTGTAGGCAGAGGCAGGCTAACGCAACCAACTGACTCCCAGTGTTGAGTTTTGCTAATTAGCAGTGGGCGAGCTCTACCCATCTCTTCCTTGTTACTGCACACATAGTCGAAAGAATGGTGTGTATCTGCTTGTGATGGACTCGGGGGAGAGGCAAGACATAACAAGAATAAAACAGTTGGCGTATCCCTTTAAAAGCATATCCGGAAGGTGACTGAACGATTTCTCCATCAATCACATTTATCAATCAGATAATACAGTAAGCCAATCAGATAATACAGTAAGTTGGCACTCATGCTGCAGTGTGAAGGACAGAACATGAGCCACTTTGTAGAATAATCTCCTGCCAAAACATGTTGGAAGTGGAGTGAAAGTATCCTTTCTACAGGGTAGTTTGTAATCTGTTCTATGTTTTTCTTTTATTCAAGAAATGCGGTCAAGATCTGATAAATCTGCCACTGAAGCTGTCAGCATTCATGCTAAACTCTCTACAGGCAGTCACGTTCTGCTGTCGTCTCACTCGTTAGACTGAGAATATTCTTCACATTTAAACAAGTGGCCTTCTGGAAAGGAAACAAAATTGATTTGGCCCTCTTGGTAACATAAGTTGCCAGTTTCTAGTTTGCATGACCCTCACACAGCATCAGTTAAAAAATACCAAAATGTTAGTTAAAGCAGCACTACGTAGTTTTTCCACCTTAATATAATATTTCTAGAGTCACTGTGATGGTACATCACCTTACAACAGGTTGAATGACACCTCTGTCATGGTCTGAGGGGGTCTGTATCTTCCTTCACTGGCACTATGTAACTTCGAGGTGGATGGTAGAAACACTTCCACACTAAAAATCTACAATTTTTTACAGTTTTGACTGCTTTATGGCATACGTCATTTCCCCCTCCTTCCCAATTCGTCTAAAAGACGGAAGTCGAGGCGAACACTCAATGTATGTGCTGACTAATCAGCGCTGAAGTCCTGTGGAGGGCAATAATACACCTTAGCCTCGTCTAGTCTGCCGGAAATTAAAAGGAGAAGAAGATAAGCTAAAAGTCAAGCTGTTATGGCGGAAGGAGCGAAAAACCTGAAGAAAAGAAAAGTTTTACTGGAGGAGATGACAAAAAGAAAGCGGGAGAGTAACAAGCTACAGATGTGGACAAAATTGTTAGTACCTTTCCGTTAAAGAAAGAAAAACACACATGGTCACTGAAATAACTTGAAACTGACAAAAGTAATAATAAATCAAAATTTACTGAAAATTAACTAATGACAATCAGACATTGGTTTTGAATTGTGGTTCAACAGAATCATTTAAAAAAATAAAATGATGAAACTGGCCTGGACAAAAATGATGGTACCCTGAACTCAATGTTTTGTTGCACAGCCTTCTGAGGCAATCACTGCAATCAGGCAATTTCTGTAACTCTCAATGAGACTTCTGCAAATGTCGACAGGTATGTTGGCCCACTCCTCGTGAGCAAACTGCTCCAGCTGTCTCAGATTTGAAGGGTGTCTTCTCCAGACTGCATGTTTCAGCTCCTTTCACAAATGTTCAATAGGATTTAGATCAGGGCTCGTAGAAGGCCACTTCAGAATAGTCCAATGTTTTGCTCTTAGCCATTCTTGGGTGTTTTTAGCTATTGGAGGACCCATAACTTATGACTGAGACCAAGCTCTCTGACACTGGGCAGCACTTTTCGCTCCAGAATGTCTTGATAGTCTTGAGATTTCATTGTACCCTGCACAGATTCAAGACACCCTGTGCTAGATGCAGCAAAGCAGCCCCAGAACATAACTGAGCCTCCTCCATGTTTCACAGTAGGTACAGTGTTCTTTTCTTTGTATGCTTCATTTTTGCATCTGTGAACATAGAGCTGATGTGACTTGCCAAAAGTTTTGTCTCATCTGTCCAAAGGACATTCTCCTGGAAGCTTTGTGGCTTGTCAATATGCATTTTGGCAAATTCCAGTCTTGCTTTTTTATGATCTGCTTTCAACAGTGGTGTCCTTCCATTAAGTCCACTTTGGCTCAAACGGTGATGGATGGTGTGATCTGATATTGATGTACCTTGACCTTGAAGTTCACCTCTAATCTCTTTGGAAGTTGTTCTGGGCTTTTTGGTTACCATTCGTGTTACCTGTCTCTTCAATTTGTCATCAATTTTCCTCTTGCGGGGAAAGATGTCCAAAGATGTTGGTTATAGTCATGTGGACCTTAAACTTCTGAAAAATATGTGCAACTGTAGTCACAAGAATATCTAGCTGCTTGGAAATGGTTTTATAGCCTTTACCCGTAACATGCTTGTCTATAATTTTCTTTCTAATTTCCCGAGACAACTCTCTCCTTAGCTTTCTGTGGTCCATGTTCAGTGTGGTACACACCACGACACCAAACAGCACAGTGACTACTTTTCACACTTTAAATAGGCAGACTGACTGATTACAAGTTTGAAGACACCTGTGATGCTAATTACAGGACACACCTGTCTCTATGGTCAAATTATTTTAAATCTTTTCTTGGGGTATCATCATTTTTGTCCAGGCCAGTTTCATCATTTTATTTTTTTAAATGATTCTGTTGAACCACAATTCCAAACCAATGTCTGATTTTCATCAGTTGATTTTCAGTAATTTTTTATTTATTACTACTTTTGTCAGTTTCAAGTTATTTCAGTGACCATTGTGGGTTTTCTTTCTTTAACGGAAGGGTACCCAGAATTTTGTCCATGTCTGTAAATGCCCAGACAGGGATAAACATTGGCCTGGCGTTCACTCACTGGCATGAGCTGAAAGACTAGGAGAGATGTCCGAAGGATGCTGATTTGGCCCTGTTATTGCTGGACTTGGAAGTACATGTTGCTAACAACTGACAGCTGATGCTTGAAAAGTGATTTATTCGAAAAGAAACATGATCAGACTGTACCTTATCAGTCCACATGGTTTATTTGTCTCTCAGGATGTCCTGTCGGCTCGCTTCTCCTCCCTCTGTATGTCAACAAATGCACGTTGGTGTGAGGCGCTCTGTTTTATGACCGTGCAGTTACACTCAATGACCGTAGAGGCCACTAGAGAGCTGAAAGCTGAAATCTTACCATAGTGCGGGTTTAAACAAAAACCATCCCAGCACAAACACATCATGTAAGAAAAGAAAAATCCAGCATCAAACAGACTTAGTCAAGAAAAATACAAGTGTATTGCAACAATAACCCTCAATCAGTACAAGATAAAAGCAAAAAAAAAAAAAAAACAGCGAATCATTCTCCAAAGTGCCTCTGCTTTCCTTTTTTTATTATTACTTTACTATGTAATTTTGTCAATCAGTTCTTTGTTTATGAGGTGAGTTGTTGATCTATAAATGCCGATCAGCTTGTTTTATATTGTCTGGGTGTGTTACCTTCTGCAATGTTCACAGACCAGGGGAAACACTGGATAATCTATTGTTTTTACAACCTGATCTCTGTGCTCAGAGGGGCTCAATAACTTTGGCAGGAGTTTGTGTAGTCCTATTTTCAGTATTTAATAGAGTAGACTGTCCACTGCTGTTGCACAATGGCTGCTGATAAATCTGTGCATCGAGCAGTATCATTGTTATTCATTTGTCTTCTGGAGAAGTTTCTCAGCAAGTTTCAAAATAATCTCCCTGCATGTTCCCATGTGATCATATCCCCCTGCAGAGATGGACAGACACTTACAGTTCTTGTTAATGCTGGAGGATTTACAACAAAGCCTTTAGGATTTTCTCAAGAGGGTAATTGAGAGAGCTTGTTTGAGCCTCAGAACCAGGACTTTTGTTGTGCCGCGTGTTTGCCATTTCTGTTGTCTAATCTGTGAGTAATTACAGCAGCCAGCCCTGGAAGGGACTGGATGTTTATCACACAGACAAAAAAAAAAAACAAACACAAAAGCTCACATTGGAGACTGACTGCCAAAACTGTTCATATTTGGTTGTTTCAGCTGTGAACAAACCCGACTTCCAAATGAGCTGCAATAAAATTCAGGTTATAAAATAACAAAATTTGTAATTTTGTCAAGTTTGTTTTGCATCTACCATCTGATGTATTCTAATCTATTGTTGTTTAAACCCACTGTAGGTGGGTGCAATGGACTACAAAAGAAGACTTTTTTTGTTAAATTCCTCTTCATCATATGATTTATACATAAACACTAATCATGTTTACAAAGATGTAATTTAAACAGTGCAAATAAAAAACCTTTTTAGTTCAATTTTAATTTAACTTTATTTACCTCTAACATGTATAACAAATATGTAACTATTAAAATATGAATGGTTTCAAATTCTCAAATGCGCAATATTCCTGTGTAATAAGGAGGAAAAATTCAGACAGTACCTCCATCTGTGATGAATGACAGTTTCTCTGGAAAGACAGATTTGAGGTTTCAATCAAGCTTCTCTGTATAGTTGTCAAAAGAGTTTGATGAAGATGGTTTATTTTCAACTCTTTTAACAAAAGGAGGATTTATTGTCACAAATATAACATTTCGTGGCAAGTCTGTCTAATGTTTATATCATCAGAAAGGTATATTATCAGTTTCATGTGTTGTTTCTAATGGACCAAACTAATTAAGATTATTGCACTACTTGGGGTTCCACAAACATGATGAAGTCATCAAGAAATCAAGCCAAAAGAATAATGACCACAACAGGTAAATCAGCAGATCTGACTTTTTGTGATCTCCTATCACCACAGTGCATTCAAACTAGGGGCCCTGTCCCGGAACCGAGCGCACTTGAGCCCAAAGTCCGGTTCATTTTGGTAGTGTGAATGCGAACAAACCGCGCTTGGGCACCGGGCCCGGGCCCGCTTGGGGAGGTGGTCTCCGGCGCAATTGAAGAGGACTCGGGCACGGTTCGGTTGAGATGTGAATACAAGTGCACCAGGATACGGGACAGAAAGCTGCCGCTGCTGCTTGTCGTCACGGTTGTCCCTTCTCTCTTTAAACATGACGGCCAAAGGTTCACTTTGGTGCAGCGAAGATATAAAATTTTTACTTCCAATTTGGGCTAACAAGGACATTTTATAACATTTGGATTCTACACATAAAATATCGGAAATTTTCAGCATCATACCTCAAAAATTACTGTCAAATGGGTATACCAGGACCACCGATCAACGCCGTGATTAGATAAAGAAGCTCCAGCAGCAGTGTCACAGAGCGCAGGACTAGCTACATATGTCCGGCAGCTCAACTGATGAAAAGGAAAAGTTTCCTTGGTATGATGCAGTTGATAATATCATCGGCCACAAAACAACAAGTCAGCCTAATGTACTGGAGTTGGAACCCCTTTTCCCACTGACTCCGTCCACATCTCCTCCGCCATCTGATCTGGTGAGCTCGGCAGGCAACTGGTAGCCTCTTCTTCGTTCTCCTTCATAGCAGGTTTGGTTACCAGTTACGTGCATATCGCCCCCTGCTGTTTCAAACAGAGTAAATATGCAAGTGGGCCCGGGCATGGTTCGATGTTGCAAGTGTGAATGCAAGCCAGCGGGGGGGGGAGCGGGGGAGCCGCGCCTTGGCGCGGTTAGAAACAAGTGGGCCTAATGTGAAAGCGCCCTTTAGGTCTCTATATAACATCAGGGACAAAAACCTTGTACACTGAGTCCACTGCATTATATTTTCTATTCATTGCCAATTTGCAATACCTGAGTAGTAAGGTGAGTGAGTGATTTTTTTCACTTCTTAAAAAAACAAAAAGTCAATCCATCATCTCTCCACAGAACCATTTAAATTTGTCCCCTCTGTGTCACTCCATGGTACAAAATGCTAAATAAATTTCGGAAGAGAGAGCATGTTCTTTAAGTTCAGTCTTTTCTGCATTTGTGATCTACTGTGTTTCATGGTTAAAATCCATAAAATGGAGGTTTATGTGCAAAGCAAGCATATAAATATATATATATATATATATATATATATATATATATATATATATATATATATATATATATATATATATAAATATATATATATATATATACACACACACACATACATGTATATATACATACACCATATATATATATATATATGAAAGTGTGCAAACATAAACCTTTTTTACAGGTATGAAGTCAGACATTTATGTGCTTGTCACTGATATTTAATCAATTCATGCACTAAATCATGCTTAGATTGTAAAAGTATATACAGCAAAAGGAAATGATATATATACACTTATTTCTTATTAGAATTAATATATATTTTATCTAAAATGTAGATAATGATGTTGACTTAATGATCTGTACAACAAACGCCGAGTGAAGGCACTTTGTTAATGTGATAAAGAGAGTAGTGGAATATATTTTGCTTACATTGCCTTTGTCATTCTTAAATTCAATGTAATGTAACATTATGTTTTACAGTAATTCTCCATTTAAGGTTTTGCTTCAACTATGACAGCCATATACGGTATACACAGTAACTACTTGCAAAAATTAAAGCATACATGAATATTAAATATTATTATATAAACACTTCAATTTTGTTTCAGATTATTTTGCAGTAATGACAACTAAGATGTAAATCTATCACAGCATATTTGCTCTGCTTCTTTATATATTTCTTTTTACATTACTTTATATGAAAAGGAAGTCCTTTGGTGCCAGTTGTCCTTTGTATCTATACAGTTGCATCAGAATTGTCCATGTTTCTGTGATAGTCTAGAGTGGACGGGCCAAAAAAAGACAGCCTCTTTACAATGTGTTGTGACTAGTGTATGTTCTCCTGTGAATTGAAAGGGGAGTTAAGGTGAGTGCTTACAAAAGGCTGCAGTCTGCCGCAGACAGATAACACAAACAAATAACACAAAGATTCTGGTCCTCAAATGCTAAGAATATTTTGGTCACGATGCATGATTATTAATGTCACTGCTTCATTGTTGTGTTTTTTATACTGTGTTACCCTCGTTAAACAAACACAGACCTCAACCAAAGCATCATCACCACTGTCAGGTCACATTAACATTGTGTGGAGAGGGTGACAAAAAGGGGAGCACTCTGTCATTATGTGAAATAGTCTTCCCAGCCTTCTGAACTCAAGACACCCACTGTAGAGCACAGCATATAGTACACTATAAACTGAGCTCGTGCCACTCCACTTTCGGTTGAACTGATCAGTCTGCTGCAGACACAGGCTGTGTGTCTCTACAGCAACAATTTGAGGCTGTGCTCATTTTGTGATTGTAAGACAAACTAAAGCTTCTCCTGTTCACTTGGTTATGTTGTTTATTTTAACAATAAAAGACTAACTAGAGATAGGGTAGAAAGGAGAGGGAACAAAAGGACTTTCCTGCTACTCTTCTTCTATTCTTCCCAGTGTGTGGTAGTATATGTTTTGACAGTGGGGGAGGCAGAGCTGGAGGGCCGGGTCAGGAGCTGTGCGTAGTGTTTGTGCCTGTAGATATTGTGTACACTATGTGTGTGTGTGTGTGTGTGTGGGTGTGTGTGTGTGTGTGTATAGAGAGAGAGTCTGTGTGTCTCCACATACAGTTTATGCATTGTGACTGCACATGCTTCTGTGCCTCCAGTAGCGTCTCTACCCCTGCTTCTAATCTCCAGCAGGCCTGATAAATGTGAACACAACTGATACCACTCTGCCAGCTGTCCCTAATACCTTCTTTTTTCTAACACAGCAGTGCTGCCCTTAGGGAACACGGGCTACCACAAATACACATAATAAGATTATTAAAAAAAAAAAATCCTTAAGAAAAAGGAGCAACTTATTTGAATCATGCAGCATTACTGATCGAAACAGTAAAAAGCATTACAAAGCCTAAGAAGAAAATCCCTCTGAAGCAGAAATGATGTTGTTGCTTTTATTGCAACAATACGCAGTAAAAAAAAATCTTAGTAAAAGCAGGTATTTGCCAATAATATGCAGTTTTATAAAAAGTGGTGTAATATGTATATATATGTGTGTATGTATATATATATATATATATATATATATATATATATATATATATATGTATATATGTATATATATGTATATATATATATATATATATATATATATATATATATATATATATATATATATATATATATATATATATATATTCATTTATTTATTATATATATCATCATCATCATCATCATCAAAAGCAAAACTGACCTTACCAAAAAGTGAAATTCCAGCAGTCCTGTGTGTGCTATATATACACCACTTTTTTTTTTTTTAAGAAGAAAACATGGTCACTTCATACACTTGTATTCTATAATTAAGTTCTTAATAGGTGGTTTGAATATTCCATTATGTCCTAATTTTATATGATTCTGGGCACCATGTTCAGATTCAAACCTATACCCAATTAACCACACATTCCTAATTTGTTATAAAGTGGCACTTATTTTAGGACCTGCTTCTGTCTGCTACACACTAAGAGGCTGAATGATGCATTTTTACATTAAAAAGCCTGATAAAATGTGTTCAGGCATTACTGTTCTGCAACATTTTTATCAGCTGATTACAGAAACGTAGACACACAGTGAAAAAAAAACGTTTTTGGCTTTAATTAAAAAAAAACCTTGCTACAAAGAAGTAGCAAACACACCACAAACAACACCTATTAGTATATGCAGAAAAAGAGGTGAGAGGGGCTGAACTGAAGAGAAGAGCTGGAAAACATTATCATCTTCGGTCAACTCAGTACATTATGTGTTCAGTGCTGGGTGACACTGTGCCGATCTTTATGTGTCTGCAGGCAGTTATTCACATGAGACAGAGTTTAGGTCTATAACAGCATTTAGAACACACTAAATTTTATACTCTTTTCAATCACGATTACGTTTACAGCATGTCTTTATGAGGCATCTGCATCCTTAAGGGCTACATATTCTGACTCTGGCTGGGGTGGCACCTGGGGTGGCCAATCTGGCCCTGCCCATGACTGTGACCACACTACATTTATGTCATTCAATAGACTGTAATAACTAATGGGCTGCTCTTGTCTTCATTATTTTCCCAAATCTCTCATTCTCATGTCCACTGCTCTCTGCTCTCACTGCCCTCTACACAATAAAGTCAACTCACACACAGTCAATGATGTAAAATAGCTCACTGTTATGATAGTATACTGGTATCATAATGCATGGTTATGGTGTGCTGAGTATAGACAACACTTAGATCAGGAGGGAAAAAAACCCAGAGGGCGCTGCGCTCAGACCTTCGTGTTTTGGGCCTCGGTATTTCTCAAATCCTATAACAGCCCTGGACAATATACTGCAATGTGATTATATGATATATTGAAATATACTGGGAGACTATCTGCAAGGTGACTCCTGTTTCAACAAAATAATGAGTAGTGAGTGCTGATGTTAAAAAAAAAAAGGTTATATTTATTTATTATTATTATATTGTTAAAACAAGTCAGTGCATACCCAAAAGCTGCTGCATTTTTGAGGAATTGAACATCTAATTATTTTGTGTTTCTGGTCACTCCAAGCTGCTTTGATGTAACCAGGCAAACAGCTACCATCCCTGAAGAAAGAAAAGCTGCTGGAGAGAAGAACAGAGTTTCTGCCAGCACGATTCTGTGAAGCACAGTTTATTCTAATTCCTCTGCAGGACATTAATGAGCAAGGATAGTGGATGTCTTAATGGGCAGCCAGACAGACTTAAAGTGTCCCATGGAGTGTAATTCACAGAGGTACAAAAGCACTTCTGCAAGACCCAACAGAATGTTCTTAGTTTATTTTGCTATAAATATGCTTCTTGGCTGTTCATTAAAAAAGGGCATGTTCCCCGTATGCTTTTTTGCTTCTCCTCTGAGACCTCCATGAGCCTAAGCCATTTCATCACTTACAGTAATATCATTTAGACTTCAGTTTTAAAAATCCCTTCACTCTTCACATTTATGTTTAAGTGCCAAGATGTGCTATATGAACCCTTCTTTTATTAGTCCAGTTACAGTATGATTCTCTCAAGTTTTGCAATATCTCATATGAACATGTCAAAAGGTTAAAGATTTATATCTTCACTGTCGTCAGCATAGGGTCATTATTTAAAAATATTTTACCTTCAAGCACGATTGTCATTGATTTGATTTTCCTTGAATACAGTACATTTTTTATTCAAAATAAGTATTCCTGAGTTTTAGGTGTTACAAGAGAACCTTTCACAATAACTGGTATATGCTTTAGGAAATGCAACAACTCTGTAAGATGGATGGCACATAATCTTGATAACAAGCATTCTATCAAACTTTTGTCAACAATAGATTAACATACTGTAGTTTTAATGTATTTTTATACTAAACCTTTAAATACGTTTCCTTAATTTTGGTTTGAGTCAGTCAGTCTACTCCTGAATTACACTTGCTCAACAACTGTCTGTAAAGTGAAAAAAAATGTGTTATATTAAAATGATTTGACAGGCCAGGTACAAAGATACAGCATTTTATATGCTGGGAAATTAAAAGACAAAAGCAAATTACAGGCCATGCTTTATAGTACAAGTGGTCACACAATAATTAGACTGGGAATAGAGCAACATTTTAGGACATAAGAATCATCAGACTTATGAGCACCACTTTTATGAATAGGGGTTGGTTTCAATATAAATCTTCCCAGTTACGAATAATTAAGATCATGTGGCCACTTACATCACTGCAATTTTTTATGAATATAGACTGATATCAACTCCCCATTTCTGTTAATATTTGTTACACATAATGGTTACAATGAAAGTTCAAGTGGTTAATTAGTTTAATAATCGTACTGAAATATTTCACCAGAAATACAGACTCGTGTAAAGATTAGTATGTGTGTGTGCTTGCTTGTTTAGGTGTGTGTAGGGGTGTGTGTGTGTGTAGGTGCATATGTGTTTGTGTGTGGGTGGGTCAGTTTATGTGTGTGCAAGCATGTGCATGTTTAATCTACTGTACTTAAGTTATGCACCATGTAAAATGTTACATCCATACTGCCAATTGCTCAGCCACAAAATGTATCCATTTCATGCATTAAAGGATGCTATTCTGCTGTTTTGCCCCTCAGTTGCTTAAGGCCGGGCAGTTCAATGACTGAATCTGCAGAAGGCCCCCTTTACTTTCAAAGAGAAACCCAAAGTGTACATCAAACATGTATTAAATTTGACGATGCAGTGAGGCAAGGTGCAAAAACCTTCATCTGTGAGCTTTCAGTGAGCGTGTTCATACTTTACATGCACACAAACGCTGATCACTGTTTCTAATCCTCTACAGCCTTCTCCATAGCTTTATATACATTTGTACAAAGACTAGTCCCTCTTTCTTGTTGGGCTCCATGCACATTATTACACTGTGCAATGATGTGTAAAATGCTGCTGAGCGATCGTGATGAACATGTTAACTCCACATGAGGACATGGAACACCAGCGTTCACACATGATAATCCTTTTCCATGTTCTTATATTGTACATGCATGTATGTATGTAAATGTATCTTGATGACATTTATTTTATTTATTTTATAATGTTTCCTACTTTATATTCATGTTGAAAAAGAAGGTCATATTCTCTGCAGTCTGACATTACAGCTGGGAAAAGGCATACCTTAACCTATACTGTTGCAAGTGTACATAAATTGTCCCTGACAGTTTGCATTTTGAAAATGTTTTTGTCCTTAAATACCATTTATTATGACTGTTCTTGCTTTAAGAGGTAACTCTGAAATCTAGACACACTTACTTTAGTGACAATTCTTACATTCAAGGAAAATTTGAAATAGTAGGTTCTTCATAAAAAATGGCTCATCATTCGACTTACAAAATGTTGATTGCCATTTCAAATGTAGTATTTACATTTTAAAATATTACACTGCTTTAAAAACACAAAGATGTGCTTGTTAAATTTTTTTTATTATTTTTAGAGAACTTTTAGATATAAAATTTGGCAGAAAAGTTTTTATTGACCTCATAGATTGGTAACGTCTGACTTTAACTAAAAAAAATGATTAGTATAAGGGAATAATGAATAACAGTAAATTAATGTTATACTGTGCCTATTCTTGTGTAATACTGTGCTTATAACCTATGTAACTTATGAGTTGCAGAACTGCAGCACTGTTACTGTGTGTATTTGTGGCCCCTCAGCACTTTGTGTATTGTATGTCCAAGGTGAGGGGGCAACCTCAACACAGAACGAAATGACAAGCGCCCATAACTGAGTACTGAGTGCTTGTTGCTATTTGCTGACATCGCTAAAACGAGAAGCTACTAAATATACACTTAGTCAGAGAGGGAAGCATTAAAGGAGCATGCCAACACCCCTGTGTGAAACAGCTGTGAACACGTGTGGCTTCATTTCATTTAAGTGAAGTACATTGCAGGTGCTGCTGCCGACATGTTAACCATGAAACAAATGAAGGGAGGTACCTTAAGAGACCCGGCAGCACTAAGAGTTATGTCTGTTTGCAAGACTGTATTCCCTTCTGAGGATTAAGAGAATAACAGTTGTGCAGTAACCAGGGGTTTGGGTTCATTTTCATGTTTGCAGAATATTTATTCTTACAGCATGGCTCAATGGGGTCAACACAATACAAGGTAGCTTTTAAATGACTTAACACTGATATGGACATATGAATATATTCATATTATACCCTCAATGCAACCAGCTGTTTATCTCTATGCTTTTTTTCTCATGCAACAACAACAATTCAGAATAGCAGTCTTTTTCCCTCAAAAGAGGAAATATAACATTTGTTGTTAACATATGTCAGCAGAAAAGGTGCTACACTTTTGTGGGCGATGAAAGATCCAATCATCACCAAAGAGCAAGAGAAAAATAAAAATAAAGTCAGTAATCCTTGTGGATTTAGGGTGGCTCAACTGATTCTTGATGACAAGTTAAACTCCAAGTATTCTGAAGGGAAAACACTTAACATTTTTGGTTGAAGTCAAATGGCAACCATGGATTTTATGACAATATGAAGTCTCTCTCTCTCTCTTTGGTGTGGGTGGCTTAATCTGTTAGTCGCTCAATCAATCGGAAGGTCGAGGGTTCAGGCACAATTTCAGCATGTCAGTGTTGATGCTGCTGTATTTTTGGCGGGAACATGGGTGTGAAAGGGCGTGGAAGTTTTGGTTTATTATGATGAGTGGCATACACAGAATCTCAGAACCACCAATGAGGCTCAGACATCTGATTTCCAAGGTGAATGAAACATGCTATAGCACAGAAGAGACATCACAAACACCACAAAGCAATTGCCCCTTTCAGTCTCCTGTCTACAAGACTGACCCCAAAAGTTTTGGCTGCTGTCATTGTCTATATACTAAAGGCTGGTGGCTTCAATTAGTGAAGCTGATTTGGCAATTTGTTAATAATTGCCTTAGAAAATGGGCTCCAATTGCTGATTTTTGCAATTTTACATGCAGCTGGACTTTTTTAAGAGCTATAAGGCCCTGTTAGAACTAATCAAATAAAATGCTTTAGATATCTAATAAAATTATACTGTGCTTATTGTAATGTTTTTCATTCTCTATATAAAGCCACTTTGCCAACATAACTGCATAGTGTGGCCTATGTATTATCATTATTATTGTCAGGTCATCATATTAAGACTCAACATGAATAAACTATTCATAAAAGAATTTAAGAGTGTGAGTATTCAGTGACTTATACTTGGTAATGTAAAAAAAGCGATTACACAACCTTTGTTGTATGTTAACTGTGCACATGCACACACATATATGTTCCTTATAAGGGCACTCCAGTTCTAACAAAAACAGTACTAGAACCCTGTCGACATAGTGTCTTGATTTGGAAATAATATGGTTAAAAGACAGCACATTACGGCAGATGTCATTATGGGTGTCTGCATGATGTGACTGGACTAGTCAGAACTTCCAGGGAGAGTCAGGGTGATGCATCTTGAGACATAAATAAGGACATCATACAGTACTGGAGCCTACAATTAATGTAACCATGCTGTGCAAGATGTTCCACAGAGACTAGTAGGAAGCACTGAACAAAGTAATATTATTACCATCCAAGTTTCATATAAGGGTGTAAGGGATACGTGTTTGTTGTTCTCCTTCTACACTGCCAATAAGTTAGAAGGAAATAAAATTTAAAAAAGACAATGTGTCTCTGGTGGACATAAATGGAGCACAGTTAGAGACAAAGCACTGTTGTTTCTTCTTTCCAGAGCCAGTGCTTAACGCTGCTGCTGCACATGTGCTGTGTGTCAAAAACACAAGCACTTCCACTGCATCTTTTCACCTGCAGCCAGGGTTGAAGCAGGTGTCAGAAATGAGAACATATAGCCCACTTAACTTGGTCTCAAGCTTTCCTTTTCTCAAGGCTATGGCCCTTTTTGAGAGATTCTTTGGACAAGTTGTTATTTGCTGTCTAGAATGTGGTGTTAAGCTCCCTGGGGTCACCACTGAAAGTGTTTTGTCAGACTTTAGAAACAAGCAATGCCTTTTGTTCAGCACCACTCCATCACTCATTTTTCAATCTGTCTTTATCACTTCTCTTGCAGGGTCTTGTATTTCTGTGTGCCTGTGCACTACACAAGACCACACTGGAATTATTTAAGAGAGTGAATTTAGTTAGTACTTCTGAAGAAAAATAAAGATAGCAAGTAAGACTTGTGTTGCAGCTGCAGCTTTTCAATGAAGAGAAAATCTCGTGTCCCTGAGCTATCTCAGCACCCAAATGCTTATCATGAGGATTTTCATTAATTATTTTCATCACTGACCATTCTCTTTGGTCTCAGCCGTGGCTGCCCCTATGCAGCATGCAACATCCGTATCCTGACACCTTCACTATGCCGCTTTTCACAGCGACCAACGGACAAAGATGGCAATCTCCCCACTGCCGTTTCAAACTCGATCAGAATGGAAATTGCCCGATTCATGTCCAGTTTCTGTGCATGCCTTCAATTGTCTTGGATTCAGGATATCTCATCATGAATGTTAAAAAGGGAAAAAGACAAGGTAAATAAAAATGGTATCAAATTGTTTTACCTCATTCGGAGACTTCGACGTTAGACTGCTAATCCCAGCGCATGCGGCAGAATTCCCAGTTTTGTCCCCGCTGTGTTTTATCCCCCACTTTTTCCTCCGCCGTGTCCCTTGTTGACAGAGAGGCAGCAGTCAAAGCATCCTCCTCTTTTATTCTGCCGCGCCAGCAGACACCCGCCTTCATGCCTTGGATGATGCGAGTCAAAAGAAAAAAGATCGGGATGCAAAGCAGTGAGAGGAATTAGACTCCCAGGATTTCTTTTCCTCCCCTCTCCCTTCTCTCCTCCTCTCGCGCTCACAACAGCCGAAAGAGGCGCGTGAGAGGAGACGTCAGCGGCATCGATGTATGTTTTTGCTCCGCGGCTCCGTCTTCACACCTTTCCTCTCTCCAGCTTTGCTTCCTCTTGCTGGAGACCTTTTTGTCTCCCCCCTCTTTGAATCTCTGCTCCTCTGTCTCCGCCGCTCGTCGCTTCACTGGAATAACGCCGCTCTGTCGTGACGGGTGAGACGCCTCTACGCGTACAGAGACATCTGTGAATGTGCTTATGTCGGGGGACTAAAGTAGCCTCTTAGCTGAGATTGAGACCACCCTCCCCTCCTCCCTTCCAGAGGCTTTCTAATGGCATGTACCATTCAAGCGAGGAGCAGGGTGGGCTGCAGCACTGAGGGGAGAAAGGGGGAGACAGATATTGGATGTGTGTGTGTGTGTGTGTGTGTGGGGGGGGGGGGGGGGGGGGGGGGTGCTAGAGCTACAAGGGTGGCGGAGGTGAAGATGTGGACATACACTAAAGACAGATAAGTCCATGGGCAGTCCTCTGTGCAGGAGTGGAAGCTCAAAGAAGGCAGATGCACACATGACCTCATTCTACAGAGCCCTCATCCCTGAAAAATACCTTTAAGGATAACAGCTTGGTCATATGCAGAATCACTGTATGATACAAGCATAAGTTGGTTCTGGCAGCGAGTGAATTAATTCTGGAAGAGCGTCACCGATAATGCTTTCTGCATTGACTGGCTAGCAGCCCACATGCAAAACCACGGCATGGAAATAGGGTGGAATGAACAACATTTTGCAAACACACACAAAAGTTATGGTTTCGAAAAATGTGTTTGTATGGTGTCTCCTCAAATGCTACCACAGCTCCAGTTACCCCAGTGCCAATTCTACCACCACATTTTCTTAAAGAAAAAAAAAAACATCGAAGTCAGGCGTTTGTGAATAAAGGGCCTGTCTGCTGTGGAGGTGAGACAGCGTCTGGTGTGTGGATCAAAAGCATCACCTCAGCCAGTTCACCTCCTCAGAGCTTGGAGACCAACCCAGTTCTCTGAAAGGTTCTCAGTGAGGTTAGAGAGAGAACAGAAACAGGTGGTCCTGCTCAAGTAACTTCTGGACATTATGATCTACAAAACAAGTACAAGGAAAAGCTCTAACAAAAAACCCTGTTTTTCCTAAACCCTAGCCCCAACCTTAAGGTTTTTCCAAAGCTAAACACATATTTGTAATCGAAAATACCTCATGATGACAAACCATAAAAGATTAAACAAGGGATGCTTGTGCTAATACCGAGTCAAAGCACTTAGATCAGCTGATACTGTACATGATATAATTGGCCTCTCTTTATTTGAACATGTGGAGTGTTTGAGCTATGTTTACAACCTGATGGTATTTGAAGATGACAAAAGTAGGGCAGATGCAAAATATTCACTGCCTGATTGCAAAAGTAAGGAAATAGGAACTGATAATATAAAAAAATGTAAAATCTCAAAATAATCCTACAAACTGTGGTAAGTATTCATGTTGGTGGATGATTGCTCAAATATTAGTACTGTTCTTGATCTGATAAAAGGGGAACTGGGCTGGTGTGTTGGGAGCAATATGTCTATTCATGTACTCACACTCGAGCAAGTTGCCATGCTGTGATGAAGAGCGGCCCAACCCTCTGGCCTGCACTTACACCACCCCAAGTGCAACCTGGTTCTAGCATGATCATGTCATGACGTTCGCAGTTTAAACTAAAAGAGACTAAAACTGCTGAACTACACACTCCAAATTTTATCATACCAACACAGAGACACAGATAAAACTTCAGCACTTTTGTGACATTTTGACTAAATACAGCCTTTCAACTCCACCCCACTCTAATCATCTATCTGTATTTATTTTATTTTTTGGGGGGTGGGGGCACAATAAAAAAAAAAAGAATCGTAATACTTGGGTAATTTACAAGACATAAAGCTTAAGAGCAGTATGAACAGCAATATGTACAGTAGATACTGTATAAGATCTGTTTTATCAGAATCTAAAATATGCTCACCTTCTTTTCAACAAAAAGGGGCTGGTCAAATGGTACTGATTGTAAACCAAAAGAAATAGGACCTCTGCATTTGCAAAAATATTGTTGTTTTTCCCCCTATTGTTTTTACACACAGATGAAAAACACATTGAAGACCTCCACAATTATTACAAGTTTTAAGGTAAGGAGCTATTACTGTGAGGAGCAGTCTTGTCACAAACACTTTCTCGAGCTTGTGCATGAGAGTATATGCTGTGACAAAGACCACCTCCTTCAGGAATGCCAAGACCAGGAGGGTTTACTGTGCATGGCATGAAGCACTTACACTACACAACAGAACTGGACCCTAGGGGTAAAGTGTACCTGAGCACAAGACAGAATGATTAGTATCAGAGCACACGAAAACACAACATTTTCAATTACGGTACACTCATGTTTTCACATCAAACAATCTCATTGGGAAAAAAACAAGATCTCTCAAACCAGTAATCCAGTAAAAAATGCTTTCAAGTAAAGCATTACAGCAAACTACAAGCAGGAAGAACTGGTGATGGTTTCTGGACTTCTTTTAAAATCTCATTATGCTTCCTTTACATACTAAAAAATAGTAATAATTTAACTGTAAAATACACCACTGTATATCCTCAAACTCGCATGCTTACTATACTTAGAATGACATGTGTTACCAAATTAATCCTACAAGATGTGATGTCGCCACTTTATCTCTGCTGCAATGCAATTGACATTAGGCTGCCCAGCTGTTCTGTTGGTGATCTGTCCTTGTGCCCACTCAGCGTGACATTATGTCTCTAGTTCTCTAGCACAATTTAACATAAAAAGGACAGCCATTTTTAAAGTGATCTTCTATATTGTGCTTTCCTGGCATAACTTGATTTATTCTCTGCATTGTTCAACGCTGTCTCCAGAGTCTCTAGGAGCTGTTTCAGCTTTTGGTTGGTTTCCTTATGTTTTGAAAGTACACATGACATTAACACAGAAAGCAGAAGGCTCCATTCATATCCCTGTTCATATCAAAGGTAGAACATAAACAATCCTGTACTCAAAATATGGCTTTTTACCAGACAATATATGAAAATATATTAAAAAAAGGAGGTTTGAGGGTATAGGAAAAGTCTTCAAGCTAGAGCTAGGATTTAGCAAAAACAGTTTACCACTGTTGTGCTTTTTTTGGTCAGCTTGCTTTGTGTTATTGGTATTGTTTCAGGTAACAACAAAAATAGCCTATGGTTTCTTCATGGTTTCCCACCACATAAGGCACTGAATTTTAAATTTCAAAAATCAGAGCATCTCTGATGTTCCTCCCAGAAGATCAGATCTCTATTAACTTACCTAAAACAGGAAAATCTGTTGTGATCATTTTAGGATACTCAAATTGTAGTTTTCACAACCTTGAATTTTCTCATCCAGACACATCTTTATGCAGCTGTTTTTCTAAATTATACTTGTTATATATACCAAGCTTACTTGTTTTTTTTTTTAAATTTGGACTCACAGTGTGATCAAAAAACTGTAGCCGTCAAGAGAGGATTGAAATCACTGTGTTGCTGTTAGAGCACAGACACTAATATGATGGTGTGTATGACTGCAAGCCTGAATAACCTAAGGAAAAGCCATCAGATGATCTGACAACTGCATGCTACATTTCACTGCAAAGTGCCACTCGATATTTTGAGCTTCAGTCCGTCAGTCGACTTGGACTCTCATGAATTACGCAGCTAAGTGAAAAAAAATTACAGTGCGACAAGGATGTTCAGGAAAATGATTTACTGGAAAAAAAGGACTAGTCCAGTAGGCGTCATCAGGCAGAGATATAAAGGTTTTACATATAAAAAAGGATACAATTCCCACTTCTCCCTCTGCCCTTAAAAATATTAGCTCCTCCTATTATTAGGTTGCTGTAAATAAGAACTCAGTACTTTTCTTATCTCACCTCCTCCAAGGACCACAACGCCAGGGTACTTTTGAAAACAACATAGTCAGTCATTAGTTTCTCATCTGTCATTCACCGATGCATTTCTTGAAAAAATGTGAGCAATTTCTCAACTACTTCATCTTTTGGACCTTTTTTATGTTAATGTTGAAATATGTTTAACATTGTTATCCATGAATTCTTCAATTTACTGATTTACAAAAACAAAGAAAAAATATCAAATTTTATTTAGAGATTAATTAAGATATCAGGTAAGTTATTTACTTGCATTCCTTAACAGAAAAATAGGCTTTAGTTGTTGAATTTTATGCTTGGTAAATTTCTGTCGTCGTAGAGAAGCCCAGTGAACTGGCTCAAATTTGGATAAAAAAAATAGGAGAATTCAGTTTGAAATTGCTCATATCTGTTCAAAATGTATGGTCAATAACAATAACATGCTCAGTGTTGAACACATTTTCAGAATTTCTCAAATATTTGTGTTCTCTCACTTTACTGACAGAACTTACTTCTGAACCAATGCCATTAGTATCAGGAGTGCAGCATAGAATTAAATGCAAACATCAGACAGACTTTAGAAGGTTTCGTGTGTATGTGTATGTGTGGGTGTGTGTGTGTGTGTGTGGGTGTGGGGGGGGGGGGGGGGGGGGGGGGGCTCTTCATCAGTGCTCTTCATTTTTTCTTTTCTATTTTGCTGAATAGTTGGCCTGATGAGCTTAGAAACCTCAGGATAAAAGCTTTATGTATGCACAAGGCAGGTCTCTCCACAGAAAAGTCGAACTAGGCTTTTACTTTGAAAAGCAAAAGCCTGAAGTGTAGCTGTACAGCATTTAACTTGTTGGTTCTATCAATATGGAAACAAATATCTACCAAAACAAGTCACAAATAACCGTTCACCCCCATTCACACTCAAATTTACTTAAGGACGGCATCATTTCTGTGCAAGTTGAGCAACAGTATTTTTCAATCTCATTAACACTTTTTTCATGCCCATTTAGTTGGGTTACGTGACTTGACAGTGAACACATTGTCTTTTGACAGCTGGAGCAGCGCTTGAATCATCGACTTTCCAAACAATATTCACGCGACTCCTCACATTGAGCCACCAATGCCCCAGTGAAAGTGGTGTGCTGAATGTGTTTTAGAAGGGTACAAACTAACTTAACACAGAGACAACATAATGCAGACTGACAACATTTCAGGGCTGCACTGCTCAAGTTGGGGCTGGGGTTCAGGTGGGACTCAGGCTCACAAATTACTTGTCCTGGTGGAAACTCATCAGAATGTCATGGGAAGCATCTACACAATTAAAGTAACAAATAGGTATACAATCAAGTTCATATTACGGAAAATAATGGCAAGTGGAATAATAAACATTGCAACATTGGATATACATAGCAGAAACAGACCTTAGATTTGTCATCATTATGTCATCTAACTCTGTGCCATAAAGTGAATATGTGCATTTTACGATGTTGAATTGCCCCTTAACATAGTTTCTGTGAAGGTCAGGGAATGTAGTGTCACCATGAATGTATTTGTATATTTGGTATTTGCATATTATCTTACAGGTCAGGTGTACTATGTACTCCATATGACCCATCATTTTGAGCTCCAGCATGTCTGATAAAAAAAATCCAATGAAATATGCCTGAGTAGAATGGCTATAAATAAACCTGACTTGACTATTCAGTTTGCAAACAGAGTATGATTACTCACACAGTGCCTGTCCTGACATACCCCAGCTTCAGAGTCAAGGTCATGTGTGTTAGGTCCATATATCAAGAATCCATCGGAAGACTTGAATGCCTGATATATCTCCTGTTGTTGCTCCTTTTTGAAGAAATACTGCTGTTTATGCAGTTCAAGCAGCGACCAATGAGGTCTCCACAAATCTGTGTGTGCTTTGTGCTTGAAATATGCCATGCATGTCTTAAATCTTTCAGAGCTCTACCATGACTGTGGGTGGTGCCTCTCTTCCTTTTGGAGGAGTATGATTTTTTTTTTTTTTTTTTTTTCCGTTGGCCATCTGGTGCTTCTTTTCAGGCCCAATAAAGAGGGAAATAGAAATGCAGTAGAGTTCAACAGATGATAGAGATGGGATCTGAGTAGGCTGACACACACAAACTCACACTCCCAGGACAAGGGCAACAGATGGAAGGGGCCCCAGTTTGCTGCTGGTGCTGGAACCAGGCCCGGTGGACAGGCCCCTCTGGCCTCAATAAGGGTCCATTGATATCTAATGTTCAGACAGACTCTGAAGGATTTTTTTTGTTTGTCTGTTTGTTCGTTTTTTTTAAATGCTCAATATATTTTGGTCAATAAAAGAGGATTTCTTACCTCTCCGAACCCCCCCAAAAACAATTTTAGATTTAAAATATTTCTCAGGAACTCAAGATATAAAAACTTGCTTGATTCAGAGGGTGTTTTCATTGTGCAAAACATAGACAAATTTACAAGATTTCATATCTCTATTTTTGGGCACTGTTATCATCTTCACATACAGTCTATTTTTGCATTCTCTGTCAGACCATTACACCATGCAATCAGTGATAAGTTACTCAGTAAGAAGTTTACAATATTTCCCACCTTAATCTACAAAGTCCTGTCCATATCATTACCTGATTGGGGAAAACATTTCCTACATGCCCCAAAAATCTGTTCAAGAGATATAAATGCTCTGTGCAGTGTCTGAAAAATGACAGGGATCATCAGATACAATTTCTTTTTGGTAAAAACATTTCGTTGTCAAAGGTTTTTGAATTCTTTCCACAGCATTACAAAATTTCCCCAAACTGCAATTTTTATGTCTCATGTTTCTTAGTAAGGCACACACTTACTAAGAAAGAGGCACAACAGAGTGAAAATAGAGAGGTATAGTGTCAGAGTTGTGTCAGACACTATTATGTTGTTTCTAAATAAATGCATGTTTTTGACCAAGAAAACAGTGAGCATTCACAGACTGTTGCAACTTCAAACTGAATATCAAGATGTCAATTATGTGTCTCTGAACCAGACCCTTCTACAATAAAATCTCAGTGGTGTGGATGAATGACCCTAGCTTGTGTGTGATGGTTATGGAGAACATTAAACTGATACATAGGCAGGGTGCGAGCCGAGTAACAGCATACATTATAGCTTCCCTGTATCAACGGCCTTGGGCTATAGAGGTGAATGTGCATCCAGGCGACCCATATGGGTTCTCTCCATGAGTGATATGGAGAAGGTTGCTTTGCCTCCATTTCTTACAACACATTAAAGATCTGCTTGAAGAGAGAAGTTTTGATTGGCATGAACAAATTAATCCTTTCAAGCACACTTAAGCACTTACATATACTGTATATACATACATACATACCATGTTATAGATTATCACTTAATCACAGATTTGTCCTGGTGGGTTTACAAATACCAAATCTCAGACAAAAGCCCTGCATTTTAGGGCTGGATTAAAAACCAACTGAGAGGTAAACATTTAACCTGAAACCCTTCATAGAGCAGCAGTGCAGTGAGCTTCCAAACACTGTTGTCCTCTTGTATATCCAATGTGTTGTTCCAGAGAAGTCAACAAAATAAATGTTACTGTTTAGGATGCTGGTGATCCTCTGCAGTTAAGAGTGTTGAAGAAGTTAATTCCCAAAGTGAAGAGTAATTGCAATTTCTCATAGAGTTTGTCCAGACGGGTGTATTGCATATGTGGGCAGTTTAATGGTTGTCATCATGTTTACTTCTCCATGATGTAGGAAATGATGTCAAATGGGTGTGTGGTTCTGAGAAGTCCTTTGGCAGCACATCTTTGGGTGAACACTACTTTATGTGTTGACACAAATTCTCCAATAATAATATATCATAAAAAAGTAGAACATTATGTTCTTTTGAAAAAAACAACAACAAACTTTTCAAGTTTTATCAGATCTCAATCACTTAAGCTTGCTCTCTTCTACATTTCCCATATAGTTAATGAATAAACTTTACAGCTTACCATTCAACTATAATGTCAGATAATCTGCTTCTTCTCCTGTTCTGGCTGATGGCTAAGCTAAAACTAAGACAATAATTAGTTACATCCTAGATGTGACAATTATTCTTAAGTCTTCTGAACACACTAAGAAGTTCCTCAAGGTTCTGAGCTGTCCATTTACCTTTCCTCTTTATATGTCTGTGTAGATTCTCATTCATCCAGGTCATGGTCATCTTGAAAATTCAAAAACAAGGCAACTGGACTGTGTTGAGTTTGTTGGGAAGACGTTTCACTTCTCATCCAAGAAGCTTCTTCAGTTCCAAATGGCTGGTGATGGAAGCAGATATTTATCTTGCTAGAGGAGAAAACAACAACAAAGGAAGGGAGGAGTTGGTGAACGACTCATAGAAACTTATCACAGGGACCCCTGAGAGTCGTTACCCTGAAAGGGTCCTTAACTCCCCCTGTCATGTGAGGTGTTATGGTCACATGTGCGCAGGTGTGAATGTTTGGAGAGCTTCCTGGGGAGAGAGCTTAGCACTACATTATATGTAGGTGAGAGGTTGTGTCTGAGTCCACCACCTCTGTTAAGAGAAGGTTTCTCCAGTCTGGTGAAGATGGCTTCTTTGACTCCTCTTTCAAACCATCTATCTTCTCTCGCCAACACCTGTACATTGCTGTCCTCAAAAGAGTGTCCCGTGTCCTTTAAGTGAAGGTGGACCGCCGAGTCCTGACCTGAGGAGGTGGCTCTCCTGTGTTGAGCCATACGCTTGTGAAGCGGTTGTTTAGTTTCCCCAATGTACAGGTCTAAGCATTCCTCACTTAACTGGACTGCATACATCACATTGCTCTGTTTATGTCTTGGTGTTTTGTCCTTGGGATGGACCAACTTCTGCCTTAATGTGTTTCCAGGCTTGAAGTGAACAGGAATGTGGTGTTGCCAAAGATTCTCTTGAGTTTTTCGGATAAACCTGCAACATAAGGAATCACAATGTTCTTGCGTCTCTCTTCCCTTTCATGCCCCGTCTCCTTTCTTTTCTTGTTCTTCAAAAAGGCCCACTTTGGGTATCCCCAGGTTTTCAGGGCTTCTCTAATGTGTTTCTGTTCCTTTTCCTTTCCTTCCTTCCTTGTAGGAACACTCTCAGCCCGGTGGTTGAGGGTTCTGATGACACCCAGCTTGTGCTGAAGAGGATGGTGGGAATCAAAGAGTAAATATTGAACCGTGTGTGTGGGTTTCCGGTACACTTCCACGCTGAGACCCTCAGCTGCCTCCAAGTGTACTGCACAATCCAAAAAGGCCAAAACGTTGTCCTTAACATCTTCACGTGTGAACTTAATGTTATTGTCCACTGTGTTGATGTGTCTGGATTTTGACCCAGGTGTCATCCACATACCTAAACAAGTGGCTTGGTGCTGCTCCATGGAATGAGGCTAGGGCCTTTCTCTCCACCTCTTCCATGTACAGGTTAGCTACTATGGGAGATACAGGGGAGCCCATGGCGCATCCATGTTTCTGTCTGTAGTAGTGGTCCCTGAACTGGAAATAGGTGGTACAGTTCAGTTGCCTTGTTTTTGGATTCTCTTTTTATATGCTTCCCCTTGGTGATGTCATGAGGAAACACCTTATCAGTTTTCATTGTTATGCCTATCTCTTCAACACCCTCTCTTGGTCCTCTCTACATCTCTTTACCACTTTTTGTTTGCTCCTGGACTCTACTCTGGTTCTTGTCTGGGACTCATTGGTGTATACTGCCTGCTGCTGTGGACTTACAAAGCTTCAACTATTACAATTACAGACATTTGGCATTTCCTTTAGCCCCATTCTATTAACATTACAGCTCCTGATATCAGTTTCAGAGAGATTAATAACAATGTAAAATACACAATAGCAGTGGCGAAAATCCTTCTTCAATGTTGGGGGAGACAATAAACAGTAAAGTTTCAGAGAGTAATTCTTGGGGGGGGGGGGGGGTTGATACTTTCTCAGATGTCTTGCATAGTTATATTAAACAGTAACTGTAAGTCATCGTTCCTTACACAATAGATCAGATCAATCCATGAAAAATGTTTTGACCTGAATGTGTAGGCTGCAAGTCCACAACTCTATAAAACTAAAATATCCAGTGTAAAATCACCTGACTTACAAAATAATGTAAAAAGTGTCTTAATTGGAGGAATATAAGGAGTGGATATTAACAGTCAGAACGTAATCAGAAACTGGATGTGTTCAAGTGAACATCTAAGTCCAAGTTATAACTACTTTCTTTTAAAACAAATAAATCTGGAATAGAAGTAAAGTAAATAAATGTTTAGAGAATTGTAATATAGTGTGATATTTGTGTCATATATGAGAGGATGAGGATGTCAGCATGTCACCTGTCTGTCCTCTCTGACTGTCACAGTCTGTTGCATCAGGCAAAGAGGAGAGGCTGTCTACAGCCAGCAGAAGAGAAAAACTCTGGACAATTCACAGATTCATTACGAACTAAGATGAAAAGATGTGCTACATACAGTGCAAATTTCTTTTTAGCTTAAAAATAAACACCCTATTGGCTGCGTGCTGTGTTAATTTAAAACATGCCAGCAGACTTCGAACACAGGAGTTGAAATTTTTGCTTTTCATGTTGTGCTTGTTGAACAAGTGGAATGATAAACAACTTATCAACCATTCTGTGTTTTAATACACTTAGCTTCCTCTGATCACCACCGCTTTGTCCGCCTGCCTCTGTGTGTACACGGCTCTGCAGCAGCAGCTATGCCGGTTGCCGGGAGAAACAGTTTGGACCAAACTATTGTGAGGGGAGAGGGGGTTGTAATCTTTAACAGTTAAAATTGTCTGACAATGTGTTTTTAAGTAGCGTTACTTGTATTGTACCGTCAAAACACGTTACTGTTACTGAACAGTTTGGACCAAACCATTGTGAGGGGAGAGGGGGTTGTAATCTTTAACAGTTAAAATTGTCTGACAATGTGTTTTTAAGTAGTGTTACTTGTATTGTACCATCAAAACACGTTACTGTAATACTAGAAAAATCTTATTTGAACTGGATTTTTGGGGGGGACAACTTTGTGGAAGGGGGGACACGTCCCCTGTGTCCCCCCTGGGATTTGCACCTATGCACAGTAGTTCCTGCAAGTATCACACATACAGTAAACTACTGTTGCTGTGACTGCATGGATGACCTTTCGCTGTGGACTTACATGACTTAAAGTGCTTTATCCTACATCAACCATCAACAGAAATGACATAATTTAACACAAATCCTAATTTTCATATAAATCAAACCCAATGTAATCACAGTTCAACTCGGCACTGTTGTATTATCAACATCAGTCCTCTCCACCTTATCATCATCTAGGCTTCAAGCATAAGAAAGTGTTATTTAAGTTTATTTATCTGCTCTTCCTTAAACATTTTTGTATAAAAAACTTGTTCATCCACTGTTCCTTTCATGGCCAGAATGCCTTCCATGCTACATAATTCAGAAGGGTTAACACCTTAAAAAGCCATGCTCACAAGTGACAAATCCTTTCAGTGCTGTCACTACTGTGTGAATGGTGTGTGTAGGACTCTTGGTGTATGAGAGTTTATGCCAACATTAGCAGCTATAGTACTTTTTACTGGATTTTATGGAGATTGTGTTCTTGTAACTTCAGTAAAAACACTGCTTGAAAGAGTTTTAATTTTATTTGAGTCTTTTTTTTGGCTTAAATTGATTAAACCTTTTGATCAATTTTCCTGGTTTTACCCTCATTTTAAGATCATTGTGTAAAATTGTGTTTTTAAAAACAAAATCTTTTACAGTATCCTTTACAGATGGACAGCATGATATTAGCAATTATTAGCTCTCAGCTTCTTCATTAGTTCTGATAAATAAGGACTGATGTGCTATGCCGTTCATGACTTTCCACTCAAATGCAAGTCTCTTCTGACCTCTTTCAAATTAATGTAAAAAAAAAAGAAAGTAAACAAGACTGAGACTGGAACCAAATCCATCCTTCCAGGGATTCTTTATGGGAGAAATTGCATTTTCAGTTTTCAAAAGCTCAGAGGGGAGTGGCGGGGGGCCAAGTGTTCCCGTAGAACAGCTGTCCTTGGCAACAGCAAGGAGGCTGGGGAGCAACTGTATTTACATTGAATTAGACCATCAGTTGGACAGGGTGCCCAGCATACAAGCGACTCAGACAGATCAACAAACAGCCGACTGACACCTGTGATTCAAGGGCGAATCCTTAGACTGCTACAAATCACATTTTGACACCCCTACATCTGTAAGACGGCTGAGCTTTTGACACGCACCAGTTCAGATTAAAAAAAGCTCAACAGCTTTTATTCTTACTTGTACAGCAGATAGCTGATATACCTGAACTCATCTGCCTTTGAAGGAGGGGTTGTGACACTGTATTGTGGGTTCAGCTGCATGTCATCCTTTCAGCAACTTCAGTGACTTTTTTGTGGATGGTGAGATGAGAGTCTCTGAATGTCATAGTAAAAATCAACAAGACAACCTCAGGCCAATGTTCAGTTAAGACAATCTCATCTCCAGCTAAAATACATAAGCAAATATCTAGGAAGATCAACAATTCAGCAAATGACTGCAGAAAAATGAGCTGTGGACATGTTTTTCTTGACTAGGCTTGGATGGAAATGAGGATTTCTAAATTTACAAATATCCATCATTCATCCATCCATTAGAGCTGCAAAAGCGAACCATTTTATTTTTATTATTTATCCATTCATCAATTCATCTATCTATCCAGCCATTGAAAGCTGCTCAGGCGCTAAAGTCAACCCAACTTTGCATTTAGCAAACAAGAGATCGACCAGTGGCGGCTTGTCAATAGGGGGCGCTGGGGCGCCGCCCCCTCCAAAATTCAGCAGAGAAAGTCAATTTAACACAACATAATTTGTCTTTAAATTATAAAAAATAACGGATAAAAACATTTATTTTTACTACATAGTAATAGTCTGTCAGCAGCACCTGTCACCATTCAATAAAAGGGATTTCACAATGTTTTTACGTAGTAACTGTGTTGTGAATACATAGTTTACGCACAGAGGGGCGCCGGCCTAATGGGTGTCTATGCAAGTCCTTAAACTTTTGCTCAGCATGTGACCTGAGGCGTCTTTGGGATTGGCCGCTTCAACTTTGCCCCCAGGGCGCACACCGGTGCGCCCCGCACACTCCCACTTGGACTGGCAGCAAATCAGTATTGTTCTGGTGTTTCTTTTCCTCATGTGACTGGACAACAAGCGCTGTCAATCATATGGACACGTCACCGCAGCAGATATGATTTACACACGCGCAAGTATCTCACGTATCCTCACGTGTCCGACTGATGCTCCCATGCACCGAGGGGGCGTCGTCCAGAGATCCGTCAGAGGATCACAGAAGAGGTGAGATTGCATTGGAAAAGAAAATCAGTAAGAGGCTATGCTGCACTGAAGATTAGATTAGGATGTGTCTGTCCTAGTAGACATAACATAATCCAGGGGCAAAGTTTTCCATTTTATGTCACACATGGCACTAAACAATAGATCAGGAGCCACAAAATGAGTTTGCCAAGAGGATATAAATGCTTTGTTCAGTAGAACATTATCCTTTTGCAGACTTAAGTTCTAAAAAATCTATATAGTTTTTTAATTCTTGCATATTTTTACAAAAACAATATACTTTTAGGAGGAATTGGGGCTTTTATTGGGTGGGTAAGTTTGTTTTTACCCTACTAGAAGTTCATTTTAAATTTAATTGACAAAATTGATGCATTATTTTGATTATAATATTATATAAAGGGACCTATAAAAATATATTTTAAAAAATCATGGCAAAGCAGGAACAAGATAGGAGAAATTGTAATACACAAGTGCATGCAGATTATTGCAGAGGTTTACTGCAGTGCTCATTAAATATTACTGTTACATTGTGTGAAAGCCTTTGAAAAATTACAAAAACAAGAACTGATAATGCTATCAAGTTATGTGTTGCAGTTTACTGGTGAAAACAGTGGGGTTTTATTAGTCCCAAAAGTGTAAACATCACAAGTTCTTTACCTCTTAGGTGTATGTCCATTACATAATTATTTTTTAATCTACTGGAGCTTTTAGATTTGACACTTACCTTGTGCCTTTCCAGCTTGTACCATTGTGCACAGTATAAAATCAACGAAAACAGACCAACAAAATGTATATCTTGTCTTTAAATGTTGTAGTTTTATTATGGCAACTAAACATGTGATAAAAAATAATAAATATCAATATAAATATATATAGTATTGTCATTATATATAATTGTATACCATATGTTTAGTTGCTACAATAAAATGTTTTATTTGGATACAAAAATTATACATTCTGTTGGTGTTTTTTGCTGACTGAATACTGCACATAACGGTACAAAGTTAAAGTATTCAAAAGCTCCAGCAGATGGAAACAGACTCCTGTAATGTGAAGTTTATTTTTTTGACTTTTTAAAATTTGAAGTAGTTTTGCTGAAAACTATAAATGTCATTCATACACTGACAGCCTCCATTTCAGTTATGAGAATCAGTCAGCCGGTGTGAGCCGTCTGCCCTCTTGTGCTGCATGCTTGTATCTGATTTTTTTTCTTATTTGTTTTTGTTTTGTTTTGTTCATACTTTTTACAGTTAATCTATACCAAAAACTGTATCACATAGTTTTACCTTTAGTTTTAAAGCATCAGTTTAGTGGTACATAAGATTCTGTTTGTGTTTACAATCTTGAGCCATGAGACATCATGTATAAAATAAGACACTGTTCAGGTGACACAAGAAATGTTCATAAAATAGTGAAACTGACATAAATTACAGCTTTATTTTATGGGAGCAGGTTAAACTTTGGCTGTTTTATTGATTTTTTTCAGTAAATACTGATGTTAACTTTTGGTAATAAAATGTGCTTGTCTATGTATTTTTTAATGACAGGTTCACACAGTACCACACCATGTTTCCTGAAGATTCTCTCAGCAGCACCTTGAAGGCCGACCCAGTGCTCAACTAAAGCTAAAGACAGAGCTCAGTCTTAATAGACAGCAAGGAGGAGTTCAAGGCCTGCTGTGGTGCTGTGGACCTTATCCTGTTGTTGATGGAAAATAGTCTTGGAGAGGTATTTTCAGAGACTGTCACTCTGCTAAAGATCCTCATCACCAAACCCATGACCACTGCAGAAGCTGAAGTGCTTCTCCGAACTTTCCTCAGAAACACCATGAACCAGGACAGGCTGAATGCACTGGCCATGCTGTCAATGGAAGAGAGACTGGTGACGGATATGATGGACTTCAGTCAGAGGGTCACTGAGAAATTTGCAGCCCAGAAGGAAAGGAGGGCAAAATTTCTGTTCAAATAGTGCATTGTTCAAAGTAAGTTGTATTGTGATTATGTTTTGTCTTTAGTTTCTTTTCACTGTAGTATGGAGTGCTTCTTTGGTTTGTTTCCTCCAAAGCTGCGCCCCCCTTAAAATTTTTGGCACCAGCCGCCACTGAGATCGACCCTGAAGAGCCCACAGTTCCAATCCAGCCAGCCATCCTTTTGTTTGTCTATCAGTCCATCCATTCATTTATTTACCTATACATCCATCCATCTACAAAGTGCTATAGCCAAGCTAGACAGGAATTTTGTGAACTATGAGGTACACTCTGAACAGACAGCCCAGTCAATTGCAGCGTTGTTTTAAATGCATAGGCTTCGGGAAAAGAAAACATGGCTAATCCCCAAAACATTTACCTTAAAAATGTTATTATCTTGTTATTGTAAAGAAACTGTTGTGTGTAGTCATGTGGGATTGATTTGTGGATGTTACAAAGTCCATCTGTTGAAAGATATCCTGCTCTCTGACTAAAGGATGGATACATTAGTATAAGATGAGGTCTAGTAGTCTTTTGAAAGATATTTTACACCAAAGAACCATATATTGAGCATAAACAGTTTATGTTGTCCTTGTTACTTTAAACTTTTCATTTCAAGGTCATGTCTTAGAAGTCTCCCAGAAGGAAAAAAATATGCCTTTTATGTTACATGCAATTATTTTCATTGCAAAGACAAACTGACAGGTCAATCACCTGCTTAGAACTTTTGGCTGCAGGTGACAGAATAAAATGTTTTTTCTGACTGGTGGTATCACTAAGAAAAACTATTTTGGTTTGACTCACCAAGTGAATGTTTGGAAAGATGAACTCTTAGAACTAAATATAAAAAAGGATAAAATGTGTGAGAGAGTACCAAATTCCTTACCTCGTCAACTAACCTGCCCCCTTGTTCTTAATAAACCACTGATAGTGTGTGTCTGTAACCTCATGACCCACTGTATTAGTTGTAGCACGTATCTCTATATTATTTATGGAGATATTACTTTTGTTTTGGCGGTAACACCCTTCAAAACTGTTATGCTAGCTCAAAACCACAATAGACGTTATCATGTTTATTTTTTGTGGTGCATTTTTGGTGTATGTATGCCAATAAAATTAATTTCACCTTTAAAAAAAAAATAAAAAATTTATGTACATTGAACTTGAAATATACTTTTTAAAGCAGTGTCCCTGGTTACGCTTCGGGACCCACAGCTAACTGCTAAATAAGAAATCATAAACCAGTTTTCAAACTCAAGCCTTTTTCAACAATGCACCTTTAAGAAACAGCTGCCCCTGCAACAAAGACACCCTACCTCTGTTAAAAAATACTGTGTGCCATTCCTTCTGCAATAACACAAAGGTTGCATATTATTTATTAATCTGTAGTGTGTATTCTTTCTGTATAAATATTGTTTTCTTAACATGATTCAGCTATAATAGTAAACCCCTTAAAAAACACATTTACACAAGTCAAATGACAATGAAAATCAGAGAATGTTGAGGCATAGGCAGGATTCACATCTGAGGGTCCAATATGAGGGTCTGAAATGATACTTCTAGGTAATCCTGCCATACTGGCTACAAGAAAAATTTTAGATATTTTTGTTGTAGCGGTTCTGAAGCAACTGGGGAAAAAAATGGAAACCATACATATGTTCAAATACAGAACTTGTGATTCAGATGTGTGCACTACACTTTTTGTGCACTAAAAGAAACAAAAGAAACAAGTTTAGGTCCCAAGAGAACAGCTAATATAAATCATTGGGCCCTAATTTCCTGATGCAACGCAGGGTGGCGCAGCCTGGCGCACCCCGCGCAGTGGTAATTTTGTCTGGCGCACCGCTGTGAGCAGCCAATTTGGCAATTTGGTAGACCGGCTGCGCCGAGATGGGTATGACAGCGCACCAGGGGGAGGTGTCGACAGATTCAGCTTGGTGCACTGACATTTTCATGGAAGGTGCGCTGAAAGCTCACCAGCTCCAACCTGGTCTATTCTTGGCGCAGGAGAGGCGCACCCCGTGCAGTGGTAATTTGGCTGACAGGCGCACAGTGCGCACACGTCACCAAAACCTCACATGCAGGAATCCAGAGTGTCAGTCACATTTCAATGCAATAAACAATCACAGTAATCACTATTTAATGTAACCATCTGAACCAGCATATACATTTGTATCTATATTATTTGTCCCGTCACATCTGATGTCAGATCAAAGACGTTTGTCATAATGGAAACTCAACCTGACGGCACCTGGAAGAGTGACGCAAACTAACAAGTTCACATCTCTAAAGCCGACCACAAACAGCCACATCATCTGATACGGAGTATCCGGCTCCTCTCATCTCATGAAATTCAAAAGAAAAGAAAAAAGAGAGAGATGCTCGCTGAATAAATGTAAGTCACTCGGTGTCTTAAGGATTTACATGTGATTGCCCATATTTCTCTGTTTTAATCTTTATTCTTAACGTGATCTAAAAAGATGGAGTATATTATTGCAAGGAGGATGAGGAGGAGAGATCGGGAGAGAGTATTTCACCAAAGGTTCTGCTATTTGGCAATGACAGATCAGGAATGCAGGTGGATCACAAGCATGATGAATGGATTACCCTGCTGCTGTGTTTAAATAAAATTATCACTTAATTTTGAACTCCTATTTATGAGACAGGAACAGATTACATCTGTCCCGTGAGGTGGTCCACATGAGGCCATCAAGCCGTGCATCGGAGGCTACGATGCGTGGCTTGGTGGCCCCTGCACTCTCCCAGTTGCTGCAAAAGTGACAGTGGCTCTGACCTTCTTCGCCACCGAGGTGAAATTGTCACTGCGCCTCGCATTTAAGGGCGGAAAGGCGTTCATTTGATTGGTGAAGATCACACTCGGCTGTGTTAAACCCACTCATGCCTCCTTTTTTCCCTCTCTGCTTCTTGCGCTGGTGGGAAGGACAGAGGCGTGGGTGTGCCTCGCTGCGCCGGACTGCGCCGTGCACGAAAACTTGCAAAATGCCCTGGACACACCCCGTTGGCCTGGTCTACGAAATTAGAGCCATTGTCTTTGTCAAAAGAAGTAAAATAGAATATATGAATGCACCGTTTATCCTATAAGAGCCTTTGATCAACTTTTATTTTCAAGCATTTTTGACCTATTGAAAAATAGCTCTGTGCCCAACTTTTAAACAGCCTAGAAAGCACTGCTTTAGAGCATCTTACACAATTGTGTTTCTAGATAATATGTGTAAGGTGTATTTTTCCCATAGTTATCCTCATTTGACCTGTTTTTGGATAACAGATATTGTGTGCAGATTCAGTGTAGATTCTTGCACTGCATCATCAGTAAGTAATGCATGTAAATGTGTTACCCTAGTTTCACACAATCACGTCCTAGAATTGTGCTTCACTTCTTAAATAGGTGTACTTCTGGCAACTGTGCTCGTCTAAATTTTGCTGCAGCATTCATTTTCCATGTTTTCCATAAAAGTGCTGGCTTATGTGTGGGGTTGTTTCTGAGGTAGCGTTGTAGGATATGATCCTGTTTTTTTTCTACCCACTGAAAAGTACATTTAGATGCTAAATTAAGTGGAGATTGTTAATTTAAGTCTAGCACACAGAATAGATAAAAATTTAAGTATGATACAAATTAGCGACACCAGGCATTAAAGGTCCCATATTTTGCTCCTTTTCTGTAGTGCAACATGAATCCTTGATGTCTTCATGAAACATTAGAAACTTGCTTCGGTCCAAAAAGCCTTTGAATAAAGCACAGCAGCATTCTTTCCACGCTCACATAACCGCTCTGTTCACAACGGTTGGTTTTGGGTGTATGCTAATGAGATAGAGAAGCGTAAATACGGCTATTCACAATAGAGCAGCATAGCTCAAATTCGAAGCTCTTTCCCCCCAAACATCATAGGCTAACCCATGACATGCTAACTGCAGAGGGATAACCACAACTTAGCCTACCTTCCGGGCTAATGTTAGCACAAACAGAGGGACCTGGGGTCAGGTAAAGAACTGATTATATTCAGCCAACTGTTAAGCTTCTCTTCCTGAACAGACACGAACCACAAATTGAAGCCCTTTAACAGATAACAGTGATCCGGTTTCCCCAAAACATCACAGGCTAACACACGACATGCTAACCTCGGCCTACTCACCACAGTGGGACTGATTATATTCAGCCAACTGTTAAACTTTTATTGACTAATGTAAGAATGCTCATACACTGAAGTTTATCCTTCAGACTTTCAACAAGTAACGTGAACATTGAGGAACATGTTGTGCAGTAACCTCTAGTTCACTTCACCCTGCTGTTAGAATTAGCTTGTAGCAATGAGCAAAATAAATACTACACAGCATTAAAATACTCACATTTCCATCATCAGGTTTGGTGACGGATTGTTGGTACTGAACCCAGACTGAACTGACTGAAGTTGAAGAAGCAGTCGGCCATGAAGTGACCGACACACACATACAGGTTTTAGCCGACTGTACCTGCTCATTCCCTTCAAAAATAAAATAATCCATTGGGTCCTTTGGTCCTCCAAGGCTGGTAGCCTATATGTGAAGATATATGTGGCTGTTTACGGCCAACAACTGAGCAGGGACAGCTTCTGAGCTTAGACATGCTGAACACCGATCTCTCACTAAGATTATAAACAACATGGCTGCTCTTCACAGAGGAATCTCTACGGCAAGTGGGGAGGGGGTCTACGCAGGTAGACCAATCAGGTTAGGCTATGCAAATCAAAAATAGACTGTTACGTAGCTGTATATCCACAGACTCAACAGCTCACTAAATACCATGAGTCTACATTTATGCAGCCTGCTAAATACAGGTTTTGTTGTCTACTATCACATTTTGTGAGCTGGGAGGAAGGCCAAATACCCAAAAATATGTTCAAAAGCCTTAAAAAAGTGTTTTTTGCACAATATGGGACCTTTAAAGGAACAGATAGTAGGGTGGTAATAACACATTTTCCCATCTCAGGTATATGATTCATTGCATTTTTTGCAACAAACAAACAGTTCAGCTGTCTTTGCAGTCTTATTTATGAACATTGCACTTCGAACAATGCACTTTGAACAGTGTGTGTGCGTGCGAGTGTGTATATGTATGGGTGTAAGTGTAACACAACAGTAGTTGAGCAGTCTTTACATTCTCATTCATGAACATTGCTCTTTGAACATTGCAACTTGAACAGTGTGTGTGTGTGTGTGGGTGTGTGTGTGTGTGTGTGTGGCTTTTAGTAGCCGTATCAACAGAACCATTATAGCCTGTTGTTGCTAATTTCACTACAAACAGAAAACTTCAAATAACTTCAAAAATATCCATCACGGGTAGTCTATACTGATATTTTAGCTGTAGAAACAAACAATAAGCTGGTGTGTATTTTTATCTGAGAGCTACTTATCTAAATAAAAGGACAATTCCTCTCTTTTGGCTGTGTATATGCGGTCGTGATAAAACCGGAAGTGTCCGCCTGCTTTGGCCGGATGTAGTTCCGATTTTGAACGGTCCCCCAAGAAACAAACGCTTGCAAAAGGTTCCTAGGTGTGTATTGAATACCCATGAACCAGAATTGGAGGAACACATACACAATCTTGGATGCATTCTGAATGGAAGGGGTTTGAGGTAGGGATGAGAAGATTAACCGATACATATTGATGCTCGGTCATGCGGGTGCACGATGTGAGTGCACCAGTAGAGCAGCTGAGAATTCATGCAATTTTTGAAGCATATCGAGATGCATCGGCTATTAAATTTTTTTATTGATACAATCCGATCAATTTAATACATAATTTGTATTTCTACATTTATTAATAAGTGTTACCAACCCATTTTGGTGCATTATATTGGACCCACATAATGTATGCAAAGGACTTGCGGATGTGTACACTACAGACTAAAGTATCAGCTCTGCAGATGCACTGTGATACATGCGCCGCGGCTGAGTGAAAGTGGAACTGTTGACAGGCGAAATGATTCGATGCTATGCTAACACCACACATATACTGCATATTTCAGATGGTCTCATGTGTGACCCCTCTTTTCTTATCTGAAATCTGACACTCAATTATCTGCTTTCATAAAACACCAATGTGTACAGTCTCAGTTTTTCACAGCATGACAACCATCTCTCTAAACAGTTGAAGTCTTTTTCAAGGGTGTGGCAAAAGTTGATGGGGTAGAATCTATCCACTCTGCTAACATTTTAACAGATATGATCTTGGTGTTATTGCCTTTGACTTTTATTTAATGTTACATTACCTATTCTTAGTCTTTTGGTGACAGCATACACCCATCTTTATTAATACAAGTAATCTGTATTTTCTGGCTTTCTTTCTTCTTGTTCTATCATTTATAAGAGTCAAGTTCAGATTTTTACTCTCTTTTTAAATATCAGTGTAAATATTTTAGTTTGAGGCAGTTATACAAAGTAACAAAAGTTTCAGAGTGTGACGGTCATGTTTATTACACAGATTAATTGTTTTTCTTTAACATTTAAATTAATGTATTCCTAGTTATGCTGGGTGTGTAAAACTATGGCCTGGAGGCCAAATGCAGCTTATGATCATTTATTAATCAAGCTGCAAACCCCAAAATTAAATAAAATAAGGTTCTCACTGAAAGATGAAGCTTTTGCTTAGGGGAATAATAAACCAATAAAATTTACAGCTGCATATAGCAACAAGAACCATGAATTAAAGGCCTAACCCTAACCCTCCACCTCCTTTTTGACCTTTGTTTAATTATCTGATCATGCACACTCTGCTCCTGTAGATTCCTGCTTTATATTCACAAACTTGTATTTAAGGCAAAGAAATATCCAGGGGTTGCCTGATGCAACCACAGTATCCTGCAGTTCCCCCTCAGTCGCTCCACTGGAGCGGACGGCTATTTCATGCCTTGATCAAGGCCTCCTCAGCCAATCACAGGGGATTAGAGGCTAATTTCATTTCTTTTTAAATTCATGATTTCGTAGATGGTCCAGGACTTTAAATCTGTTTCAGTCTGATAAGAGGCCAGGTATTGCAGGGTGAACTCTAAAGTAAAGGCAATGCTCTATTTACTTTTAAATGTCAGCAAGCGATTGAACATTTCATCCTGAAATCTGATGTTTAGCCTATTTGGTATTAACACAGAGGCCTAGACACAGAATTAGAGACAAAAAAGGACAAAAAGCTCTTGCTTTCTAACTTTGAAGATCAATCAATCAATCATTCTTTATTTACTGGTCTAAAAGTATGAATTAATGTTAAATGATGTCATTTCGGTTGATGGTTGATGTAGGATAAAGCACATGGAGATGAGCACTTTGACAGCAAAAGGTTGTCTATGACTGTCAAGGCTATACTAATATATATGTGCTGTTTGCAGGAAGTACCATGTATTTGATTTTGTTGATGTCAGTAAATTTGATATCATGAACTGTAATGATAATGGAAAGGGGCATAAGGAATGGCCATATAATCGTAATTGTAGTTATTGAAGCTTCGTAGGTCCACAGCAGCAGGCGATCTACACCAAGGCAGTCTTCACCAACGATCCCAGGTGGCCTACAAGACAAGCACCAGATTTTTTTCTCTCAGATACATTAAGAAGATAAATTGGTGCCTGCCCACTGAGAGCTTTATATGTGAGATTTACCCAGTTATGTCATTAGTGTGTTTACGTCAACAAAATGACGGCACAATATCACCACAAAACACCAATCATGGCACGATTTTAAATATATATAAATGGTGAGTGATGAAACTTTGTATCTGTGAACTTTGATAAAAAAAAGAAAAAAAGGGTGACAGAAAAAGCAATTCTAAAATTACTTTCATTTGTTTTAAAGACAAATAAGTCCTAATTACACTTGCAAAGAAAAAGCATATTCAAAGCCATACAAATAAGTCATAGATGATGAGAGGGAACTGCTTTTGTTAAAAGAGTGACAATAAAACCAGATGAATAAATGACTCAGCCGTTTGTGCACAAAGCTTGACTTAATCCTGAAGAGGAGTGATCTTTGTGGCTTGAAAGTAAACAGCTGTTATTGACCGTGGCGCCTGTCTATTTGTGTTGTGTATGAGGCCATGTGATGTCCCTTTAGTTTTGACCTTCTATTGTGGATACTGGTTGGAGGTTCCTGTACCTGCACAATGGTTTTATTATTTTCACGCTACAGAATTTACTTCAAATAAAACCAATTCTGAGAAGAATGGCAAAAGTTTACTTATATTCTGAGAAAATTGTTCCAACAGTTTTGTTTTTGATATTCTAAAAGCTTTTGCTAGAATCTTTCTCTTCATAAGAATTTGATATCATGTCTTTCACTTGTAATGCAGGCTCAGGTTTACTGCTTGCATGTTAAAGTAGGACTTAAAGGGATAGTCCCATTGTTTTTGAAGTGGGGCTGTGTAAGGTACATGCATGAGCTAAACGTGTGCCAAAGTGTTACAGCTCGGATCTCTCCGTTCAGAAAATCGTGGGACAGATGCTAATGCTATACATTGCTGTACATGGTGCCAGGCGTTTCACATAATTAAAAGAATTGTGGGAGAAAACAAGCCACCAAAACAGCATGGGGTCTTCACATGCTACAAACAATTTGCTTATAGCTACTTAATTTCCCACCAAAGAGCTGCTTTGATTAGGCACTTTTTGAGACACTGCACAGCCTAAGTATGCTGTTTTGTGGCTTGTTTTCTCCCACAATTCTTTTTAATTCAAACTTGTCTTGCACCATGTAAAGCAACGTATTGATTTAGTGTCTGTCCCAAGATTTCAGAACAGAGAGAGATCTCAGCTGTGACACTTTGGCACATGTTTAGGCTCATGCCATGAACCTCCTAAAACCCCACTTCAAAAAACCTGAAGTATCCCTTTAAGGGTTAGGGTTTAATCTGAGTGCCTTTTCATCTATAAAAATGTATAATGTCTGTTTTCCATCACAACAATGCCATATATTGCTATGTCAAATTAGAAGTAAGGTCATGGCTGCTTCTGCTGCCTTAAAGAACTAGATGATATTTAAACAGAAAAGCTAATTTGTGCTACATTGACTGTCAAAAAATTATTTTTAACAGAGCAATGACAAAAAATATGTATTATTTGATATAAATCTCTCTAGTTGAACTGTTTAATATTATACTTTTTAAAGTATATTTTCCTTTGTTATTTGTAGTCTGGTTTGGTTGAACGTTCAAATTATTTTTCAATATGAAATTTTTTTATTTTATCTTTATCGGTACAACAAAGCAAAAAAATATAATAAAATAAACAAAAAAATAGAAAATTCACCTAATGAGGGAACCTGCCGTGCTCTCATGTCACTGCTTTTCCATATCTCTAGCCATTATGATTCCCTTTTTTTTTTTACCTCACTGACACAACAATATACAGCCAAGCTCCTTAGTAAAACATTCCACTGTGTACTGGGTTATAGTGCAGTAAACATAAATGTACAATACATGTTCTGTAATAAAGTTTACAGCCCAATGCACTGAGGCAGTGTTGTTGGCTTTACGTCTTCTCTGCAGTGGTTCCCAAATGGTGTGAAAGGGCACAGTGGTCAACCATAAGTGACTATACAGCTGTGCAACAACTACTGTCACTGCCAGTACTATTGGTGCATACATTTTCAAAAATAGCTGTTAATTATTTAACTTAAAATAGAAGAGTGAAAAAAATCACAAAAGGGGCACTTGTTCAGCGAGTTCATTTCTTCATTAAGTCCATAGGGCTCAATGGTGTTGAGGGTGAAAATCCAGAGGGCTCCCCTCTGGAGCAGTTTGTTGATAAGGTCACTGCCTCTTGGCAATAGGGAGATTTTTGATCCCCCAAAATTTCACAGAGGCCACTGAGCCGTGTTTTGCCTGATCATAGTGCTGTGCCATAGAACAATTGTTTTTGTGTGCATATAGTGTCGTTGGCTATCCTGCCTTTGAGGGGGTGCCTTGTTTGACCTAAATATGTTTACATGTGGTTTAACATGGCAACTTTAACATGAACACATCATTAGGTGCTGCTGCAGTTGGTGAACCTGTTTATCTTGATTTTTTGAATGGATGTGTAAATTCTTTAATATCAGTAGAATTAGAGCAGTGGGTGCAGTGGCTGCAGGGGTTATATCCTGCATATCCTGGGGGATTTGGGAGCCAGGAAGTGGGAGGGGGTACACAGTTGCCAGAGTAGACGAGGTGGTCTGGAGATTACAGATGTGTCTAAAGGTGATCAGTGGGATCAATGAGATGGGTCCCCTCTGAGAATATCCAAATGTTTGGGGATTGCGCTTTTGATTTTATCAGCCGTAACACTGTATTCAGTGGAAAAACAGAACCGGGAGAAGTGAAGTGCTTTACCTTTATGCTAAGAAGGGCGTGTCTCTCTAAGCCTGCAGCTCTTTGATAGGCTGTCTCCACACATTTATTAGCATACCCATGGTCTCTCGAGCATACTTTCAATGAAATGTTTTTTTTTTTTATTAATGCCACAATCAGAGCTGCAATTTCTGAGCAGTCTGAGAAGCTGACCAACAGTGGTATTTCTGATGAGCTGTCTAGAGTGGTCGCTGCCCTTAAGATTGTATTTCTGCTTAGTGGTTTGGGAAAGAAAGTAGTGTGTATCTATTTTTACCTTTGTTGATGGTGAGACCGAGAAAGTTTAACTCACCAAGACATTGCTCCTTTGTAAATCAATCAATCAACCAATCTTTATTTGGATAGCGCCAATTCATAACAAGTGCTATCTCAAGACACTTTACAGTAGAGAAGACTGGAGCCACATACTTTTCATTAAAATACACACATAAACATATACATATAGAAAAATTCAAATCCAGTATGAATTCACCACGAGCGCAGCACTGTGTCAACCAACAGGAAGGTGAATCTATAGGAGACCTACAGTAAAAGTGGCAAGAAAAAACCCTCTGTTTATTAGTTGGAAATCTTGGAGTGGAGCCAGTCTCATGTTGAGCCATCATATCAAAGCTGCGCTGTGAGTCTGGGCGAAGGAAGGGAGGTGTATAGAGACAAGGGATTAAATTAAGAATTGAAGATAGTGACAGATCCATGGGCCAATCATAAGTCTATTTTCATCATATTTGTCTCTGCTGAATATAAATTAATGCGAGGTTCACTCCTTGAGTCGTAGCATCTCATTTCCAAGAGGGTCCTCATGTCTCTTTGGCTGTGAGTTGTGCAAATGTCAAATACTCTGTTGCAGAGTTAAGATACTTAAAAAATATATCAAGTTCGTCCTCACTTCCTTTCCAGATGACAAAGTATCATCAATGCATGTTTTAAACAGAAATTTTAGGTAAGAATGAGCAGGAGTGATTAAAAATAAATCTCTCTATGAAGAAATGAATTAATCTTGTTTTTTTATGTTATGTCAATTGTGATTACTTCGCCATAATGCAATACATGGTATGTATACCATTTATTGTGGTAGCCTATCACATGAGCTGTCTGAATGATCCATCCATTATACCCCACCAAAGAGAGACTGCGAATCACAGGTGGGCAGACTATTTAAAGTTTCCATCTGCTCTGAGGGGGACACCTGAGGTATGAAACTTTGCAGCACAGAAAAATTGCTCAACTGATCAAGTGCTCCAGAAGTTTTCCTTTTGCTGTAAAACGAAAGAAAAGTGTTTGATCTTCTATCTTGAAGAATAGGACTTAATAGTTACAGATGGACAAATTATAGACAAACAATGGTTGTGGTTGATAGGAAGCACAGCTGGGGAGGTGGATTTTCCAATCTCATATGCATGTCTAACCATATGAACCATGTATGCACATTTAAACACATACAAAACCACACAACCACACACATCCATACTACTAATCTTCGCCGATGTTACATTTCATGTAGTGGAGTGTAGGTTTTCAGAAAGCAAAAACAAGAATGTTAATCACATGTTTTATGTGCCATTATGAAGAGAAGATATTGCATTGTTCTAGGTTTTGGTCTTTGTAATGTGGTTAGATATACACTTGAGAGCACTGTCACTGTGAATCCTTTCGAATGCAAGGCAGTAGATAATGGTGGTGAGGATGTCCAAAAAAATTGTGCCATGAAGATGCAGTGGGCAGTTATGAAATATCAATTCAATGCAACCACCTAAAATTTACAACAGTGTTCTTGCTTAGTCCACAACAGAGCGCTGCAAGGCCGGGCTAGGCCAACCAAGAAGAACACAGCCTGCACCAAAACAATCAAAACAATCAAAATGATAGAAATGATATTGGCAAGAACAATGATAACAGTTAATAATAATAGTAGTAATAGTAATAACAGTAATATTAATGATAATGACAACAATAGTAATGGTATTAGTAATAAAGCGTGAGTACATGCACATGGCAAGAGGGTCACTGTTGTAGTGCTTAATGTTGTTTTTTTGCTCTTGCTCTCTGTTCAACATACAGGAGATCTAATGGGAATATTACTTCAGGTGGTAATTGAAGGTGGTTGTCTTGTTAATTGATTAAGAAGACTTGATGTCTGGTATTAAATATTGTCATGGAAAAAATAATTAGACCACCCTTGTTTTCTTCAATTTCTTGTTCATTTTAATGCCTGGTACCACTTAAGGTATATTACCTGAAGAGTACAATGAAAATGACAAAAAATGCAGTTGCACTTTATGTCCTATTTGACATGCTGAAGCTTAATTGTATTCCCGGGGTATATAAGAGGCCATTTCATGTCATAAGCAGCACTGCACATGCAAAGGCCTAGAGTGGTTTCCTGCTTACATTCAAGCCGTAGCACAACTCAGAGGTTGTCAGCTCTCACAAAATGCCTAAACAAAAGAATTATGTGAAGCCACAAAGGGAGCCATCTTGTCACTGCAGGAAAGTGGCATGAGTGAGAGAAAGGTAGCCAAAAAACTGAAGATCTCCAAGACAGCCCTTCATTACACCAAGAAAAAGCAAGCCGAACATGGTACTACCAAATTGCAAGCTGGTCGAGGCAGGAAACGTCTTTCTACCCCACGAGAGGACACTCATCTGTTCCTGTGTCAGGAATTGTTGTCAGACAATTCTACGCACCTTTTGTCCTCCCAAGTCAAATTGACCCGGTCTGTTTTGACTGCTTATGAAGCATGAAGTATACAATTAACTCCAATTTTTTTGTTTCTCCTTTTAAGTGAACTTGTTTCCAACATATTAACATATATTTTACATTTATTTTGAAATATATGATATAATAGACCTGATTTACATAAAATTATATCTCATTTTTGAGTAAAAAAAAAGCAGAAATTCAGAATTATTTTCACTGAGGTTATTATCAGAGGCACACAAATAAATAGATGGAATACCACAGACAGGTTTATGTCAAAGTTTGGTCAGGATATTGTTTTGAAACCATTTCAATATTTTTAATAAAAGCAAATAGTCACACCTGTTGTCCTCCCGAGTCAAATTGACCCGGTCTGTTTTGACTGCTTATGAAGCATGAAGTATAAAATTATCTCCAATTTTTTTTGTTTCTCCTTTTTAGTGAACTTGTTTCCAACATATTAACATATATTTTACATTTATTTTTGAAATTTATGATATAAGAGACCTGATTTACATAAAATTATATCTCATTTTTGAGTAAAAAAAAGCAGAAATTCAGAATTATTTTCACTAAGGTTATTAACAGAGGCACACAAATAAATAGATGGAATTCCACAGGCAGGTTTATGTCAAAGTTTAGTCAGGATATTGTTTTAAAACCATTTCAATACTTTTAATAAAAACAAATATCCTCCCAGGTCAATAAAACCAAATATCCTCCCAGGTTAAATGTACCCCTATCATTTGGCTGTTTATAAAGCATAAAGTGTAAGATGATCACACCATGCTCATCACATATCTAGACTTGTAGTCAAGACCGCCTAAACCGAGACCAAGACACTACCAAGACCAGAGAATATCAAGACCAAGACAAGACCAAGACCAAGACCAAGACAGACCAAGTCAAGACCAAGACTAGTTCAGCTCAAGAGCGAGACGGAGACGGAGACCAAAAAAACCCTAGTTTTTTTGCCATCTTGCATGAGTTGTAGAACATAAGCACCATACTGGGTTCAGCTGCTTTGTATAAATATGAGATTGTATTCAACTACAGGCACAATAATACAGAGACAGTGCATTTCTTGTGTGTGAACTCATTATAAATGTTTTCATCAATTGGCTGAGATCAAATATGTGTGGCAATTGCATGACCGCTATTTCTACACTATTTGAGGATTGACTCTTGAGTGCTCTTAAGGACTGAAATGACTATTAATTAGTCCCAAAGTCATCTAACAAAATAAAAAGCCTCCAACACCACCCTGCACCTCAAAAAAAAAGTCTAATGAATGGTAATGAATGAGTGAACACTGTCCACTGAAATCAGCTCTGAGACCCCCTTATGGGCCTCCACCCACAGGTTGAGAACTGCTGTACTAGTAGATTGTATTTGGAGCTTGGTCCTTCAAAGATTGTTCTTATATCATGGACAATACGTGATGCAGGAAACTTCAGGATGAATTTATCATTTAGAAAACAGTGAGTGAGTGAAAACAGTGAGTGAGTGAAAACAGCGGCTCAGAGCTGGACTGATGAAGAATGTTGAGCTGTGATTCATCTAAAGGCTGACTTGTCATTTTTAAGTCTTTGGGCTCTAATTTCGTAGACCAGGCGCAGGCGGGGCGCACCTGCCCTGCGCCACGCCTGCGCCGCGCCAACGAGGTGTGTCCAGGGCATTTTGCAAGTTTCGTGCATGGCGCAGTCTGGCGCAGAGAGGCGCAACCACGCCCCCATCCCTCCTACCGGCGCAAGTAGCAGAGAGGGAGGAGAGAAGACATTAGTGGGTTTAACACAGCAGAGTGTGATCTTCACCAATCAAATTAATTGTCACTGCGGGCGAGGTGAAGTGACAATTTCACCTCGGTAGCGAAGAAGGTCAGAGCCGCTGTCACTTTTACAGCAACTGGGAGAGCGCAGGGGCTGCCGGGCTGCACATCGGAGGCCACGATGCGCATCACTGTGTGGACCACCTGGCGGGACAGATGTAATCTGTTCCTGTGTCATAATAGGAGTACAAAGTAAAGTGATAATTACATTTAAACACAGCAGCAGGCTAATCCATTCATCATGCTTGTGATCCACATGCATTCCTGGTTTGTCATCGCCAAATAGCAGCACCTTAGGGGAAAATATATCTCCTCCTCATCCTCCTTGCAATAATATACTCCATCTTTTTAGATCACGTTAAGAATAAAGATTAAAACAGAGAAATATGGGCAATCACAGGTAAATCCTTAAGACACAGAGTGACTTACATTTGTTCAGCGAGCATCTCTCTCTTTTTTTTCTTCTCTGTTTAATTTCATGAGATGAGAGAAGTTGGATACTCCGTATCGGATGATGTGGCTGTTTGTGGTTGGCTTGAGAGATGTGAACTCGTTAGTTATGACAAACGTCTCTGATCTGACATCAGATGTGACGGGACAATTAATATAGATACAAATGTATATGTTGGTTCAGACAGTTACATTAAATAATTGTTGCTGTGATTGTTTATTGCATTGAAATGTGCCTGACACTGTGGATACCTGCCTGTGAAGTTTTGGTGACGTGTGTGCACTGTGCGCCTGTCAGCCAAATTACCACTGCCCGGGGTGCGCCTCTCCTGCGCCGAGAATAGACCAGGTTGGAGCTGGTGAGCTTTCAGCGCACCCTCCGCGCATTTTTTTGGCACGAAATTGTCCCTGCGCCAGGCTGAATCTCTCGACACCTCCCCCTGGTTCACCGTCACACCCATCTCGGCGCAGCCGGTCTACCAAATTGCCAAATTGGCTACGCACTGTGGTGCGCTGGACGAAATAACCAGTGTGCGGGATGCGCCACCCTGAGTTGCGCCAGGAAATTAGAGCCCTTAGTGTTCACTTGAACCGTGCACATGAGCTATCAAGACACCGTTAGAATTATAAAATCACACACAGTGACTGATGATCCCTCACTGTCCCTGCGATGCGCGTCTGTCTGCGTAATTACGCTCACCGGCACACGGAAGAGCGTGCGCCCATAGACGCTGAGCCGTTCGGGAGGCATTTAGATCAAATGTTCACATGAACATTGGCTGCACTGCAAAATGACATAACTGACAGACAACAATGGTAACAGGCACGCTTTTAATGGAAAATATCAGGCCTGTACTCCACTCAGCGGACCGTGGCTGCATCAGACAGCAGAGAATGTGACAGTCGGACTGAGCGGTTTTTCAAACGAAGCCGCAGGCCGGCGTTTACGGGCTCAACACAGTGTACAGTCGGGAGGGGGGCGGTCACACAGTTTTGTTTACCTTGTTTTTCCTAAATTAAAAGCACATACCGCACATGTAAGAACGCATAATAAGTCACAAAAAACACTGTGCCTGCCTGGATATTATAGGTTACAAATCCCTTCGAGACCGCTCGGCCAGTCCGAGAAATTGCGAGACCGAGAGACCCGAGACTGAGACAGGACCGAGACCAAAGACTGTCGAGGTCGTGACAAGACCAAGGCCACAAAAAAGTGGTCTCCAGACCGGTCTCGAGACCAAGACCGGTCTTGAGAACTACAAGTCTACACATATCACATATAGATCACATACTTTTAGCCAACTTCATTCCAACTAATTTTTCAAACTCCTTTTACACCTCTTATTACCTCCGCCAAGGAGGTTATATTTTTGCCAGGGTCCGTCTGTTTGTTTGTTTGTCTGTTTGTTTGTTAGCAAGATTATGCAAAAACTACTGGATGGATTTACGTGAAAATTTTACCAGAGGTGTGGTTTGGTCTAAGGAAGAAGCCAACACATTTTGGTGCTGATCCGATCCAGATTGACGTCACAAAACAACATTTAAGTTTATAATGGCAAATCCCATTCATTTACGGCATTATAGGAATTGTAGTTTATTTGCAAACTGACATCAGCGTTTATCAAGCCTATGTCACTACATTTCCCAGCTTCCCTTGCAATGGCAGCAGAGTTCTCCATGCCGCTCCGTCTGCTGTCTCTACTCTGTCTCCAGCATTGTCCCACCCAAAGCACCATCTGATTGATTACACGCTCTGGTCACACACAGAGCCACGGCAGGGCGAACAGCCAATCAGCACTGAAAGCTGTGCATGCAGTTCTGCTCACAGACACAACGGAGAAGAGGAAGTTTTGCCAATGGAGAAAGCCTGGTTCTGTTCCTAGAGCCTTGGTTTCTAAGACAAATTAAGGCAGCAGACTCTCCCGAAATTGTAATGAACATCCCAGTCCTCCACAACTCACAACTACTAGTAACATCACTGTGAGCCCATTAACGTTATAGGAACATGCGCTGCAGCTCTGCTCACTCCAGACGTGCTAATCACTAGAAACAAGGCTGCTGATAATGTCAATACAGAAATAGTCCGTCATAGCAGAAGTCTGTCTGTTTGTGAGTGTAAAGACCTAACCCCAGAATTCCACATACAGCGAACGCGCCGCACACCGAAGCGCCGTGGTTTTGCTCCGACCGACAGGCTGGCAACATCGCCCACTGGAAGCACCGCGGCTGGCAGAACACCAACATCTGTACAAGCAGCAGCAAACTGGTTCAGTCAAGAAGTTACAAGACCCACTACTTACTAGGTCACTCTCTTGAATGATATTTATATCAATAATAATCACACTTCTTGCAGATTGACATTTTTCATTCCACAATGTGCGTATGAAATAAATATAGGACTTGTTGGGTGGAAATCAAAATTTATGAGTGGAAGTGAGCTGCTTGGCGGAGGTCTGCGCTCTCAGAGTGCTTTTCTAGTTCTTTTTATTATTGTTATTTATTGTTATTGTTATTGTTATTTATTATAAGCTGTGTGTGTGTGTGTGTGTGGGTTTGTGTTCATTGGCCGGAAAGTGCAATAGTGTGACACATTGCACCACTAAATGTGGCCTGGTCAAATTGACTTGGGAGGACAATAGGTCCTATAAATAAATAAAAAAAAAACACACACATAATTTAATTTTTTTTTGTTTGTTTATTGTTATCTTGTTCCCAATTAGGTGTAGTCATATCAAAGCTGTGAAATGTGCAATGTTTAGAAATGTGTGGCTTGTGTTTAGTCTAGAGGCCCATGGCAATGTAATGCCCAATACTTTGAAGTGTGTGTGTGTGTGTGTGTGTGTGTGTGTGTGGGTGGGTGTGGGTGTGTGTGTGTGGGTTTGTGTGTTTGTGTGTGTGTGTGGGTGCATGTGGGTGCATGTTGGTGTGTGTGGGTGTGTTCACTGGGCTGGAAAGCGTAATAGTGTGACCCATTGCACCACTGAATTCGGCCGGGTCAAATTGACCCGGGAGGACAACAGGTGCTATAAATTTTAATAAAGCACACATAAATTGACAAAAATAGTCATAATTAATTATACTTACAAAGACCATCGTGTGGAACCATCCCCGTAATTTTCAGGCAGTTTTATGGAAGAAAAGCAAAGTTATGACAAATTAACTTCTGATTTCGGGTCAAATTGACCCGAGGACGAAGCAGTAAAAAAGTGCCAGAGATGGTAACTAGGTTATGGAGTCTGTTTAAAATAATTGTGTGATCCACTGTATCAAAGGCTGCACTAGGGTCCAACAGAACTAAAACAGAAATATTTTCAGAAGTCAGAAAATTAATCAATTGATTGAAAACAATATTTTCTAAAATATGCTTGAAAATAGCGGGTTGGATAGTTATGTAATTATCAGGCATTGCTGTATCCAAGTTGTTTCTCTTCAGAGGGGCTTCAACAGTTGTTTAATAAGTGGTGCATATCACCCCATCCTTTCCTGTGAACGACTTGGCCTTTCAGGCATGCCCTTTTTATACTTAATCATGACAATTACCTGTTCCCAATTAACCCATTCATCTGTGGATTGTTCCAAACAGGTGTTTTTTGCTCATTCCTCAACTTTCCGAGTCTTTTGCTTTTTCTATCCCAGCCTTTGTGGAATGTGTGTCAAATTCAGAATGAGTCAATGTTTGCAAAAAAAAATAATAAAGTTTATCATTCTGAACATTGCAGTGTTGTAAAGGATTTGCAAATAATTGTATTCAGTTTTTTATGTTTTATTTATATATGTAAAAAATCCAACTTCTTTGAGGTTTGTAGATGTTGTTTTTGCACTTCTGTGAACTTCCCAATTGACCTTTAAATCTTACTTAGGGATTGTTATTGCTAGTTTTACTCTGCATCTATTATTAACAGCTACAGGTAAGGGATAAATTATTTATCCTTCAGTAGAGAATGTTCAGGTTGGTGTTTAAAGGACAAAATTAAATTTTGGAGGGCACCACTGCAATAAAGGCATTAGTTTGAGTGATTGTTGTTGCGTCCTTTGTGGTTCGCATTTGGTATTGTGCAGTCTGTCCTTCATTTCAGGTGGCTTGTCATGCTAGCCTGAAAGTGAAAGTTGCGTCAATAAAAGGACTGAACAGACACTATCACATGAGCTTAGGACTACTTCTCTATCTACTCTTTTAGTCAAATTACTGATGAAGTGCAGTTTTGCTGCTGAACTAGAAAATATCGGCCCATGGGAAGATTTCATTGACCCTCATTTCTCCTTTGGTCACTGCAGCATTTTCTCCCTTGCAGTGTGTGCATTTTCAGGAGGAAATTCTCATTTTTGCCTGTGGAAGCAATTTTCTATTTGGGGCTTTGGTAAGACAGCCAGTTAAACCTCCCAGGACCCCTTTTACCCACCTTTGCCCACTGACTTCAACTGCCTTTATACACTAAATTATTATGTACAATTTAAGTGAATGCATTCATGAGGAGACAAGAGAAGGAAGGACACAGTGGTCCTTGTATTTTCCATCAGTTATTATCGACTCCGACTTTGTTGCTTCCAGACACTGAAGGTTTTCTTTCTTCCCTGTTTGCTGTCTTTGTGCTAAACTGAATGTTGCCCTATGGATATTTGCCTATATTTATCCTGCAGTCATGAGAGTGGCATCAATCTCCCCCACTGTTTTTTTTTTTCAGAAAAGCAAGTAAGCATTGTTATCATTGCATTATGTTTTATGTTTATGTGCTGAACAATCTTTTTGGATGTATATGTTTGCTTTTCTAAGGCAGAACATAGTTTTAAACACATGGGTTATTTAAGCATTTTTCACTCATCTGGATTAGCTTTCTTAGTTTAGTCAGTTTTAATGCAAAATTGGAATAACTGGACATCTACAAAAAATGTTAAAAGATACAGAGTGAGGAATTCCAAAATTCCAGCTATATCCACAGTCAGTGTCTTAATAGTTAATAGACTTGAGCTTATAGTGCTTTGATAGTCTTTCTAGCTGCTCAAAGCCTTCTGGCACCATAGATCACAACTACCTTAACACCCATTCACTCTCATTTTCATTCACTGATGGTTGAAGTTTTATGGAAGTTTTCATCATTATCAGCTACCACATTATCGCCTTTTCATACCCCTTTACACGCCACTGACATACCGGTGTGAGCAACTTCTGGTTAAATGTCTTGCCCAAAGACACATCAACATGTGACAGCCAGAGATGGGCTTGAACAATCAACCTGCCAATTGACGGTGGAGCTCATATCCAGACTAAGCCACTAACACCAAAACAGATAGTTCATTCTCCATTTCCTTAAGTTGATTGAAAAAACTAACACATAATTTTCTTAAACAACCAGCATTTAGTCAATTTTACTTTAGGTTAACCAGCACTTTATTCTATTTGTGACTTAGTAACCACACCAATTTTTGTGTACTCAATTGTAAACGTTACCTAGGACCATCTTTTTTACGTCTGCTACCTCTATTGCTAAGAATTTTGACTGCGCAGCAGAAATGCTGACACAGCCAACATGTTCCTTTCACTTTTCTCAGTCTTCAAAGAGGTCAGTCTGTCCTGGCTTCTCTTCTCCTCTCATCCCATAGCTTCATTCACTGGCCCCTCCTAAGTTCATTAGTCTAATGAGTTCAGCTAGCGTCCATGCAGTCAATGTCAGACGACAGTCTCACTTATCAGCCCTGAAGCTCTTATCCAAACAGCCACTCCTTCCAAATGTGATCTGCATCCCTGACCAGATCAATGATGTGAGAACAAATCTTTATCATCACTTTCAAGGTGAAACAGAAAAGTAAGCATGGGACTGGTGTATGTTACATTAAAACAAACTGAGAATGAAAATACATTCACTTACATTAATATTGAACAGCCTTTCTCCATCTTTAATTTGCCATTATACCAAGTGAAGAGATTAGCTAAAGCTAATTTTAGCCTTTAAATCCTTTCCCAGTCCTTGCCTTGCTGTCAAGGACTTTGGATCGTAGCAGACAGCACAGTTTGGTTTTGATTCTTCTGGGAAGCAAAGGGAATGATAGTGGGTAGTCACTATTGGGATTCTGCGTTCACAGATAAGATAGCCCTCAGAGAAATGCTACATGAATATTGTCTACCATTTTCAAATCCAGTTGATCATATGTAGGCCAGTGCATTTTGCTAATTAGGGGGTAAAATATTTTTTCATAGTTTCACAACAGAAGGATGTGTCACACTAAGCACACTTTTCAAAGACAATAAGACTGTGACTGTAGATCCCTGATGGGCTTTTTATATCCTCATTTATTACCATGTATCTCCTGCTGATCAGCACTATAATTTCCTGCAGAAATTGCGTTCAGGCATTTGGTATTCAATAGAGGATGTTTATCAGATTATATGAGCCTGTGCAGTCTAATTTGCATGTGTCTGAGGGGTGAGCATCATGACTTCAGTGCTCATATTTGAAAGCAGCTAAAGATTTGATTTTGTCTCCGAGCTCTCTGAGCATCCCATTCAAAAAAGCCTGAGTTCAAGATGTTTAATTTCTACACCCCATCAGATATGGCCCGAGTGCAAATGAGATTTACACACATCCCACAAAAAGACATTGAGATAGAGCTGATAGAGCTCAGCACTGCACCCTCCTCTTCTTCAACAGCTCATCTGTATTCTGTAAAAGAAGGCTATAGAAACTAGCTTAAGGGCATCTGTCTACTTAACAGAGGAGGAGGATGAAACAATGATATCAAGTTATACTAACAAAAATGGTACAATCTAATTACTAAAAAACATGCAAGTCTATATAAATTGTCTAAATGAACTATTTGGTGAGAGATATAAGAGAGCAATTACACCGTTCTAAAAGGTTCTGTTATGTTAAAGGAATAGTTTAAGTAATGGTGAATAAATTTGCCACAGTGATTCTGGTCAGCTTTGCCCCTGTAAGGAGAGAACATACAAGGCTTTAAATGAATGAAGATAAGGTCAAAGCTTTGAGTAATACAATGGATTTAAGATGAAAACAAATGCAAGAAAGCCACCTCCAAAAAAACAAAACAAAACAAAACAAAAAAATACAAAAGTAAGTGTCAGTATGGCTGTTCACAATACTGGACACATTAATAAAGCTCTATATTTCTTCTATAGAAATCCCTAGTGTTAGTACTGCCTTGCTACAGACAGAGATATATATAGGCTATTGCGTGTGCCAAAGTAATGCCCAAACAAAGGGACTTGTTGATAGAAAAGCAAAGCCTTGTCCATCTGTTCAGCATAATTAACATACATAACAACAATATATATGCATCTCAATATCATTATGGATTATACATTGAGACAAAGCAGACTGCAGTCCCCATGGGGAAGTAGGTGAGGCACAGTTTTTGGGGCGGTTAGGAGCTGCAGTCATTCATAGTGCTTTATTGTTTGTGGTGTTGGTTCAATTTTACTTGACTTTATCAAGTTTTGGTTCAAGGTGCTTCATTTGCCAATACAGGCTCTACTTTGTTTTTGGAAAAAGTGCTGTAATATTCAACACAACAAGAAGGGAGAAAATGGAGGCAATAGTGTATCTGTCTCTCAGTCTGTCGTAAAGTTATGTTCCAGGGACATTTGCAAGCAGTTTTATTCTAGGACCAAGTAAAATAATCCCTTTAGTGATAGCAAGTACTTAGGACATGATGGATAGCAATGTTGTTGATTTGAGGGGTTCCATTTGCTGTAGTGCTCTATGGTGGGTTGGGTGGAAGTGGGGTTAGGAGCTTTCTTGGGGTCATCAGGTGGACACCCGCCTTCAATGGCGTTTTAATGATAAGTTCACAGAACCTCGAGCGGGTTCATCTGCAGCGCCTGGCTTCCCAGGTGTGCCCCCCTCTGATTTGAGCCCTTCTGTGTTTCTGGCTGTCAGTATAGATTTGGCATTGAGATTGTCTCTGGTGTTATTTTGGGGCCCAGGATTTGCTGCACCTGAAAGGGCTTGTCAGTTGGCTTGACCTTGGATTCCCAATTTCTTAATCAGTCTGATGGTTGACTTGCCTACAAAGTCTCTACAGTCAACTTACATGGTGATGCGGGAGGGGCCCGCTGCACCGGAGCGGAGGGACAGACTTAATAGTGGTGAGAGAGAAGAGGGGGGAGAGAGAGAGAGAGAGTCAAGGTGATGTGGGAGGGGCCCGCTGCACCGGAGCGGAGGGACAGACTTGATACTGGTGAGAGAGAAGAGGGGGGAGAGAGAGAGAGAGTCACGGTGATGCGGGAGGGGCCCGCTGCACCGGAGTGGAGGGACAGACTTAATACCGGTGAGAGAGAAGAGGGGGGAGAGAGAGAGAGAGTCACGGTGAAGTGGGAGTGGTCCGCTGCCCTGGAGCGGAGGGACAGAGCCAGGCTACCGATGAGAGAGAAGAGGGAGAGAGAGAGGGTTACAGTGAAGCGGGAGCGGGCCCTAATTTTAGCGATCCTGCATTATGGCCAACAAAAATGACCGTCTCTGACAGAGTTGAGGAGAGAGGGGAAGAGCAGAGGAACAAGAGAGGAACAGTGGACGAAGAGATGTGAGGAGAGGAGGAGACAGGAAGAGCAGAGGAACAGGGGAGGAAGAGATGTGAGGAGAGGAGATAGGAAGAGCAGAGGAACAGGAGAGGAAGAGATGTGAGGAGAGGCAGAGATAGGAAGAACAGAGGAACAGGGGACGAAGAGATGTAAGGAGAGAGGAAGAGTAGAAGAACAGGGGAGAAAGAGATGTGAGGAGAGGAGGAGATAGGAAGAACAGAGCAACGGGGCGAAGGGATGTGAGGAGAGAGGAAGAGTAGAAGAACAGGGGCGAAGAGATGTGAGGAGAGAGGAAGAGTAGAAGAACAAGGGAGGAAGAGATGTGAGGAGAGGAGGAGATAGGAATCTAATCAAATCAATCTTTATTTCTATAGCACTTTTCATACACTAGGTAGCACAAAGTGCCTCACCGAGGATAAAAAACAAGGAGAAACAAGAAAAGAAAATCAAGAAAAAACCTAACCCTCCGACCCCCACATATATGCATACATGTGATGCATAAATACATACATTCACATACACACCCCCATTCACACACAGATACACAGACACACACACCCACACACACCCACAAGCTGTCACTAAAGAGACATGGCCAGGGAGCGAGACCTGAGGCGAGGAAGAAGCCACCTTTGGGGGCCAACCAGGCTGAGGGAGGTCACAGTCCATGACAACAGGGAGCGCCGCCACAGAGACCAGCCCAACCCGGGCAGACAGGAGGCTCCACACCAAGGCACAGAGCCCTCTAGCCACCCAGGCCAGAGCCGTCCACGGGACAGCACCCCAGAGACAACCCCCAGCCTGGCAGCCCCCCAGGAGGAAACACTGGAGATAAAAAACTGAGGGACTAAAACAGTAAAATGAGGTAAAAGGTGTAAAAGCTAAAAACTTGAAAGACTAACAAAGTAAAATAGGGTAAGAGGTATAAAAGCTAAGAACTGAGGGACTAAAACAGTAAAAGTATGAAATAAGGATAAAATATAAAGAAGCATAAGAGCATAAAAGAAATTTAAAAAAAAATTAAAAATCAATTAAAAGCCTGATTAAAAGAGTGAGTCTTGAGCCTCTTTTTAAAAACCTCAACAGTCTCTGCAGCCCTGAGGCTTTCTGGCAGGCTGTTCCACAGTCTGCCGGAAAGCCAGTCTGCCGGGGACCATAATAATTGAAAGCCGCTTCCCCGTGCGTTTTAGAGCTTACTTGTGGAATGGTTAAAAGGCCGGTGCCGGAGGACCTCAGACTCCGCGAGGATTGATAGAGTAAAAGCAGATCAGATAAATAAGTCGGCCAAAGACCTTTAAGACATTTAAAAACTAATAAAAGAACCTTAAAATAGATCCTGAAACGCACGGGTAGCCAATGCAGCGATTTTAAAACTGGTGTGATGTGCTCCAGCCCTCTGGTCCTCGTCAGCAGTCGTGCAGCTGAGTTTTGTAATAATTGTAGGTTAGAAATGCTCTTTTTGGGAAGACCAGAGAGCAGGGCATTACAGTAATCTAAACGAAAAGAGATAAAAGCATGCATCAGGACCTCTGTGCTGGCCTGAGAGAGAAACGGGCGGACTCTGGCCATATTCTTCAGGTGGTAAAAACCTACCTTTGTTATGTTTTTGATGTGTGGAATAAAACTAAACTCAGGGTCAAAGATCACACCCAGATTTCTTACAGATTGAGATGGTTTAAAATCCTGTAATTTTGGTAAAAGTTTCTCTCTCTGACCTTCAGGACCAATGACTAAAACCTCTGTTTTGTCCTGGTTGAGCTGTAGCAAGTTTGCTGCCATCCATGACTGGATATCTGGAATGCAGTTAAAAAGGGCATCAACTGGCCCTGTGTCATCAGGGGCCACGGTGATGTACAGCTGCGTATCGTCAGCATAGCTGTGGGAGCTTGTGACGGAGCGGCCCCGTCACTGAGTGCAGATAGAGCGCGCACACACACGCTACACGCTACCCACACACACACACGCTATATGCGACCGGTACACACACACTACATGCTACACCCCACACACCACACGCCAAACTTTTCCTTGCTCCCTTCCAGTCCACCGTAGCAGTCACTTTTGTCACTTGAATGCACCATCCCACAGGTTTTGTAGTTCGTACGAGGGTGCACACTTGGCGTGCTACACACACGTTCATACATACACACTACATAAACACTCACCACAGACACTGAGTTGTCCTCCTCGCTGCCCCTGTCAGGTGCAGCGTAAGCCAAACAGAGGCGCATCTACTTCCGGGGTTTTAAAGGGCAGTTAGTGGGAAATGGCCCCCACATGTGTTTGACCTGAATTATGTGTTTTTTCTTCAGTAAGGGAGACTGAAAAAAAACATTTGAATTGGGGAAAATGTAATGGGAATATTTCTCATTTAATGAATGGGTTTTAAAGGCATTTTTGGTTGTTTATTTGGGAAAGAAATGCTTATTTCATGCTTGATTATTCTTTTTGTTAACGCCCACTGGGAGGGGCTTATGATTTAAAAGGGCAGCCATTTTGGCCATGTGTGTGGAGAGTTGGGAGTACAAAGCAGGTACCTGAGAAGCAGAGAACTTTTGATTGTGAATGTTGTTTTTGATGTTGTCTGTGTTGCTGTTTTTTTTTTTGCTGACTTTGGAGGTTGCTGAAGAACCCAGAGCAGCCATTGCTGATTTTTGTACATAGCTTTTGTAAATAGTTTTTTTTTTTCTTTTTTTTTTTTTTCTTTTTTTCTTCTTTGTTCGCTGGCACCTGTATATATTTTTTGACACTGTTGGGAGATTGGTAAATAAAAACTGTGAAAACATACCTTCCTGACTACGCCATGTAATTTTCTGGGAAGAACACCGCGACAGAGCTGATGCCATGACTCCTGATGACATCCCTAAGAGGAAGCATGTAAAGATTAAAAAAAGTTGGACCTAAAATTGACCCTTGGGGAACCCCACACTTTGTCTCCTGGATTCTCGAGGAACATGTATCCATACTTACAAAGAAGCTTCGATCAGTAAGGTAGGAGGTGAACCAGTTAAGAACAGTACCAGAGAGGCCGGGTTCTTCAGTCTATTTAATAAAATGTGATGGTCTACTGTATCAAAGGCGGCGGTTAGATCCAGCAATACCAAGACTGTGAGTTTGTGCTTATCTAAATTGCACCTGATGTCGTTTAAAATCTTTAAAAAGGCTGTCTCTGTACTGTGGTTCGTCCTAAAACCTGACTGATGCCTCTCTAAAATGTCATTTGCGTTTAAAAAATCATTCACTTGGTTAAAACAAGTTTTTCTAAAATTTTACTTAAAAATGGTAAGTTGGATACAGGCCGATAGTTATTTAAAACGTTGGGGTCTAGATTGCCATTCTTCAGAAGGGGCTTCAACACCGCCATTTTAAAGGAGACACCCGTCTGAAGAGAGCGATTCATCATATATAAAAGCTGTTCTTCAAAGAATTCATAAAATGTTTCAAAAAACAGTGTGGGAATTGGGTCTAAAAGGCAGGTTGTGGGCAGTGGCGGCTTGTGCCAAAAATTTTCAGGGGGGCGCAGCTTTGGAGGAAACAAACCAAAGAAGCGCTCCATACTACAGTGAAAAGAAACTAAAGACAAAACATAATCACAATACAACCTACTTTGAAATATGCACTATTTGAACAGAAATTTTGCCCTCCTTTCCTTCGGGGCTGCAAATTTATCAGTGACCCTCTGATTGAAGTCTGATAGGGAAAATGTTCAATTGTTGCTATAGTGTCTTGGTTTGTAAACTATCTCCAATGTAAATCAAGTGCCTTGGAATGCAAATTGTCTGGAACCTGGTAATTACACCCCCATAGGTCCTTTCCCTAACAATAGACCTCCTTACACCTGAAGCTCAGACTGACCCCACCCATCCTTGTACCCTTGATCAAAGAACTTTGTATGCATACTGGCAAAGGAAACAACATCTCTCCTCTGTCTACTGAATTACCATGTCGTAATACACTCAGACGTCTGTCTTCTGTCTGCTATTGACTTAGAATGTCTGGTCACAGTGCACCCCCTTTCCCCTTTTGGTGTATCCCATTGTTTCCAGACTGTACTTAAACCCTGCTCCTTCCTCAGTCGGGGTCAGCTCACAGACACAGACCTGCACTCTGTCTGTCAGTTCACCAGCTTGCCGGCATGCTTCAATAAAGTCACCTCACCACAGCAAACCATAAACTGGACTCTGAGAACTTTTCTTCAACAATTTGGTGCCGTGGCCCGGATGGCAACATACTTCCATGGAGACTCCTTCTTCCAGACCAAGGACACACCAGTAACTTTAAATCCAAATTTTTCAAAGAGGTAAGGGATCCTTTTGAAAACCCAATTCCTGTTACTGTGTGTTGTTGGAGGTCTGTGGAACTGGAGTCCTAAAGAAGTTGACGCCATCCAATTTCTGTAAGTTTGCTGTGTGGTCGTGACAAGGGGTTTAAGGAATAACTCTTGAGAAATGTTCTGGGATGACATTTCAAGATAGAGGGACAGTGTTTGGAACACTGGGGAATAATGGCCGGACCAAAGGAATAACTCTTGAGAGATGTACTGGGATGACATTTCAAGATAGAGGGACAGTGTTTGGATCACTGGGAAAAAGGCCTATGCAGGACTGGTGGGAAGAAGTAAGGATGACTCGTTCTCCTGGGGATGATTGCTCTCCCAATACTAAGTTATATATTTCATTTTGTAAGAATCTGACTCGCTCTTCTTACATAGAAAAATGATTCATATGGTCTAAGTAGAATGCTGACTGATGGAAACAGTAAGTGAATTGTGGGCAAAAGTAAATAGGCATGGGTGTTGATTTGGAGGGATCTCAAAGATTAAAAACTTGTAAGGACTTTAAGTGGAAGGTCTGAGAAAGGTTTAACCGGTCCTGCTAAGTACATGTACGGTAATTGTGGTACCAATGGGGTTTTAAAAATGTTGTAACACAAAAATATAAAAATAGTTAAATTTTTGAAAGAAAAAAAAAAAATTTAAAAGAAAGTACTGTGCAGAGCTAAGCCTAAGTCTAAGAACTAGAATCTAAATGAAAGTCAACAGATTTAACACAACGCAGAGTTAAAAATTAGCTCAGTAAATAAAGAAAAAAGTTTCAAGCACAACGCAGAGTTAAAACTAGCTTAGTAATTTTAAACAGATTTAACAAATTGCAAAATAATGCTAGTTAAGTACCTGCAAAGAACTAGGAGCAGGCAACATAATTTTATTTTTTCTCTCCAAGTCTTCCGGAAGCACTGTCCAGGACCTGATTAAAAACCAGCTGGTGTTTATGACAGTAATTTTTTAGTCTGTCTTTTGTGTTTTTTGATTTTGCTAAACACATAGGAATGTGTGTTTTCTGTTGCTTTTGGGTCATGTTTGTTTCTGTGTTTTCTGTTGCTTTTGTGTCATGGTTGTTTTTTGACAGTTTTTCTTGTGAAACATGTCTTATATGTCTCGCTCTTACGAGTTTCTTTCTACTTGAAGAACCTTTTAACGTAAAAAAAAAAACTGTTTGTCAAAAGAGTTGATCAAAAGATTAATTATTATCTAAGTTTCTCACTACACAGGCGGAGCAAGCAGAGGAACATGCAGTGGCAGAGCAAGGGCAATTGGGAAAATGTCTCGGTTCTAGGGATCAAACAAAGAGTAAGTGGAAACCTTCCTCACACCTCTCAGACAAAAGGATATGCAAAGTACTTCTATTATGGTAAGCCAAATCACGAAGTGATAAACTGTCCATATGGAAACTTGCAGTCTAACTTTACTCTGCGTACAGCACCCAATTAGACAACCTTACAGAAGGCAAACTAATCTTAAAACAGTTAAAAAAAAAACAGAGTTGCTAGGACAGTGACCAAATTGAAACAGAAACAAATGTTTTACAAGCTCCATTAATTAAATTGGCTAGTTCAGAGGAAGAACCTCATTTAATGGTAAATGTTAACGTGAAAGCCACATAATTTTTGGTAGACACTGGAGCTTTTCTTTCAATGGTAAAAACAAAAACAACTAAATTAAGAGCATCAGATAGAACAGTCAGAGCTATGGGAATATGAGGCATCCATGTGTTGCCTGTATCTGAACCTATTTTGGTCAGCATTGATTTTCTTAGTGAATGCATGTCCACTTTACAACTTCACACTCCTTTCTTCTGTCAGACTCCACTCCTGTAAGTCTGTTACGAAGAGACTTGTTGTGTAAGCTAAACTGTATTATCTGTTGAACACCAGATTACATTTTCTTAAAAGCTAGTCAGACCGATCCTACAGCTGTGCTAGCAGCCCTAATAGATCAAAATCAACCCACAACAATAGGAAAAAGTGATGTGCATAATAGGATGGTCTCAGGTGTTCACCCCTCTGTTTGGGCCTCCTCTTCTAACGATGGTAGATTAATTAGAACTACTGAACCAGTCCAAATACTTCTAAAACCTAATATCTATCTCCCAAGAATCAGACAGAAAGACTTGAGAGTCATTAATGAAGTAGTGCTACCCCGCTTCCCACTAGTCCCAAATCCAATCTACAGTATCGTCTTAAGTACCAGCCAGCTCCAATCACTACACTGTACTTGATCTCTGTAGTGCATTCCTCTTTGTGCCTTTACATACAAATATTATTTGTTTGCATTCCCCTATGAAAATCAACAGTATACATTCACCAGGTTACCCCCAAGGTTAAACTTACAATATTTATTCGTACACTACATAAAGATTTCAAAGATCTTTTCACTTTCAGGAGGTTCTACTTTAGGTATAATATGTAGAGGACTTACTTTTAGCATCCCCCTCAGATGTTGCTTGTGAGACTGATATGGTTGCTCTCCTCCAGGCTTTAGCTCTTAGAGGTCACAAAATTTCACAGAAAACGGCTCAATTGTGTCAAACTGAAATCGAGTACTTAGGGCACACATTGTGTGGTTTATCAAGAGTCTTGACTCCTTCTAGAGTAAAATCCATCGATGAAATCACCAAACCCACAATTGTCTCAGATGAAAACATTTCTAGGGATGGCATGTTAGTGCAGACAGTGGATAGTAGATTATGCTTTTCTGGCAGCTCCCATTCTTGAAAAGTCCTAACCATCAACCTGTACCCAACCCCTTACCTGGTCAGATCAAGCTAAATAGTAATTTAACAACTTGAAACAGCCATTAGCAGCAGCTCTTGCATTAGGCCTTCCTAACTATAGCCAATGTTTCATACTTTTTGTACATGAAAGAGAAGGATTTGCACAATCTGTTCTCACTCAGCACCACAACTTTGCTAACAGACCTGTAACCTATTTCTTCTCAAAACTGGACCATGTAGAGAGAGGTTTTCCACCCTGTCTAAAAGCAGTTGCTGCAGCTGCACTTGCAACTGACAAATCAGCTTGTTTTAGGTTCCCAACTCACAGTCATGTTACCACATGATGCCCTTACACTGATTACCAGGGAAGCACACAAACATATGACTGGGACTAGAGAGGTAAAATATGTACTAGCGTATCACTAACTGCTCCTGACATCACTCTTTAAAAAAATGCTTTTTTGCTTTATTCTGCAACTCTTTTATCCACACAGGATGATGGTGACATATGATTGGTTAGATGTTACCTCCCTGTCATCCAAACCTCATCCTGATCTCTTAGAAACCATTCTGCCTAACTGTAAACTTGTCTTTTACATTGATTGTTCTGTTTTTGAGAAAATGGTGTGCTGTATGCAGGGTTTGCAATATGTGATAACTTTTCAGTCATTGAAAGCTCTGCCCTGCCACCTCAAGCTCCGCCCAAGTAGCTGAACTGAACGCACCTCACAAAAGGTAAAACTGTTACAAAATTCACAGACTCAGAAATTATTTTGGTTTGCTTTGGGCAAACTAAGGATTCATAACCTCTTCAGGGACAACTGTTAAACACAGTTATCTAATTGGACAATTTTAGATCCGTGTCAATTAGCCTCATCTTTTGCTGTTGCTAAATGTGAGGCCCATATTTAGCAACAGCATATGGCAATGCTTTGGTTGACCATGCAGCCAAAGCAGTTTCAAAATTTGGCAAAACTGTCTATGTTAAGCTTTTCCCTACGATACAAGCCAACAACATTGCCTCTTCTGATGATGTGGCCTTACCACAAGAGGCTGCTGATGTGAAGGAGCACAAGTTGTGGCCTTCCCATGGATGTGTATATGTAAATAACTTGTGGGTCCACAATGATGGCCACGTTGTGGATCCTACTTGTCTTTTTGCTAGTTCATATGTGTAAAAAAAGAAATGTTAGGACTGGTATGCGCCTGGATTTACCTCCTATGTGCAAGCATACTGTGAACATTGTTTGATCTGCCAACAGCACAATCCAGGAAGAACTGTGCAAACAACATTATCAACACATCAGCCCCTGAAAGGGCCCTTTGAAGCCCTACAACTTGACTTCACATTCAACTTACACCACATGAGATTATCACTGGTCGGGCAATGTCTATGCCTACCAACTCGGTTCTCTGTATGAAGAGAATGGATCTTCATGCAATGGAGGAATCCCTTATGACATTTTGTTCTGCTTTAACCTCTGCTGTTCGACTCATCCACAGTCATTTGAAAGCTGTCCAGTCTCCCCCTAGTGACAAACCGTGCCACGACATCCAACCGAGTGACTGAGTCTGCATAAAGGAGTTCCGCAGAAAGAATGCCTTGGCACCACGCTAGTCAAAACCACAACAGGTCCTGCTCACCACGCACACAGCAGTTAAGTGTGAAGGTCGTTCCACCTGGGGTCACGCATCACACTGCAAAAGACACCAGCACCATGCACCAGAAACCAGCAGTGCTTCTCTTCACCTTGTGGGTCCTCACCTTCATCATCTCAGAAGCAGTAAGGAGCCAAATGGCTCTTACCCTGGTGGAGACGCCTCTACAGATGACAGGAGAGCTAACACACTGGAGCAGCAAAACAGGCACCGGAGTCCCAGAAGCAGACGTGTGATGACCATCACCTCACCGGAGCAGCAGAACAGGTGCCAGAGTCCAAGAAGCAGTTGTGCGACATCCACCACCTCACCGGAGCAGCAGAACAGGTGCCAGAGTCCAAGAAGCAGTTGTGCGACATCCACCACCTCACGGGAGCAGCAGAACAGGCCCCAGGGGCACGGAAGCAGATGTGCAACGTCCACAACTTTAGCTCTACCTCCAGAAACTGTTACTGTACCACCTCCCCACAAACTAGACTGATAAACTGTCATAAAAGTCATGCCAACTGCTATGCTTGTTACACTTCAAGCTGTCTCACCCTCAACATGCTCACAAAAAAAAACCAAACAAACAAAAAAAAAAAACACAGAAATGGTGTGTAAAAGGAAATGGGCAACTTCACCTTGGAGTATCTGACTGTAATGTCACCTAAAGCTCATCAAAAAGGACAGTTTCAAGGACATTTCCTGTGGCCGTCATTCCCGACCTTTTACCTCTGGACATTTCAAAAACATTGCCACAATCACCAATCAGTGATCCATAGCACTACCAAAGGGTGTTTATTTGTGGTAAGAAAGCACAGGACTTTTTACCTAATGGCTGGTCTGGAGTATGTGGTCTGGGTCTTGTGATACCAGCCATGAAATTCATTGCTGCACCATCAATGTCATAAGAGACTCATTCACGTACAGCGCAAACACTGTTCAAGACCGTTTGGCACTCTAATAGCTATGGAGTTATGGCAGAAATCTAGGTAACTTGATTCTCGAACTTGTATTGTTTGGTTTTGGCTTATTAAATGCCATGAGTCTCCTGATGAAATGCCTTAAGTCAATGTGCAAATCGTTACTCTATTTGACACCCACTCACACCTTTTTATTATAGCAATTAAACATATGGTATACAATTATATATAATGACAATACTATATATATTTATATTGATATTTATTATTTTTTATCACATGTTTAGTTGCCATAATAAAATTACAACATTTAAAGACAAGATGATACATCCTGTTGGTCTGTTTTCATTGATTTTATACTGTTCACAGTGGTACAAGCTGGAAAGGCACAAGGTAAGTGTCAAATCTAAAAGCTCCAGTAGATTAAAAAATAATTCTGTGATGGACATAAACCTAAGAGGTAAAGAACTTGTGACGTTTACACTTTTGGGACTAATAAAACCCCACTGTTTTCACCAGTAAACTGCAACACATAACTTGATAGCATTATCAAGTCTTCTTTTTGTAATTTTTCAAAAGCTTTCACACAATGTAACAGTAATATTTAATGAGCAGTGCAATAAAACCTCTGCAATAATCTGCATGCATTTGTGTATTACAGTTTCTCCTATCTTGATCCTGCTTTGCCATGATTTTTAAAAATATATTTTTATAGGTCCCTTAATATAATATTATAATCAAAATAATGCATCAATTTTGTCAATTCAATTTAAAATGAATTACTAGTAGGGTAAAAACAAACTTACCCACCCAATAAAAGCCCCAATCCCTCCTAAAAGTATGTTGTTTTTGTAAAAATATGCAAGAATTAAAAACTATATAGATTTTTGAGAACTTAAGTCTGCAAAAGGATAATGTTCTACTGAACAAAGCATTTATAGCCTCTTGGCAAACTCATTTTGTGGCTCCTGATCTATGGTTTAGTGCCATGTGTGACATAAAATGCAAATCTTTGCCCCTGAATCATGTTATGTCTACTAGGACAGACACATCCTAATATAATCTTCAGTGCAGCATAGCCTCTTACTGATTTTCTTCTCCAATGCAATCTCACCTCTTCTGCGATCCTCTGACGGATCTCTGGACGACACCTCCTCGGTGCATGGGAGCATCAGTCGGACGCATGAGGATACGTGGGATACTTGCGCATGCGTAAATCATATCTGCTGCGGTGACGTGTCAATATGATTGACAGCGCTCGTTGTCCAGTCACATGAGGAAAAGAAACACCAAAACAATACTGATTCGCTGCCAGTCCAAGTGGGAGTGTGCGGGGCCCTGCAGGTAAAGTTGAAGCGGCCAATCCCAAAGACGCCTCAGGTCACATGCTGAGCAAAAGTTTAAGGACTTGCATAGACACCCATTAGGCCGGCGCCCCTCTGTACGTAAACTATGTATTCACAACAGAGTTACTACGTAAAAACATTGTGAAACACCTTTTATTGAATGGTGACAGGTGCTGCTGACAGACTATTACTATGTAGTAAAAATAAATGTTTTTATCCGTTATTTTTTATAATTTAAAGACAAATTATGTTGTGTTGAAGTAGACTTTCTCTGTTGAATTTTGGAGGGGGCGGCGCCCCAGCGCCCCCTATTGACAAGCCGCCACTGGTTGTGGGCCTTACTTGGGAGAAAACTCGACCAAGTGTCGTCGCATCAACCAGGACAAAACTCTCCAGTGTTTCCTCGGGTAAAATCAATGATCCAGGTGTGTCAACATTTAAAATCTGTTGAGATAAAAGACTTGATGTGATGTCGATTTTACTTCTGAAGTGGTCTGCAAAGTCCTCACAGAGGGCATTGTTTGGTATCTTGGAGGGTCTGTTAAAATTTGTATTTGTTAAATGATCTATTGTGGAGAAGAGGAATTTGGGGTTGTTTTTATGGTCGTTAATTAGTTTTTGAAAATGGGAGATTCTTGCCTGTTTGACTGCATTATTCTAAGTTTTTAGGTGATCACATAATGTTTCATAATGAACTGTCAACCTAGATTTTCTCCATCGCCTCTCAGCACTCCTACAGTTTCTCATCAGTGTTTTAATTTCCTTGTTTCTCCACGGGGGTGTAGGTCTTGTTTAAATTGTTTTTATTAAAAATGGAGCCACTGAGTCCAGCGTTGACTTTAATTTATTGTTAAAGGTGTCAACAATAAAATCATATGATGCTGGTAAAATTTCTGCAGGAGTGCTCTGTAAAATCTGGATAAAATTTGCAGCCACTTCAGAAGTTAGGTAGAGTCTCCTCACCGTTCTCACAGGGGGCCCCCCGCTGGTTAAAACTAGTGATTTAAAAAACACACAAAAATGGTCAGACACGGCCAGATCACAACAGAGGACACACCCACGGACAGGCCATAGGTTATGACCAGGTCCAGGATGCCCCCTTTGCCCCTCTGCCGTGGGTTCGGATGTGCGACATGATGTTTAAAATCCAAACAGTGAAGGAGGTTTAAAAATTCTCTGGACACTGGGTCCTAGGTGTTGTTGATGTGTAGATTAAGATCACCAGTTGTTAAAATCCTGTTGTATGTAGCATGAATGATTGATAAAAGTTCAGAAAATTGGCTGATAAATGAGGTGGAGTACTCGGGTGGTCTGTAAACTGTTATGTATAGAATAGGAGGGCTGCTAAAAACAAAAGCATGATGCTCAAAAGAAAGGAAAAGCAGAGGAACAGGGGAGGAAGAGATGTGAAGAGAGGAGGGGGGGATCTCAGGTTATCTTGTCCCGGGCCCAGCCAAGACTGTCTGCTGGCCTGATACTCAGCACCAAGTAGTGATATAAAACCACTACTATTATCATAATGAGTATAATACCATGTAGTGGAATGTCAGGCTCTCAAAGTATAGTCTTTAAGTCTTTCTTTTATCAAGGAATACAGAGTTGTTTCTGGAGGCTCAAGTTGAAGATTTTCCAAATTTTGGCATCAGCCATGTTTTTACTTATCGTCTTTATGTTTTAAGAAAGAAGGAATGAACCTTTGTCAAAACTGTTTATCTTGTGTTGAAAGCAATTGTCTGGATTGAAAGACCTGTAACTCTTGTTTTGCCAAATAAAGCTTCCGAAATTTGCCTCATCTCAAGACAAACATGCAAACACACCCACACACACACACACCCACCCCCACCCACACACACACTTAACCAACCCACGAACACATGCTTGTTGCTTCAGTGAAAAAGAAGCCACACAATGTGCATCCCATCTGGAACTATCAGTGATGAATTACACAAATTTTCCATTCACTCTGCCCTGTCCATGACTCCCCAGTTCCACTTAAGAAGCTGCCCTCTTACATCAAAGTTCAACTCAGAGTTACAACAGAGTTACAATTCATTAACTCCAGAAGTGAGACAGGCATGAAGGATTTTAATATGACTTCTATAGCCCGTAGGATGGATGACACTATACTTGTTATTAAAAACAACTTAAGGATCGGGATTCAGGACCATGACATTTTTTGCACACATATAAACTCATGCTTCCAACAGTTTTGCAAGGCATAGGCTATACTTTGAGTGAAAATTCAGCAAAATCTAGATTTTATAGCCTTATGTACAATGTTGAGAAGGACATATCAAGAACCTTTCTTTCAGGGTTCACAGGCATTGTTTCTTTTGGAAAACTACCAGGCAGACAGAAGCTCTGAAGGAAGACGATGAATAATAAACAGTGTTACCTCATTGGCATCTCCTATGACATATTTTTGAAAAGCTGACACTCTGGATTTTGTTTGTAAAAGCACAGCAGAATGAATGTTCAGCTTTTGTGTAGATATTCTAACCTGTGCTTGTTTTGTGTTTTGTGCTTGTATTTGTGCTGTGCAGAATAAATTTTAGAAATCTCTGTGTATTTGTAAGCATCAATATGTTGCAGAAGTGCATTTATGTTATGAAAAAAATACAGGCATTTGCAGCTATAAGTTCTATTTGTTTTCATCATGACTCAAGTCCTTAATTTGCTTAATACAACTGATAATTGGGAAAAATAAGTCATCTCGCCGTATTTCATTTGAAATAATATATACAGTACATATATATATATATATATGTATATATATATAGGGCCGTAACCAGCACCATGGCTATTGCCATGGAGCTGGATGTAAATGGCTGCCTCTCAAATAGCTCTCCAGTTTTTTTTGTTTTTGCTCCAATTTTTAAACAACTTTGTTCAGTTCCTAGCCTTTTCCTATCTTTTTACCTTTCTGCTCTTCTTATGAAGACATTTCTTGTTTTATATATTTTCCATGGATATCTTTCTTTTTTTTTTTAAGTATAGACGCTTCCAGGAGGCAGTTCTAAAGCTACCGGCAGACTGTTTTTCTCAAAAAATGCCACCAAGAGCCCGTTTCATCAACTTTTCAAGGGGGAAACTTCTGGCTCTAAACCAAAAAGACGAGCTAGGATTTGACACCACATCCAGGCGGAAGCGAGGAGAAGACCCGGCTCTGTGGTCGGCATGAAGCTGGACTCTATGGTGATGGTGGCAGAGGAAGGAACTCTGGACAGGATGCTGGACATCTTGTACAATGGCTGTCACCCTCTACACGTGGTTGGTGGCCAGAGGAGTCTGTTTGGCCCAGGACTGCTGCTTCCCAAGTGTTGGGCCGGCAACCTGGGGAACTCTTTTGTCCCTGAGGCCGTCGAGTTGTGCGGCCCCTCGCTCGGGGGGAGGAGAAGTAGAAAAAAAAATGATTTTTTTTTTTTTTTTTTAAATGATATTAAAGTAAAATTTTATTTAATTTATTATAATTAATATTGTCTTAATATTTATTATTAGGGTCCTCACCCAAAGGGAAAGGACCCTGTTGTTTTCCGTCCGTTTCTTTCTTCTTATTATTATTTGCTTGATGCGTCTTTAAACCTTCATTTGACCCCCTTAACATGCTCAAAAACTCGTCAAATTTGGCACGCTCTCTAGCGCCCCCTAGGCACACTAAAATGACCCTCACGGCCAGTAGGAATGTCGTAGAGAGATCAAACCAACGCCAAAACAATCGTTTCATCAAGACCCACAAATCATGCGCTTACACCCCTAACCTATCTCAAACATGAAGCCGGCAATTTGGATTTCAAATAAGAGCTCACCGGATCATTCCCACTTTGCACCATAATTTGACACCCTTAACAAGCTCACAGCCATGCCAAAACTGACACACGTCACACCGGGTCCAAAATTTCAGAAAACGAAAGAATTAACCCATAACATTCCAAAATGAGCTCTCTAGCGCCACCTAAGTACAATACAGTGTAAGTACAATACAGCGCACAAAAACGGTCATCATGGCAACAAGGAATGTGGGAGAGAGATCAAACCAACGTCAAAACATTCGTCTCATCAAGACCCACAAATCACGTGCTGACACCCCTAACCTATCTCAAACAGGAAGCTGGCAATTTGCCTTTCAAAATAAAATGACAACTGTCCAGAAAAAAATTATCTCCTCTGAGGCCGTAAATGGTATCAGCTTGAAACCCAGACAGATAACAGAGAAGGCCATGCTGATCGAAAGTTCTGAAGGAATTTGTTGTTTCTCAAACGGTTTCCGAATGACAAGCCCTCAAAGTTTGTCAACCTCAAAGAAGCCCTCCCAGCTCCTCCCATTCAAATGAATGGGAACTGAAAATACAGCTCTGGACAACCTGTGGAATTTCTTCCTCTACAGAGAAAACAAAAAGTCCTACAGCTATGAAAATGACATGGATGGATTCCTGACAAAATTTCCAGTTCAAATATCTTATTTTTAGAGAGATTCGGTCAAAATTGTGGCATCTCTGAGGACTTGTTTCACAGATTTCGTAGCTCTGCTGCTCAGCTGCCCAGTTTGAATCTGGATGAGGGCAGCAGATGATGTCATTCACTCACTGATTGACAGCTCAGTGCAGCTGGTCATGTGACTCACTGAAGGCGGGAAAATAAAAGTAATACACACCCATTATAAAGACTGAGGCTCCTGACAGAGGTGCATCTACACACGTCAGTCTAACTTTGAGAAGGTCAAAGGGTCAAAATGGGATGAAAGCCTCAAAATGGAGGTCAAACGGGCATGAGGGACGTGGGACAGAGCGAGGACCCGTTCAATGCTGCTTGCAGCTTTAATTTATTTTGTTTTGCTTATATTAATTTAAATTTTTGTTTATATTTATCTTTTTTATGTATCTTTTTATCTATTTTTTGTAACTGCTTTTGGAGTTCTAATTTTCCAAAGGGATTAATGAAGTACTATCTAATCTAATCTAATCTAATCTAATATATATATATATATATATATATATATACATATATATGTATACAGAGAGAGAGGGAGAGAGAGAGAGAGATAATCAACCATTAATTTGGTTGAATGTATGTATATATTCCTCCAAAAAATTAGAAATATTATGGTGTTTCAGTTCCAAGAGCGGCAGCAATGGTACCATTGACAAACTTATGAAGAAGTTCTATGTAACTGTGAAGGTAAGACAGACCCTGACATGGGTGTCCCAGGAAGACAACACTCTAAGAAGACTGGTTCCTCACCCTTGCTCCCAGAGGAACTGTGGGCTTTCTCCCAGGAAAAGGGGGGATTTTGGCACATTGTTACCCACACATTTAGCGGTGAAGCTCATACCACAAATACAACATCTAAACAAGTTCTACTGTATGTGTATGTGTATGTGCATGGCCGTAGCTACCATTGAGGTCACCGAGGTCATGTCCTCAGTGTTTTTTCTGACCTAAAAAAACCCCCAAAACATTTTATTGTGAAACTAGAAAAGTACCTGGAGAGCACAGACCTCTGCCAAGCAGCTCTGTTACGGCAGTGGCTTTCCCACAACACCTGTAAAAGATACAAATCTGGATCACCTTGCACTCCGATTGGATGGCCGAGTCTCTGCTCTTGTCTGTCCATATGGAGAACTCCTCCGCTGGCACTGCAAGGGAAGCTGGAAAATGTAGTGACACAGGTTTGAAAATGTTGACATCTGTTTTCAAAAAAACTACAATTCCCATGATGACGTAAAGGGGGCAAAACCCTCACAGCAGCTATGGAGAAATGAATGGAATTTGCCATCATAACCTTCAGTTTTTTTGTGATGTCAATCTGGATGGGATCCAGATGAAATTTACCTAGATGATAGAGTTATATTATATAAATTATCCTGTACAATTTGAAGCAAATCCATCAAGTGATGTCAGAGATATGATTTTTAAAAATACAATTTTAAATTGTGGGATTTTCAGAAAATTTTGGTAATTTTTTTTAATCCAGACAAATTTGTTCCAGACACTTGTCAGCTGGCTGTAAAGAATCAATGTATGACATGTTAGTGGTTAGCATAGTAACACAATTCAAAATCCGGGCTGTCAGTGCTGCAGGCGAGGGGGAAAGGATTGTTTTCCTCCTCAAAATGCCCCGCCTGCACCTGTGACACAACTGTGACGCAACGCCGACTATATGCATTGGTATACAGAGCTTTCAAATAACGTTTTTGGAAATATTAAAAAAAACGCTCAAAAGTAGAGAAAATAAAGTGATTCTACATGAAAAGGGTTTCCTCTCTGGATGCTCTCCACTGCTCTCTGTGGGTTCCTTAAGTACTTGCAATAAAAAGGTAAGTAATGTCTATGCTAGATAATCTTAGAAACATTATTTATTTAAGGCCATTCATTTTTGTAATGGATGGTGTGTACTAGCATTAATTTAGGCCAATTAATATATTATCTTTTTTTTCAAAACTTTATTGGAAAATATTATCAATTACAATCAACAACAATTGACATACTGGCAATACAGGACAAAGTTCGGCATCTTAACTAGAATCTATATATAAATAAGAAGAATAATAAGAAGAATAATAAGAGAAAAACAGAGATAGGTACTTGAGTACAGAATATAAATGCTAATAGTTTAGCATAAAAATACAAGCAGTGAAGATCACAATTCTCTGATTAGTTCTTGAATTGTAGTCATACTATTAAGACATTTCTTATTGTCAATCATTTTTACACAATCAAGGTAGTCATTAAAATCAAGTTGGTAAACTGGAAAGGAAGGTCGACATTTAGAGTACTTAGCATTGTGGATGTGAAATTATAAGAATCATGAGATTATTGAGGTGTTGGATTTTTGGGTTTTTATCATCATAATACAACAACACATCCTTCGCTTTCAATTTAACTGAAAGGTTGGTCTGTAGAGGTCTGTCATGACCCTTGGTCATGTTTGGGTGAAAATGTATTTTGGCATGCATCTGTCTCCTCTCTGTGAGTGCGTGTGTGTGTGAGTGTGTGGGGTGTCCATACAGGTTGGAGAACGAGGATTGGTGCTGAATCAGAGACCGGGGATTGGGTCATATTGGAAGATTGCGGTGATTGGAGGAGAACGGAGCGTCTCCTTCTTAAGCAGCCCTCTCTCTCTGCCGCTCGCCTTCCCCGAACAAAGAGCCACTGCTGTTTGAAGAGTTGTGTTCAAAACCGAGAGTCAGAAAGCAGTTCGTAGGAGGGAGAAGCCCTTTTTCCTTTGATAATTGTTTCCTCCTGTTTTTCTTAGTTTATTAATTAGGTAAGAGAATTGTCATTTGTTTGCCATTTATTTTTGATTCACAGGAAAGATTAGATGTTATAGGATCCTTTTGTTTATTGTGTTGGGCATTGCTCTCGGCCGAAGTAAATAAAACTGCTGTGTTGGTGGCAGACAGTGTTCTTTGGCCTTTTGTTGGGAGTGGGCGAACAGGGAGGGCTCTGCATAATGTGCTCCTGGTTCCCCTAGACCGGGGACATAACATGAAATAATTCTCAAATTCTTTCCAAAACTTTTGGGAAACCAGACATTCAAAAAAGAGGTCCTTAATTGATTCTTCTTCAACCTTACAGGCCAGTTAATATAATATCAGAGATTAGGAATATGATCAACATGACAGCGCTGGCCCCACCCCTTGCATGATAACGTGACCTCGGTATTTTCAAAATCCTGGCTACGGCCCTGTGTGTGTGTGTGTGTGTGTGTGTGTGTGTTTATATATATACATATATGTATATGGGTATACGGCATAAGCAACCAACCAAAATTTTAAATCTAGTCAACCAATATTTTTCTTATATTCTATGAACTGTTGTCAAGTCAAGCTACTATTGTAGTTTAATTTTGCAATTTAACTAGACGACATTCCTACTATGCATGCACCGTGCTCTTGCTTCAAACACAGTTCAAAAATTTATTTTGTAAGAAATTAGATTTAAAAAATCCTTCAGCTAGAGGTGAAATTGGATATACAACAACAGCACAATTATGTTGATTCTCATGCCCTAGGGAGACTGTTGGGCGTAAACAGTATGCTTTATCCAGTATGATCAAGTAAATTTTGACTGAGGTGCAAGCAAAAGAAAATTAACTTTCAAATGCAAAACCTTGGAGTATCAGTTGTAGTGATGTGTCGGACGCGAACGTAACGGCTCTGAGAGCCGGCTCTTTGAAGTGAATGACGGGAGCCGGCTCCTGATTGGGGGAGCCGCTTTTTTTGTTGTTGTTTTTTTCTCTCTTTTTTTCTCTTGAAGCCGCACGTGATTGGTCAATATGTGTGGTGTCGTCTCTGTGTCTGCGCTTAGTGCCCTGAGCAGAGGGGGGAGGGGCGGCAGTTACACACACAGCAGCAGCACACGAACAGGTCAAGAGAGCAGAGAGAGTCAGGGAGACGAGAGAGAAAGAGTGCAAGGAGCAACACGGAGCGATAAATTAAATATTTTAATTTATGTTTTGTTGTGTTGTGTGTTTTTCAGGGATTCTGTGTTGCTTGACTTTAAATTTTTTTAGTAGAAAAAAGTTAAAAGTTTAAATTTGTCAAAAGTTTAATTGTAAATAGTTAAAAGATTGTTTTTGTATTTTATAATTTATATTTTTGTTCCACTGTAGAGTGAAAAAATAAAGGCATATTTATATAATAAACATATATAAATAAAAAAGTATAATGCATATATAATTTTTACATTATTAATTCATTTTGTGCATAATTTTACATTATTATTGGTTATATACTGATTAAAGCAACAAAAAAATCTGTAGAGCCGTTTGGGAGCCGAAAGAACCGGCTCTTTTTAGTGAGCCGAGCCGAAAGAGCCGGTTCTCTAAAAAGAGCCGGAATTCCCATCACTAATAAGTTGGACTTGAAAAAAAGTGATTAAGCGCAGCTTCAGTTGAAATGCGATGTTTACATGCATTTTAAAAGTAAAGTTTTATTTGGAGTAACAAAATAATTTGATGACTTCTATTCTCCAACTGCATACCTAAGGCACACAAGTCTGACTTCAAGACTTTTATTTGGTACAATCTCAGTTTGGAAGATAGTTTGACTGTTTCTAACTGAGTGTAATTGTGAAGAGTGAAAGTTGTTTTAACAATACCTACACCGCACTGGGGATCTTCATGCATGGCTTCCAGCTCAGCTGTTGGCTGCAAAGACCAACATGTGTTTTTGCGTTGGACTCCAGCCCCAGAGGACCTAAGGGGTAATAATTTGGTGAAGAGCTACAGTCTGAGAAAACTAGTTTGTGTGTGCCAACCATTTTATGCTCAACTGCTTCATCAGTCCAGGGCAGTACTCTGCAGGACTGACCCCCAAGCTACTGTTCAAAGAAAAAAACAAACTTCTACAACATGAGCAAATGGCCTGCATACAAACTTGTTTCACCTACGTACTTAAGTTTGTAACCTAAGCTTTTGGTCTGCATAAAACTTAGTTGTGCTGGCTTAGTTATGTAGTTGGGCTAGTAACATGAACATGGCTATTATAGGAAAATTTGAGGTGCAAACATAGGCTAGACTTCTGTGGTTTGTGTGTCTCCCAGTAGAATGTCGACAAGTTTCAATAGAGGTGTGTGGCTGTACTTCTGTTGAAACACCCCATAGAGAAAAGGGGGCGTAGTTAAACACTCATTTACATTTAAAGAGACATATACCAAAACTGAACCAATTGGGAGGAAAATTGTATTAAGCTAAAGGTTATAATCACCTCTGATGTTTGATCCTTATTAGCACAGTGCAGACATTTTGATTAGACTGCGGTGGACTTGCAAAATATAGAACAAGGGATATATCAGCTTTGAGTGACCTACCTGCAGGGGAGTTTTTCTTTAACAGTATTGTAATTTGCAGTACATTCTTAGTCCTGCTGAGAGAGAGAGAGAAAAAAGGGTGGGATTGATAGTGCAGACTCACAACAAAATGACCCACTGGATAATGACGCTCAGAGTGTCTCTGTATAACTTTCAAGTTGATTAGTGAATTGAAAGAAATACCCTGAGGTCGAAAGTGTCAGTGCAAATGGCACCCAAATAGCTGTCCCATTAAAATGAGCCCCATAGAAGATCAATGTGCATCAGCGTGTCCATGCATTTTACTAGATGAACTTAGGGTGGAAGCATCTCAGCATCTGCTAAATACTGGTAAAACATGTTATTACTGTTTCTACTTAGTTGTATGCCCTTGCACAGACTGCTTTGCATTTACACTTATTAAAACAGATGGGAATATATAGACAACCACAAGAGTCACCTCTGTTATTCTTAAGTGTAAACCAGTTATGAGACTGAAAAGAGGATTAAGAATTATAGTGTCTAACTGTGTCTTAATTGCCCCAGCATATTAGACCCAAAGTAGCTGTTCCTGAGCATACTACACCTTCTGACCCATGAAGCAGAGCAAGTGTGAGTTCTGCAGTTGTTGTGCAACATGGATCTTTTCGTCCATAAAGAGGTAGGGAAATGTCCTCCATTTCTGGCCCAGCAAACAGATGGTGGGTTTCTTTCTGTGAAACATAATCTCCCCACAAAGCTGAGATAAAACAGGTTTAATACTGTAAAATCCCAAGGTTTTATCCCTGCGCTAATGATAACACACATATGGCTCAACATCTGGGGGGAGGGGTGAACAGCAGCTGGCCAGACGTTATGTGATTATTTAGGTAACATGGAGACTACTCTCACCGCTGTTAATGCAACTTCTATTACTGCCTCAAATTAAAAATACTGATAATAGAAAATGATCACAACAAAGATAACATTAATAATAATAATAATAATAATAATAATAATAAACATGGAAATTATTATCATTATTATCATCATCATTATTTATACAGTCCCAAATGCATGAATTGCATATAACTGGTTCAGTCAGTCCACTTACTTTCTGAGCTGGTTTTTTTTAATTTAATTTGATACAGGGATTGTTTTTGTAAAGACCTGTCTTGGTTTAGTCTATTCTCTGCAAATGCAAAAATAATGCTTCATTTTCTTTGATGAAACAATGTGATGTGTTTTGTTGAGAAGTACATTTCTGAGCATTTCTTCATCTAACCAATATGGTCTTTACCCTCAACAATAATCAGACAATGAAAAAAGAACAACCTAAAAAACAAACAAACAAAAAAGATTCCGGCACTTTCAATCTGTTGAGTTCAGAAGCTCTGAGTGCCAGCCACAGCTTAACCCTGTAACCCTCAAAAGCACTACTGTTGTCACAGCTTAAAGCTAGGGTTGGTAATTTTATTTAGTTACACTTTTTGTTATACTGGTTAAAATGATCGTTATGTCCCGATGGCAATCAATGCATGATGTGTTTTTAAAAGAGAGCGACAAATAGGCGCTGTCTACAGCAGGAGTAAAATAGGGAAAACACCAACCAATCACCGCGACCGGTACCGAGTTTATTAAACGAATCAAATCCTGTACTGCCGTTTTGCCCACCTTCTGCACGTACATTTTGCCGGCTTGCACTGACCCTGATTCAATGCACGTAGCCGAGCTGAGCTCAGAGGAATCCAAGTACGCTGGAGAACGCATACCTGTCAAGTTTTGGCTTTGAAAATAAGGGAAGCCCGCTGTGAGCCGTCCCACAACCCCAACCAAGCTCCAGTATCCCTTACATTTTAAGACAAGTGTACAAGAAATCCAAAATAAACACTTTGTTTTTCTTGGTTTGTTGCCGCTGTGGGCTCTAATCCCGCGACAACTGCCACCCAGGCTACTGCAGGTGGCAGTTCTCGCGAGGCTTTTTCTTCGGTTTTGCGGCGGTTGGCATCCATCGTTTTGGTGCATTACCGCCCCGTTTGGCTAATGACGGAGCTCAGTTTGGAGAGGCAGAAGAATGTTGTCCTGGCCAAAATGGGAGACTTGACAGCGATGTGGAGAATGGCAGAGAAACTACCTATATCCCGATTACCGCTACTCCTGCTAAACAGAGGAAGAGAAGAAAGATGGAGGCAGAGAAGGCTGAAACAAAAAAGAATTTGGACAAAGCCAGGGCAAAAACGAGAGTCAACATCGGGTTGTGAGTACTAACTAACTTGCCATGTTTGTTTGTGTTTTTTTTAACTTTACTATGATAATGTTTTGGTGTTTTGTTACCGCTGAGTGAGACATGACTTGGTGTAGTGCAAAACAAACACAATGTGCTGAGGACCAGTTTTGAATTAGTCATATGGTCACGAATCAGCGGCGCTCATGCATGTGAGCAGGTGGTGTAGTTTTTGAGAAGCTCCTGGGAGGGGGGGGAGGGGCTAGGCGGAGTCCTGAGGAGATGCTACATTCAAATTCGTGCTAGTTTTCCAAAATTACCGACCCTAGCTTTAAAGGGAGAGTTCAGTACTTTTGAAGTTTGGTTAAATCAGGAAATTGAAAACAGCCAGTGAAATGGCTGAAAAGCGCTCCCAGCACTGTCTCTTTCAGTAGCACTATCTGAGTATGCCTGTAAGGTACACTTCTGTAGGTAGGTGCAGTAATTTCCCGTAATTTTGTGAGTTTTACGTGAAAACGAGCCACAGCACTAGGTTGGGTCATTTGTATGATTGGGTGAAAAATTTCAGCATGCTTATTTCTCCTCCAGGAAGTTTGTTTGCCATTTCTTTATGATGCAGCAAACAGATATGTATTTTTCCGCATAGCCATTTGCTACATTTTAAAATTGTGCCAAACACAAAGAAGAAAAAAATGAAGCCTTCTGAAATTTTCGTTCAATCGTACATTCGACCGAACATAGTTCTGTGGCTTGTTTTTATGTTAAACTTACATAATTACGCAAAATAACTGTGCCTGCCAACAACTGCCAAGCGCTGTCGGGAGCCCTCTCAACCACCTTACTGACAATTGTCTACAACCTACAAACCACTTACAACCAAACTTTAAAATACTGAACTAATCCTTTAAAGGCTCCATGGGAAGTTAATCTGCCAAAATTATTATATTAGAAGTAGGCCTCCATTTCCATTGTGTTTTACAGAGACATAATGATGAGGCTACTATTTTTTCTACATGGTTTCAAGTTTTATTTTAACATCCTAAAGGTTAATGCAGAGAATTACAGAAAATGACCTGTGAAGAAAAGACAGTATTTCAAGATTGCTCCAGAAAAGGGCACAAGCCATGCAATGCAATTCCAAGTTGAACTTTCAGTCTCTGGAGCCAAGTCCAAATCAAGTCTAAATTGTCTCTCAGGGCCAGCCACAAGTCCAAGGTAAAAAAAAAAAATGTTACCCTCAGTAGACATAGAATACTAAATGTAAGAGTTTCAGTATGTTTGTAGATTATAATTACACTGGGTCTAAATTTATTTACTGTTAATGGGTGAACATGTATGCTTCTCATATAGTGTAATACTAACTCATAGCTGGTAAAATGAAAGTAATATAATCAGTTCCAAACATAACTTCCCTATTTTTGAGTATTTATGCATCTTAAGTTACTAGCTGTAAGCATTTAACTTTTGTAGTGACTGGGGTCAATTGTGATATTTTTCTACATTTTTCTGTTTTACTCAAAAATCATTGACAGTGGAGAAGTCGATTTCAGATTAGAGGAGACTGGAACAAGGTGAATCAGTGAGGTAAGATAAACAGCCTCATGTTGATAGTAGGTAACTTTATGAGCTTGTTTTGTGTTTATTTAGCAGTGTATGGACTGTTTATCAGGTCATCTTCACACACAATGTGATTTCAGCTATTAGAAAATCATTTCAGTTGGCCTTAATTAAGTGGCAAGCATATTAAACCCATATTATTTGGTACTATTAAGCAGTTACTTAATTACCTCTGTCATATGAGAATAATGTTGATTTTTGTATCTGATTAAGATAATTTTTTTCAAAATGGATCTAAGTATTTAAATAAATAAATTGGTTTATCAATCTCACAGGAGCACAACTGCAAAGTAACATAAATATTTGAAAAGGCAAATCAAAGAGATGCAACACAAAAAATGCTAGCAGATATAGCTATATAAAACAAACAAAACAATCCAACAAATATGCAGAAAAGCATTGCGGTAACAATAACTGCACAAAAAAACAACAGTGATAGTAAGAATTCAAATGATAGTGATGCTGATATCTGCAAAATAGAAGAATCTAGCTTGTATGTAGTAAGCTACTTTTGTTGTGTATGTGTAACTTACGCTGCGTTCCAGGCAACCCGTAACTCGTGTTTTTCCCACCTGTAACTCGTGAAAGTGCACTGGAACGGCAGTCGAACTCGTAACTTTCCACCCGTGAACTCGTACCAGATTGATGTACTCAGAGTTACGACTTGTGACGTCACATCACTGCCTAAACAATATGGCAGCCTCTAAGTAACGACACATACCGTAAAATTTAAAGTATAAGCTTCTGTTACCTTCTGCACCATTTCCCCTTCTCCGTTTCACTTAAATGATCAAGTTGCAGGCTTCTTTGGTGATTGAAATGATTAAGCATAAATCTTACAATGTCTGCCATGTTGTGTTGTTTACATACCAGAATTCCTTGTGCTCAAACTGAAGTTTTGATTTAATTTGGTTTATAAATTAGTTTAATTTATAATTAATTTAGTTTAATTTGCCTGGAACGCTTTCAGGTCGGAACTTGAAGATTTCAACTGGGAAATTTCCGAGTTACGGGTTGCCTGGACACAGCATTAGCTTGCTGCTTTTCACCAGGTTAAAGCTTTAGACAGATAGATAGAAAAAATAGATGGATAAAATGCTTTATTAATCCCATTTGATGTAGTGAAGCAGATTTTTTGTCATGAGTAACTGGTAACTTAGCTTACTACATTTTACACGTAGCTTACTGTGTGTGTGTGTGTGTGTGGGTGGGGGTGTGTGTGTGTGTGTATGGGAGGCCCCTTGAGAAATAAATCATACTTGCTTTTACATTCACCATCATACTCTCATACATACACTAGTATACTCTCTTACATTCACTATCAAACTCTCTTACATTCACTATCAAACTCTCATACATACACTATTAAACTCTCTTACATTTACTATTAAACTCTTTTACATTTACTATCAAACTCTCTTACATTTACTATCAAACTCTCTTACATTTACTATCAAACTCTCATACATACACTATTAAACTCTCTTACATTTACTATTAAACTCTTTTACATTTACTATCAAACTCTCTTACATTCACTATCAAACTCTCATACATACACTATTAAACTCTCTTACATTCACTATCAAACTCTCATACATACACTATTAAACTCTCTTACATTTACTATCAAACTCTCTTACATTTACTATTAAACTTTCCTACATTTACTATTAAACTCTCATACATACACTATTAAACTCCTTTACATTTACTATCAAACTCTTATATTCACTATCAAACTCTCATACATACACTATTAAACTCTCTTACATTTACTATCAAACTCTCATACATACACTATTGAACTCTTTTACATATACTATCAAACTCTCTTACATTTACTATCAAACTCTCATACATACACTATCAAACTCTCATACATACACCATTAAACTCTCTTACATTTACTATCAAACTCTCATACATACACTATTAAACTCCTTTACATTTACTATCAAACTCTTATATTCACTATCAAACTCTCATACATACACTATTAAACTCTCTTACATTTACTATCAAACTCTCTTACATTTAAGATTAAACTCTCTTACATTTACTATTAAACTCTCGTACATACACTATTAAACTGTCTTACATTTACTATTAAACTCTCTTACATTTACTATCAAACTCTCATACATACACTATTAAACTCTCTTACATTTACTATCAAACTCTCTTACATTTACTATTAAACTTTCTTACATTTACTATTAAACTCTCGTACATACACTATTAAACTCTCTTACATTTACTATTAAACTCTCTTACATACACTATCAAACTCTCTTACATTTACTATCAAACTCTCACAGAGAATAATAGGATATGTGAATGAGAATAGTAGTATGTGAATGAGAATAGTAGTATGTGTGTAAAAGTTTGCTTGAAACGGAAGTGAGTTTGATTGAAACGGATATAGTACTAAATTCTCTGTCTCTGATTGGTTACGTTCTTCGAAAAAGCTAGGGGAGGCGTATTTTTACATACATGACCATGATTGAAATGGCAGTATGGTGGACAGAGAGCAACTACATGAAGCCATGGGCCTCCTTAATAACATTTTAAACTCTTAAACCGTCACAACAGTGTCAGACATATTACAACAACGGCAACAGCCATCCACTCCGCATCTAATGCGGCCGCTGAGGAAGTGGCGGCTTTTCAGAGCTGAATCAGGTTTAACAGGGAGCCAACGATGTCTAATTCGCCTTGCACATGAGCTATCAAGACACAGATTGAATTATAAAATCACACAAGGGATTGATGATCCTTCACTGTCCCCTGCGATGCGCGCCTATCAAGCGAAGTACAGGTGCGTCGTTGGCTCCCGGTTAAACCTGATTCAGCTCTGAAAAGCCGCCGCATTCCCTCCTCAGCGGCCGCATTAGATGCGGAGTGGATGGCTGTTGCCGTTGTTGTAATATGTCTGACACTGCTGTGACGTTTTAAGAGTTTAAAATGTTATTAAGGAGGCCAATAGCTTCATGTAGTTGCTCTCTGTCCACCATACTGTCATTTCAATCATGGCCATGTATGTAAAAATACGCCTCCCCTTGCTTTTTCGAAGAACATAACCAATCAGAGACAGAGAATTTAGTACTATATCCGTTTCAATCAAACTCACTTCCGTTTCAGGCAAACTCTCATACACATACTACTATTCTCATTCACATACTACTATTCTCATTCACATACTACTATTCTCATTCACATATCCTATTATTCTCTGTGTGAGTTTGATAGTAAATGTAAGAGGGTTTGATAGTAAATGTAAAAGAGTTTAATAGTAAATGTAAGAGAGTTTAATAGTGTATGTAAGAGAGTTTGATAGTAAGTGTAAGAGAGTTTAATAGTATAAATGTAAAAGAGTTTAATAGTGTATGTATGAGAGTTTGATAGTAAATGTAAGAGAGTTTGATAGTAAATGTAAGAGAGTTTAATAGTGTATGTATGAGAGTTTGATAGTAAATGTTAGAGAGTTTAATAGTAAATGTAAGAGAGTTTAATAGTGTATGTAAGAGAGTTTGATAGTAAGTGTAAGAGAGTTTAATAGTATAAATGTAAAAGAGTTTAATAGTGTATGTATGAGAGTTTGATAGTAAATGTAAGAGAGTTTGATAGTAAATGTAAGAGAGTTTAATAGTGTATGTATGAGAGTTTGATAGTAAATGTTAGAGAGTTTAATAGTAAATGTAAGAGAGTTTAATAGTGTATGTAAGAGAGTTTGATAGTAAATGTAAGAGATTTTAATAGTAAATGTAAGAGAGTTTAATAGTGTATGTATGAGAGTTTGATAGTAAATGTAAGAGAGTTTAATAGTAAATGTAAGAGAGTTTGATAGTAAATGTAAGAGAGTTTAATAGTAAATGTAAGAGAGTTTAATAGTGTATGTATGAGAGTTTGATAGTAAATGTAAGAGAGTATACTAGTGTATGTATGAGAGTATGATGGTGAATGTAAAAGCAAGTATGATTTATTTCTCAAGGGGCCTCCCATAGCCTCCCATACAAACTCACTTCCGTTTCAAGCAAACTCTTAAACACATACTACTATTCTCATTCACATATCCTATTATTCTCTGTGAGAGTTTGATAGTAAATGTAAGAGAGTTTAATAATGTATGTATGAGAGTTTGATAGTAAATGTAAGAGAGTTTAATAGTAAATGTAAGACAGTTTAATAGTGGATGTATGAGAGTTTGATAGTAAATGTAAGAGAGTTTAATAGTAAATGTAAGAGAGTTTAATAGTGTATGTATGAGAGTTTGATAGTAAATGTAAGAGAGTTTAATAGTAAATGTAAGAGAGTATACTAGTGTATGTATGAGAGTATGATGGTGAATGTAAAAGCAAGTATGATTTATTTCTCAAGGGGCCTCCCATAGCCTCCCATACAAACTCACTTCCGTTTCAAGCAAACTCTTAAACACATACTACTATTCTCATTCACATATCCTATTATTCTCTGTGAGAGTTTGATAGTAAATGTAAGAGAGTTTAATAGTGTATGTATGAGAGTTTGATAGTAAATGTAAGAGAGTTTAATAGTAAATGTAAGACAGTTTAATAGTGGATGTATGAGAGTTTGATAGTAAATGTAAGAGAGTTTAATACTGTATGTGTGAGAGTTTGATAGTAAATGTAAGAGAGTTTAATAGTAAATGTAAGAGAGTTTGATAGTAAATGTAAGAGAGTTTAATACTGTATGTATGAGAGTTTGATAGTAAATGTAAGAGAGTTTAATAGTAAATGTAAGAGAGTTTAATAGTAAGTGTAAGAGAGTTTAATAGTGTATGTATGAGAGTTCGATAGTAAATGTAAGAGAGTTTAATAGTAAATGTAAGAGAGTTTGATAGTAAATGTAAGAGAGTTTAATAGTGAATGTAAGAGAGTATACAAGTGTATGTATGAGAGTTTGATAGTGAACGTTAGAGAGTTTAATAGTGAATGTAAGAGAGTATACTAGTGTATGTATGAGAGAATTAGAGTATGATAGTAAATATAAGAGTTTGATTGTGAATGTAAGAGAGTTTGATAGTGAATGTAAGAGAGTTTAATAGTGAATATAAGAGAGTATACTAGTTTATGTATGAGATTATGATGGTGAATGTAAAAGCATGTATGATTTATTTCTCAAGGGGCCTCCCATATGTGTGTGTGTATCTATCTATCTATCTATCTATCCATCTATACATATATATATGTATATACATATATCTATATCTATATCTAAATATATATATATATATATATAAATATATATGTGTGTGTGTGTGTGTGTGTGTGTGTGTGTGTGTCAGCCATCCACCAAGTGGGTGGAGGGTTGTAGTAGTCATGGGTGGCCAAGTAGTGCTTACTACAGTGTAAGCAATAGTAATGCGATAATTAATTTTTACTAAAGTAAACTCTGAAATCTAAACTCTTTAAAGACCATGTTGTGTAGTGTTGCAGTTTTCAAGTCTTTAATGTCATTGTCTCTGCTTTATCTGTCTATCCAACATACACAGCTGTCTGTATGTCTGTCTGTCTTATCCAGGATGCATATGACAGAGATAAGTTTGATGGGAATAACACTGCATCATGCTGTAAATCAGACTTAAATGGAAACTTCATACACAGGGGCTTTCACTTCATGTTTCTAACTGATGTATGATAGCAGTGGTGCCTGTACATTTTAATTTTGGCAAGCATGTTATCAGGTGAAATCTTTCAGACGTCCAGCATGAGCCACACATCTCCACTGGGCTGAAAATATACAGATAAGGAGCAGTGACTGCTTGTGCAGTTTTCTCCGGGGGGGCAAACTCCAAAAACAGTGTCTCTGCAGGTTTTGACAAATTTAAGGCTTTTAAAGACCTTTTAAGACCATTCTGAATTAAATTTAAGATCTGCACAATGTCAAAAAAGTAGGCTATGGAAAATTGCAGTTACAGAATTGCTTTCAAACTAATCAAATTTATTGCCACAGAACAGCCCATAAACAATCAAGAACAAATGTAGTCAGTGAGTGTGTGTCAGGGTAATTATACTTTTTTAAATCTAATTGGTTTTAATTTTAATTTAGTTTTTCAGATTTTTTGTGTTTTAATTTAGTTTTAGTTAGTTTAACAAGTAATTAAATAAAAAAGGGGGCAACAAAGGAATCAGTGAATTTACATACAAAATTTTAGACCTGACAAAAGTATTATTTAAGCCCTAGTTTACAAAATATGGACAGATTTAAGACTTTTTAAAGCCTAAAATTGAGATTATCAAATTTATTACCCTGCAAAATCTTTTGCATGGCCTAAGGTAGTGTCACAAACCTAATAATGAATGCACCAATTTAATACAATATGGAGATGGCTGTGAGTCAGCTTTCCAATATACAGTATATGACTCAATAATAATATATTAAAGCAATATATTGCATGAATATATGTCTTCATTTAATAGCAACAATGCAAATTAACATAGCACCTCCATAAAAGCAGACTATTATATTATAAAGGGCCTATTCTAAGGTGTGTTTCTGAATTTCTTGCAATATAGCACAATTAAAAGCATTGGGCCTGCTCTAGTAAAGGTTTACGTGTGTAAAGTAATCCCTCTCTGTTTTGTGCTCTTAATACATTGTGGAGGAGGTCATTCAACCTATTTAAAAAAAACAGAACTGTAAAACCTAGTGTATTGTCGCCCACTGTATTCGGACTGCTGACTAATGATGTTCGGCTGATCAGGTCTGTTGTCCTCAGCTAGCTACGTCAGACACATGGGAACTATGCGTCTGTTTGTGACCAATCTGGTAATGAACATGCTTACGTTATGCAAATTAGGAACGCTTGAGCGCTGGTCTCTAGCGCCCCTTAGGGGTGTTTTTTATTGGGCTAGGATACGCTAACTTTTTAATGCAAAACTGTGATCTGAGCATGCGTGAGAGCACAGAAAGCTTGGGCACTAGTCTGTGGCGCCATAGACATGTATAGAAAGGCTAGATGGCTCACACACGCTGTTGGCCAATGGCGACTAATGTCCTCACGTGGCAGCCGTCTTGGTACAGTGTGCTTGCTCACTCATAACACTGACGTCTGTCGAGCATGTACTGAGAAATATGCATTACGTGCTCAATTGACAACTGATTTTCAAGCGGTTGACTTTGTCAGAAACGTCAGTGATATAGTTTTAATCCTGCATAATTAAGATGATAACATTTTATAAAATGTAATATTAATATATTAACATAATATTTCTTAAAACCTTTGTATAAACCAAACTGTTTGTACATCTAAAGCATGAATATGTTCGAGCAGGTGTCTTACCTTCAATTGAGTACTACAGAGCAGAGCAGAAATGTGCCCTGCACCAAGGCGGCCGCCATGTGAGGATGTCGGTGGCTCCGCCTCGGGCCATCGAGCCTTTCTATACATGTCCATGCGTGGTACCCCTAACTTCAATGCAAAACTGTGATCTGAGCATACGTAAGACAACAGACATTCCAATTCCGGAGAGATCACTAACGGACTGAGAAACACTTTTAATGGAACGATTAATATAATAGCACGATTTCCTTATTTTGAAATAATTTGCAGGTAGACAGCAGACATCTCTTTTGGCTCAAGCAGCCTCACGTAGCTCAGGCGGGGCTCGGCCTGCAGCGCCCTCATATACCGGCTGCCACTGATAAGGAGGCTCAACTATTGTACTGCAAGCCCTGGGCAGTTATTAGTCACAACAGACAGGACAATGAAAAAAGAGAACCATAATTACATTGTTTAGCAGATATTTGGTCCACAGCGGTAGAATTTGTCACAGACAAAACTGAGGCACCTCCATTGCACTTTGTTTTATTCCCTTTCAAAGTAAAATCTCAGTTTTCAACTTCTGTGGAAAACGCCCCATGCCAGCACAGTATTGATTTAATTCTTTTGTTTCTGCCAGTCAGTTATTTAATGAATCACTTCACTTGTGGGAGGGGTAAATATGGCTCCTAAAATTTGCAGCCTTTAATCCAAAGGATATCCATGAAGATGGACAGGGCTATGGCATCGGGGAGATACGGCGATGTAGAACACATGCACCTGCAATAAAAGTTGTGGCATTGCGAGCCAGAGCTTGCAAGCATGTCAGCCACACGCATCCAGTGTGTTTGAGCTGTAACATGCCACTGATGTGTGTAGTGAGCATGAGTCTGTGAGAGACATTTGCAACAAAGTCCTAAAACTCATTCATGTGTCCAAGCAAGGAATTACCAATGAATAAAGAGGAGAGACAGCAAAATTTTAAGGTCATATGTGTAATGTTTGAAGTTAGGGAAGGCTGAGGTAATTCCAGGGTGACGATAAGACTGGCAGAGTTGACAACAAAAGATCAGTGAAAGCTGGGAAGTTTTGCATGGACATCAGTAAAAACGATCTGGCAGTGAGTGAATCAGCAGGAGAAGCTGATGATTACCAATAAGTAGCAGCTGGTGCACAGGTGAGCTGGGCTGGCTGATGAGGTTGCTGTGGCGGACATAGTGGAGCAGCAGTATGGGTGAGCAAAAAAAAAAAGGGGTAAGGCAAGAGATCAGAGGGGCAGGGTGGTGACATAGGGATTCATTTTTGGCCAAGTGTCTTTTTGTAGCTGGCTTGATAGATAGGTAGAAAGAGGCAAGGTCAGTGTTGACATCACACTCTGAGGGTGTGGTAAATCTCATCACCTTTCTTAAGCTGCATCTTTGGTTGAGCGATCTGGTGGAGAATGGAAACCAAAACTCCTTGAGTTCTATGCATTTGTGTTGTGTTTGCATTTGCTTTGCTTTCTCTGTGTTTTTGTTATGTCCTTTTGCATGTATGTTTTGTTCAAACAGTATTATGACATTTGCATCTTGCTTTGAGGTTCATGCAGTTGTGTTGATCCTTTTAAAAAGCATTTTGGGCGTGCATTTTCTGGCAACATCTATCCACTCTAAAAAGCTTAATAAGTTTAATTTATATTCAAAAATAACAAGTGCAAAAGATTCAGTTTATTTGAGGTCAATTTTTAGCTGAATCCATCTATTAACTATACAAGAGGGCATGGATTATAACTCTATCATCAGTTTTCTTTTCTTTTTCATGACATCTGTCAGTGTCAGTGGTGTTTGTTTGTTTACTAAAGACAACCACCAAGCACTTCATGTCCTTGAAGGGAATACTGCAAAATAATGCTTTCTTAAGGCAATTAGTACCTTGACTGTTTGAATAGAAAGCATTCACAAGCAATACTGTCTGCTGCCTGAGTCCATCTTCAGCAATGTAACTGAAATCTTGAGCTTTATTTATTTTCTTGTTGTTGCATAAAAATCGTAACAGGTTTGTGTATGGGGTGCTAAGAGAACTTCTTCTTACCTTGCATTATGCAAGGTACAAAGAACCACAACACCATTGCAAGCTGAACTGCTCAAGGGTGTGATTTCTCTTTAGACTGACAACCACTAACAGAGGCCCTGTGAAGTTATGAGCTGCAAAGCTTTCCAGAGGATCTTTTCTTTTTGATAATATCAACATTTGAAAATGTAATATTTGGAAGAACAGTTGAATCTAATTCACCAGTTGGGACAATAATTTATTAAATAGCTACACCTTCTCAGCGTGGAGAAAAATGCTGTGAAAAAAGGCCTGAATGTGATGCTGACAGTGTGTGTGACCATTGGTTATCAGTCTGACCTGATGTGATGTTTGTATTGATTGTTGATGGGTATTTTATTAGAGCTAACCTACAATCTGACCTGTATCCTTCCACATCACAATGCTCTTGTGTGCCTAGAGTTCTGTCCAAGCGCAGGAGCACAAGGTTTCATGAGTTTATCTCAAATTGTACTTTTTGTTCATCACAGTGTTGACAGAAACAGACTCCTGTAAAGTCTGTGAAGTCAAGGATCCAATCATCCTTTCAAGATAAAACACCCTTCGGTCTCGGTGTTTAAAAAAGGTTAAATACATATTGTCTTATTATTTTTTGTTTCTTTTTGGCCTGGAACAGGTCCGCAGCCCAGTGGCTGGGGACCTCTAATCTGAGAGTACTGGGGTTAATATTAACATGTGATGGAAAAAGTTTAGTTTTAATTTAAAGTTATCTGTTATTTAATTACATTTTCAGTATTATATGAGAGTGAGAGTATTTGAGAGAGAGAGTATTTGTTCCATGAGAGTATTCTTCTCGTGGAACAAAAATGCCCAATTTCCCTTTCTTTTGCTACAACAACAACAACACAAAGGAAATGCTGTACTTAGTTAATATGCACTTGACCGTAAAACAAAACATTCCAAAACACTGTTCTGCAAATATTCTAAATGTGCTTTAAAATGCAATTGATCTTGAGTTAACTATCAAAAGTTAGAGATTAATTATGATTTAAAATTGAAATATATATTTTTATATATTAATCAAAGTGTCAGGTAAACCACATCACTGCCACGTTGGCAATAACATAAATGTTATGTTATGTTATTGCATTGCTGAAAGAGGCCTTATCAACGAGACTTTGATCACCTACGCAGTAAAGCAATAAAATGACTGAAAGACTTTAAAAGTACACTATATTGCCAAAAGTATTCGCTCACCTGCCTTGACTCGCATATGAACTTAAGTGACATCCCATTCCTAATCCATAGGGGTCATTATGACGTCGGTCCACCTTTGCAGCTATTAACAGCTTCGACTCTTCTGGGAGGCTGGCCAAAATTGTTAGGAGTGTGTTTATTGAATTTTTGACCATTTTTCCAGAAGCGCATTTGTGAGGTCACACACTGATGTTGGATGAGAAGGCCTGGCTCTCAGTCTCCGCTCTAATTCATCCCAAAGGTGTTCTATGGGGTTGAGGTCAGGACTCTGTGCAGGCCAGTCAAGTTCATCCACACCAGACTCTGTCATCCACGTCTTTATGGACCTTGCTTTGTGCACTGGTGCACAGTCATGTTGGAAGAGGAAGGGGCCAGCTCTAAACTGTTCCCACAAAGTTGGGAGCATGGAATTGTCCAAAATGTCTTGGTATGCTGAAGCATTCAGAGTTCCTTTCACTGGAACTAAGGGGCCAAGCCCAGCTCCTGAAAAACAGCCCCACACCATAATCCCCCCTCCACCAAACTTTACACTTGGCACAGTGCAGTCCGATAAGTATCGTTCTCCTGGCAACCGCCAAACTCAAACTCTTCCATCAGATTGCCAGATGGAGAAGTGCAATTCATCACTCCAGAGAACACGTCTCCACTGCTCTAGAGTCCAGCGGCGGCGTGCTTTACACCACTGCATCCAGACACTTTGCATTGCACTTGGTGAATAATGCTTTGGATGCAGCTGGTTGCCATGGAAACCCATTCCATGAAGCTCTCTACACACTGTTCTTGAGCTAATCTGAAGGCCACATGAAGTTTGGAGGTCTGTAGCCATTGACTCTGCAGAAAGTTGGCACTATGTGCCTCAGCATCCACTGACCCCACTCCGTTAGTTTACGTGGCCTTCCACTTCATGGCTGAGTTGCTGTCGTTCCCAGACACTTCCACGTTCTTATAATACAGCTGACAGTTGACTGTGGAATATTAAGGAGCGAGGAAATTTCACGACTGGATTTGTTGCACAGGTGGCATCCTATCGAAGTTCCAAGCTGGAATTCACTGAGCTCCTGAGAGCGACCCATTCATTCACAAATGTTTGTAAAAGCAGTCTGCATGACTAGGTGCTTGATTTTATACACCTGTGGCCATGAAAGTGATTGGAACACCTGATTCTGATGATTTGGATGGGTGAGCGAATACTTTTGGCAATATAGTGTACTTGGTGCCAGAACAAAAAAGGTAAGAGAAGCTTTATTCTCAAATTTTTAGTGTGACCTTTCTGTGTTGTGAGACGTAAGCCTAGGCTCTCTCAAAAGAACCAAAGAACACGCGATCGGTTTGAGCCTACCTCTTGCAATATTCTGCTTTCTGTGCACACAAAGGGCTGCAAGTAATATTGTGTCATTAGGACACCTAAAGTGTAAACTAAGACCAGATTACAGATTGAGATTGATAAGCATCTTGAGTTTGGCCATGTGAAGGTGTGATAAGAGCTAGATCTTTAGAGTAGAGTATATGTGAATGAGTGAGCAGAGTATGAGACTAGCTGAAGAAGCAATATGTGTTAAAGGTGGTATTGGAAGAGAACCAACTGACCATGGAGTTGATATTTGTGTGTGCTTGGTCCGAGATGATTAGAAACGATGTCTGACTGGAGTCAGAGATACTGCTCAGATGCTCAGAGAAGCTAGCAAGGTTTGAGGGTGGTGACCTGATAAGACCCCAGTCATGATAAGTTGTGTATTTTGGGGCCGACCTTTTGCAAGATGATTTCTAAGATAAATATACATGAAGCAATTCACTAATTCAGGAACAGTTAGATGCTGATTGATTACAGTCTCTTTGACTAGTCCGTTTACTCCAGTCGTAAGAGGGGTTCCTGATGGTAAGTAAAAAAAAAAAAACCTTGATGTATACAGCTGGCTATAATATTATTACCTCGCTGAGGAGGTTATGTTTTTGCTGTTGTTAGTATGTTTGTCTGTTTGTTTGTTTGTTTGTTTGTGTTCAAGATAACTTGAAAAGTTATGGACGGATTTGGATGAAATGTTCAGGAAATGTGTGGAATGGGATAAGGAAGAAATGATTAGATTTTGGGACTGATCTGGATCACCATCCGGATCCAGAAATTTTTTAAAGGATTATTTAACATTGCGAGATAGGACCATTTTCAGCATTTGTGCATATAACTCCACCAAAAGAATGGTTGGATCCCGGAATTTATTTTGAGGGATACTTTGTCATTGGGAGATTGTGTTAGGGGTGGACTGAAGCTGCTTGGCGGAAGTCTGCGCTCTCTGAGTGCTTTTCTAGTCTTTATATTGGTTTATATTGTGCACTATTCTGTTGAATTTTAATGAATGCAACACAAGAACTACTTGATGAAACGATTGGGCTCTGGAGATAGTGAAAATCTATAAAAGAGGGGGTTGTTGGATCCGCAACTCCCTTCTAAATTGTCATTACACAAAAAAAGAAAGAAAAAAAACCTGAGGATTTACCTCAGTAAGAACTTGTTTTTAGATTTTTACTGTTTAATTTTGAGTGATCATAAATTCAATCAAGCCTGCGATTGGACAGTGTAGCGCGCATGGTGGGAGCAGTCCACTGCTCTCAGCAGCCACATTTGAACACAAATGGAGTGTAGAATCTCTTTTGGCTCAATATCATGACTTTTAATATATATATATATACATATCACTCTCTCTCTCTCTCTCTCTCTACATATATATATATATATATATATATATATATATATATATATATATATATAAATATATAATATTCGAGACCCCCCTTTCACACACTGGAAAGAGAGAAAGATAGTGCTGGGGCGATCGACACTAGCAAAAAGTGTTTTATTGAATAGATTAAAAACATTAAAATTACATTAAAGCAAACTAAGAGAAAAGCTGTTCAAAATCGCCCCCTACTATTGGCCTTGAGGATCTTAATAGTGTAGGTGAAAGTCTTTTTTACAACTGGAATGCTTTATTAGAGAACAGTCTACTGTGTACATGTCCTTGGGCTAAGGGCAGGTAAAAAGTGTACTCCTTTTCACATGAAAACCTTTGGGAACTGAATAGGCAGAAAAAAAAGGCTCTTACATGTGTGGCATGGTGGGTTGATGGTCGGGTAATGTGATTTGATGGAGAAAAAAAATTCAGTCAAAAGATTATTTTTTGCTTGAATCCCTGAAATAATGACTACTCGATTGGTGCAGTGATCGCTAAGTGATTTTTCAGCATTTTCGAAGTTGGGTTGAATCAGGATTTTACCAATAGTCAGTGAAGTGGCTGCAAAGGCTCCCAGCAGCACTGCTCCTTTAAGGAAAACAAGCTGAGACTATCTACAGGGTAAACAAACTATGTTGAGTGTAATTTGGCAAAAATTTGCCAAATTACACTCGTTCTTTATTTTTCCTCCAGGAACTCTCTTTGTTTGGCACTATTTTACAATGCAGCAAATTTGTTTTTTTGCTGGAGGTTGTCCTCTCTGTATTTCAGCACACTGAGGGCCCTAATTTCCTGGCGCAGCACAGGGTGGCGCACCCGTGCAATGGTAATTTCATCTGCCGCATCACCATGCGCAGCCCTTTGGTAGACAGGCTGCACCGAGATAGGTGCGGCTGCACACCAGGGGGAGGTGTCGACAGATTCAGCTTGGCACAGTGACAATGGGCTCATCCCGCGCAGTGGTTATTTCGTCTGGCGCACCACCATGCGCAGCCAATTTGGCACATTGGGTAGACCGGCTGTGCACCAGGGGGAGGTGTCGACAGATTCAGCTTGGCGCACTGACAATGTCGAGCCAAAACATTGCACGGAAGGTGCACTGGAAGCTCGCCAGCTCCAACCTGGTCTATTCTCGGCGTAGGCAAAGCACGCCCGAGGCAGTGGTACTTTGGCTGACAGACGAACAGTGTGCACACATCACCAAAACCTCACAGGCAGTTTTTCCAGCGTGTCAGGCACATTTCAATGCAATAAACAATCACAGCAACCGCTATTTAATGTAACCGTCTGAACCAGCACATAGATTTGTATCTATATTAATTGTCCCGTCATATCTGATGTCAGATCAGAGACGTTTGTCATAATGGAAACTCAACCTGATGGCAGCTGGAAGAGTGACGCAAACTAACGAGTTCACATCTCTCGGCCAACCACAAACAGCTACATCATCTGATACAGAGTATTCGTTTGGCTTCTGTCATCTCATGAAATTCAAAAGAAAAGAGAGAGAAAAAAGAGAGAGACGCTCGCTAAATAAATTTAAGTCACTCGGTGTCTTAAGGATTTACCTGTGATTGCCCATATTTCTCTGTTTTAATCTTTATTCTTAACGTGATCTAAAAAGATGGAGTACATTATTGCAAGGAGGATGAGGAGGAGGTACTGGGAGAGAATATTTCACCAAAGGTTATGCTATTTGGCGATGACAGACCAGGAATGCAGGTGGATCACAAGCATGATGAATGGATTAGCCTGCTGCTGTGTTTGAATGTAATTGTCCCTTAATTTTGTACTCCTATTTATGACACAGGAACAGATTACATCTGTTCCGCGAGGTGGTCCACACAGTGACGCGCATCGTGGCCTACGATGCGGGTCACCATGTGGCCCCTGCGCTCTCCCAGTTGCTGTAAAAGTGACAGCAGCTCTGACCTTCTTCGCCACCGGGTCTTTCCAGCACACCGTGTCCAGGGTGGCAGGGATCAGTCAAACCGCTGTCGGTTCAGCCGTACATGCAGTGTCCTCTAGTCTAGTCCAACATGCAAATGCGCAGATAATTTTTCTATCAACACCAGACAGGCAACTGGAAACGAAGCTGGTTATGTTGCCAATAAACAGTTAATCAAATGTATTCACATCTTTGGTTTTGTGTAATCAGGAGTTGTATGCCAAAACGATCATGATTCAATGGGTAAAACAAGTTAAATTCACATGCAAACAATTAAAATGCGTCATTTCAGCACAGGTGCTTCTGATTCATGTTGTGATCTGTCCACACCACTCATCTTTATTATGCGGGGTTTAAATATATGTTACTAAATGTGAATGTCTTCATTAGTAGAACAATATTTTTGGCTTACCCCTAATCCCAACTTCTATCCCACTAAAGCCCTCAATACTTATCACGGAGAGTGTGGAGGACGTCATCTCCTCTGCTGAACTCAAAATGAGGCTGGTGGAGGGGCCGCCCCCCGTGGCCACTGTGAGCCTTCTTTGGTCTGAGAGCTTTTGTTTGCCCCTTCTCCTTACATCATTGAACCGTTTTTTTACATTGGGCAGCGGTTCTCAGAATATGTGGGCAAACTTGATTGACAGCATTAGTAACTTCCTCCCAGGCTGTTTTTGCATCATCAGCTCGTGGAGGTCTGTTCGCATTACACCATCTTTTGGTACTGCACACTTGGACCTCTCGGACCAGCACATCAGTTTCCTCCTGGGAGAAGCTTGGCCGCCTGGAGCTCCATGATGAGGTGAAACTGTCACTGCGCCTTGCCTGCAGCTCATTCAAAGGCAAGGGGAGGTGTTCATTTGATTGGTGAAGACTCGGCTGTGTTAAACCCACTCACACCTTCTCTCCTCCCTCATTGCCACTTGTGCTGGTGGGAGGGACGGAGGCGTGGGTGCGTCAGACTGCGCCGTGCAGGAAACTTGAAAAATGCCCTGGACACACCCCATTGGCGCGATGGAGGCGTGGCGCACCTGTGCCTGGTCTATGAAATTAGAGCCCTGAATCTTGTTCTGAAGATTTCTTCCTCTGTATATCTCACTCCAATAAAGGTAACTCCAGCCACAGGGACAAGGAGGCCATCTTCACTCAAGTCAGTTGACAATTGTCAAGTACCTGTGTTGTGCACTAGTAGGGGCAATTTGGCTATTGGCTATTGATATTAATAATAATAAAATTATTTATTAATATTAATAATTAATCAAAATTAATTATTAAAAACTATAAATATTGATCATATCTTGTGGGGCACCACCCTGTTACCAGGGACCGATAACCAAATTGACAAAACCAGAATAAAGTCTCAGAATGTGTGGAAAAAGGGTAAAGTTCGAGCGCTGACTGTTTTGACTCCAGCAAGTATCACAATTGTATAATCACAATAACCACAAACAACGACAGATTAAATTATAATAGGATTTATTTAAAGTAATAATTATTTAAGATAACATTACTTATTACAAAACTATTATAATTTAACTAATAAAAGCAAAACATTAATTACTAACTACAACTAATAAAGGTGTAACAACAACATAAATGAATGCAATGACTGCAGCAGCAGCAACCAACAGTATCACTAGCAATAATCAACAACCAATCACAGCAGCAGCAATAAAAGCATTCACCAATGATGCAGCACTAGTGTGTGTGTGTGTGTATGTGAAGGTGGAGCAAAGGGGAGGAGAGAGAGAGAGGCGAAGAGGTCACGTGAGAGCGTGTCTTGAACCAAAATGGCGACAGAGTGGCGTGTCTATCTTCGATCGAGCCAAGATGGCGACTCACCACGTGAACAAAAGGGGAACAATGGGGGAGGTCTTTGAGCCCCACGTGTTATTGAGGCGACCTCATTCAAAATTAGGCGCTCACTGGACGGCACCTTTAATGTCTGTGTGGTGTGAGGGGTGTGTGTATGTGTGTGTGTTCAGAAAATAGAAAGGAAGAGAAAGAGAGAGAGAGAGAGACCCCAAGAAAGATCGTCACCTACAACTGATAATAAGAATATCACTACACAATAGCAGAGTCAGTAAGCCGAAGTTTAACTGGTCTGGTATTGGTCCTTTATCCAGTGATATTCTGCTTATGGATTGATCTACGGTAGACGATCGACAATCAAGAAAGAGAATGCAGCGCAAATCAAAATAGGTCTCATAAGCACAAAAGATAAACTACACACTAAAGTAATTGTCTCTGCCCAGACATAAGCCTCTTACTTTTGTTGCTGCGGTCCTCCGGAGTTTCGGCGAAAGAGGGATGGAATAGAAAGAGAGTCAGCTCTGAGTGTTCGTGGCGCGCTGCGTCCGCTGCTGCGCGCTGGGTCAGCTGTGCGCTCCTGTTGTGCTCTGGGTCCGCAGTGAGCTCCTCAGCTGGATTCAGGCAGTCCGCCTCGCGTCCTTCTGACGGTGGCGAGGTGATGGTTGGTCCGGTGGCAGCGGAGGAAAACCATAGACGGAGGACGAGATGCTTTGTTAGGCTTCTAACAAAGTGGCGCGCTCGTCCTCACAGACGTGCGATCAGCTGCGATCTGCGTCGGGTCCAAAGGATAAAAAGGGGAAAACAAAAGGAAACGAACAGCAGTCTGTGAGCTCGTCCAGCGAGTTGGAGACTGTGACCTAGGTTTAAGATGTAAAGACAGAAAAGAGAGAGAGCCAAACGTTTGGTATTGCTTCCTTTTGGCGGCCGGGTCACGGAGAGAGCCTGTGAGAGCTCCCTACTGTACAGAGGCGCCTGGAAAAAGCCCCGAGAAGAAACTGTGTCCTTCCTTTATGGCCTGAGTGACGTCATCGGGGATCCCAGTGGGTTTACCTGGCTGGGGCCAATGTCCGTGCAGAATTTCGATTTGAACTGAAATTCACACCTAGGTGGGGAAAGCTGGGGGTTGTGGTGCCTTTCCCTAATGGTCAGAAAAACTCTAGGTCAGGCTTTTAAAGTTCCATGTAGGCCTCTCCTTTGCCCACATGGAGTATAGATCCCAACACCTGCCTAAAAGCTTACATGCTACTGAGTTAGGTGATGTTAAAAAAGTTACTATTAAGCTCTTAATAATGTTCAATAAGCAGTCAGTATGCCACTTATTAGCATCTGAATGAGCAGGTGGTTGATGGTGCAAACTGTATTGTACGAGGTGTGTCAGAAAAGTTTCAGGACTGGTGTCACAAAAGATTTATTTCAAACCCAAACTTCAAACTAAGAGTTTCCCCTTCAGAGTAATCCCAGCATGTCTACAAAGAGATACCGCGGCGTTTACTTTGTCCAGCGCGCTAGAAGAAGCGAGAGTTGTGGCAGGACAAGTTGTGGCTGCTTCACCATAACAACGCGTCTGCTCACAATGCCCTGAGCATCCGACAGTTCCTGGCCGAGAAGAACATCACCTTGCTGGAGCAACCTCCCTACTCAACCGACCTGGCTCTGTGTGATTTTTTCCTCTTCCCCAAGCTCAAGGGGTCATCAAGGGAACCCGTTTTGAAGACGTGGACGACATCAAAAAGGCTGTGATGAAGGAGTTGTGGAGGATCCCAGGAGAATCCTTCCAGGAGTGCATGAAAGCATGGCAGAGAAGGATGGGAAAGTGCATTAGACTCCAGGGGGATTACTTTGAAGGGGAAAACTTGTAGTTTGTAGTTTGGATTCTAAATAAATCTTTAGTGAAACCAGTCCTGGAACTTTTCTGACACACATCGCAAATACAACATTGCAAAAAAGGTATTTGAGTCTTTTGTTTTTAATTGTGTTGGCTTGATAGTGAAGCAAAAATCTGCAAGCTGTGAGTTTTTCATATTTATCTTTTCCATTTTTTCCAGACTGTCTATTTTTAACCTCTCTGTCTCTGCATTGTTATGAAATGTAATTGGGTCAGTGTTGTTAGTCACACAAAGACATTTTGAGTACAAAGTATAATACAGTACTGAGTTACTTTTCAGATACTGTTTGGGAAGAAAAAAAACACTGCAACCATATAAAACATTTAGAAACACACACATGCACACACACACACATACACACATCTCCTTGCTGTCTCAGGGGTGAAACTTGCATGTGTGGGTCTGCCCTAACAAAAACATTCCATCTCTTACCATGGCTTTCAGGCCTGTCATCAAATTGGAGAATGTGTTTCCATGGCAACGGTGTCTCAGGCACAGCCTCTGGTGACAGCCTCAAGCTGGTCACACACACACACGTTCAAACACATGCACAGTCTGGGGGGATGCAGGAGCCTGAGCGGGTTAAATATCTGCACATCAAAGACAGACACACTGACTTGTCCACTGCTGTTTTAAAGCACCAATAAATTTCACACTGATTTCTGCCTGAAGATGCAGGAGAAGGGAATGACTTCAAATGTGGGCTCAAAGCAAGAAAAGGTAAAGACATTTGAAGCCTTTCATTTTGCAATATTCTTGCAAAAAACAGTCGACAGTAACTTAGTACCAAGGGATTCCTGGATTATAACATCATAAGCCATCTTAAGGGAGCAGCTTAGTGGCAAAATGGGCTTGGCATTTATGTAACATTGTCATAGCCTATTTATATTAAAAGGTTCAAAACAATACAACTCCTTTTGAACATCTAGACCAGGGGTCGGCAACCTTTGGCACTCGTGCCACAGTTGGCACGCTGCTGCATGATCATTGGCACGCTGGCACCTCTCGTTGTTATTGAAATTCTTCCATTAATGACGGTAACAGCCTTAAAAAAATGACAAAAGCTGATCACAGCCTTGGCTGCTTTATTGTGTTTGAGTGACAGCAAAATGTCCCTCCCACATTCCCCACAACGCTGTGCAGCCGCTGTTTTCCCTCCCGCCCACATTCCCAGAGACCCACGGTCAGATGCGTAAAGATCATGGTGAAGATGTCGCAATGGCAGCGCCGCCTGCTAAAAAGGCTAAAGTTAGGGCATTTCAGCCCTCATGGACACAAGAGTTTGCTTTTGTATTTTTGAAAGACCGTGCTTTGTGCACTTTATGTTTTGAGAATGTTGTGTGCCGAATGTCAAGTGTTAAGCGGCATTTTGAGACGAAGCACGAGAAGACGTTCAAAGACCAAGCAGGTAAAGCAGAATCCATTCAGCTTGCTCTGTCATTACACTACAGGAGCTAGCTATCGCATTGCTCATTGCATTGCTAAACATGGGAAGCCCTTCACAGACGGTGAATATATAAAGGAGGTTTTTCTCAGTTGCTCAGAGACTGTTTGTGAAAACTTGTCAAACAAAGAAACAATCAAGACAAGGATAAAGGACATCCCCACGTCAGCTAGAAGTGTTCAGCAACGTATAGATGAAATGGCAGAGAATGCCAGCAAACAGCCAGGTTGAAAGATGCTAAAGATGCTTAATGAAGTTAAGCATCTTTAGTTAAAGGTTATGGTGACAAAGATTATTAACTTCATCGTTAAATGATCCGTGCTGACACACCAGCAGTTTTGATCCCTGCTCGAGGAGATGGACAGCGCACACATCTCCCGCTCCACTCAGCAGTGAGATGTCTGAGCTGCGGAAAAGTTTTGGAGCAATTTGTCAGCTGCTTTGATGCTGTCAAGGTCTTTCTGGCTGAGAAGGGCCAAAATCATCCACATCTGGAGGACCAGAAGTGGATTGTGAAACTTATGTTTCTAGCAGACATTACTGGACACTTAAATGAGCTCAATCTCAGACTGCAAGGTGCAGGACAAACTGTTTTGGACATGTTTGAGACATGGATGGCGCTTGTCGGTAAGCTGCCACTATTCTCAAATGACATCCCTTCCTCCACTTTCTGCTACTTTCGAAACTTGAGAGAGCTGTCCTCCCAGCGCAGCATCTCTGATAGACTGGATGGATATACAGAACATGGAGGTGCAGCTGACAGAGCTGAAGAGCTCAACACTGTGGGTGACAAAGTTTGCAGAGCTCTGTTAGAAACCACAGCTGTGCAACATCACGGAGCCTGCATCCTTACATGCTGGACATCTGCACCAGAGAAGTTCAGCTGTCTCTGGAGCATTGCACTGGCTCTCTTGACAGTCTTCCGCTCAACATACCATTGTGAGCAGGTATTCTCACACATGAAAAATTTGCTCAGCCCCTCCCGTAGTCGTTTAACGATGGACCACTCTGAGGCATGTTTACAACTGAAAGTGACACACTACAAGCCCAAGATATAATAGCAATTTTTTGATGCACCGTAGTCTCTGCATTTCCACCCAGAGCAATATGTTTTAAACAAGGTTCTTAAAACAGCGTTATGAACTTAGATCCAGGCCCCTCTTGCAAGTGAGGGGAACATATCTTTGAAATATGATTTAATGTGGCCTATGGATAGAATAAAATTCCAGGTATGTCAGAAATGTTCTTGTATTTTGTGTCATATTTTAACATAATGCTATTGTTGATACTGGCACACTCTTTGACAAGAAAATTTCAAATTGGCACTCAATGTCACAAAGGTTGCCGACCCTGATCTAGACTGAATGATCCTAAAAAAGAACTTACAGTTTCAGCAGGACCAAACATTAACCACAGCTCCTCTATAAATTTAAATCTGACTTTATCCTCCCTTTTCATTTGGTTTACATGCATGTCTCTCTGACCCCCCTTAGTTTTTTTTTCTTTCTTTCTTTCTTTCTTTCTTTCTTTCTTTCTTTCTTTCATTTGTTAGTTCTTGCTTTCTTTTGTTCATTTCTTTCTATTTCTATTTGTGGGACTCAAGAGAGACTTTTTTATGCCCAGGAACTATGCTACAGATTCCTAAAGGATAATAGTATGAAGTATTTTGGCAGAAAAATTGTTGATCAGTACTCATCCAATTTCGGATGTGGATGGGGGATATGTTTTTCTTCAGCACCTGTAACTCTCTGAGGCCTTGTTCATAAGTAATTAAACTGAATACAATATTAAACCAACAATTATTCACTACACAAAAGTATCATAGACCTTGTGACTTGATGTCAAAGATAAGGTGTTCCTTTGTTACAATCTACCCCAGCTTGTATTTGCAATTGACACCTGTGCAACACATGCTGTGTAGTTATATACAGTAACATAAATCAGACATACAGACATATGTCACAGGGTGTGTGTGTGTGTGTGTGTGTGTGTGATTGATTGCTCACTGCATGAGTGACTCTGTCCCCTCTCCTGTGTGCACTGTTTAATGCCTGATTTAAATCACCTGGTGGCGCTGGGAGAGCGCGCGCCAGCACATATATAAGGGGTGTGGGCTTTCCTTCCGGAAAGTGAGTGTGAGTGCGCGCAGGTGTGCAGAGGAGCGCTGGTGTGAAGACGCCCGAGGTGAGAGCACAGCGTGCAGAGCGGGCCAGAGCGAGACGCTGGGGGAAGCGGTCTGTAGCTGGTGAGGACCACACAGCGGTGTGAGCAGCGGCCGGCGGTGACAGGACGCGGACAACAGCGCGCAGCCGGGGTGACGAGAGCCGAGAGGCGCGGGAGCGAGGGGAACGCCGACCGAGGAGACAGCGGGACTTGGCGACCCGAGGAGACGGTGCCTCAGTAACGGATCGGCCCTGGGAGAGTGACGCGGACAGGGAGCGACGAGGAGAGAGAGCGACAAGGAGAGGAGGCCCTGTGAGACACGTGGAGAGGTGGAAGTACGCTTCGCCTCTCCTGCCAGCTAAGTACCTCTCCTTATCTCTCCTGGTTTTAAGAGCTACGCACAGAGGACGAGTCATAGACCTGTTTTTATTTTTGGCAGAGCTACAAGCCTGGGTCTCGAGTGTTTTTAAACAGTCTTATTTTTGTAGTGTGGTGTTTTTATTGTAACCTTATTTATTGTTGGCCCAGAGCTCAAGGACTCATAGCCATTTTTGTAGTCTATGCATACAGGAGTATAGCCACAAGAGGAGCCTAAGCTCAATCCTAAATGCGACTCTTTCTTTCATATACCTAGGCTCTGCCACCCGCAACCCTCTGGACTCAGCCTCACCTGGACCCCAGCAAAGAAGACGGGACAGTTGTTTTAAAGGACTTTTTATCCAGGCCATTCTCTTAACACTGTTTTATCCAGCTGTCTTGTTTTTATTAAATGGTATCTTTTGCACACCCCTACCTGTCTGGTTGCTGCGTGAACTGAGTGCTCCCCATCAGGACTGGGCAAACAAAATTCAAGCGTTTTACCCCGTGACAAATTTGGCGTTGTTGGGCAGGATTGTCCGTTGGGTTGAGCAACTGTTCATTCAGCATGTCAGACGACGAATCACAAGCCACCAGGCAACATATGATGATGCCTTTTTTTATGGGAGGGCCATTCATGCCAAAATTTAATGGGACTGGATCTGATGTTAAGTTTGCAGAATGGAAATGTCAGATGGAGACAATGCTGACTTTTCAGCCATTAAGAGACTCTCAGAAAGCAGACTTTGTTTTAAGTTTATTAGAGGGAGAGGCCAAACGAGAAATCTTGACTCTAGAAAGAGCAGAAGTCACCCAAACAAAATTTTTGATGTATTGTTTGAACTGTATGGTGATAACACACAGGCCTCCACCTTAAGAGCTCAGTTTTTCAACTGCAGACAAGGACCTAATCAGTCACTTAGGTCCTTTTCCTTACGTCTACGTGAGCTGTTTTCCAGGTTGAGACAAAAAGATGCCACAGGTTTGGAGCAAGGAGATGTTCTTCTGAGAGACCAGTTCATCGTGGGCCTGAGGGAGGGCCCCATCCGTCAGGAGTTACGACGGCAGGTGAGAAAAACCCCTCGGGGAACCTTCGACGAGATCAAAATGGAGGCCATGGCCCTAGAAAAAGAACAGGAGGAACAATGGATGCCCACTGGCTGCCTGGCGGTGAGTAGGCCAGCCTTTGGTGGTTCCAAGCCTGTCATGGACTGGAAGCAAGAACTGCGCTCTGAAATTTTGAGTGAGGTGAAAGAACAAATGACTGCTATGAGTAAGGCTTTTCTAGATGAACTGAGAGAACTTAACAAGACACAGACTGTCCCAGCTCCCCATGCTAGCTTTAGAGCACCTGACAACCAGATGCAGAAACCTAGAGCCCCACGCAATACTGCTAAATACAAATGGGACCCCCAAGGCCGCCCTGTATGCAACACTTGTGACAAAATAGGCCATATTAGTCGTTATTGTCCCGCCACAACCACTAACCAGGATTTTTAAGTGTCCCGGCCACTGCGGGTCAAGTGTCTGGAACCTCCCAAAGCGACCCAAAGAACAGTAATTCTTTTGTAAGAATGACTAGAGACTGTCCCTTAGCAGATATTGAAGTAGACAACATTAAAGTCACGTGCTTAGTGGATACTGGTTCCCAGGTGACTTTGTTTAGTGAGAGTGTCTGCAGGGAGTTCTTTGAACATAAACAGCTTCAGGGCAATGAACATTTACCGTGGCTAACATTGAGAGCTGCTAATGGTCTTAACATCCCTTATGTAGGCTACATGGTTGCAGATTTCCAGGTCTGTGGGGTCCAGGTTCCAGCACGTGGCATTGTCATAGTCAAGGACGACTGCATCGGGGCCAACAAAGCTATCCTGGGAATGAATGTAATAGCAGACTGTTGGAAAGAACTTTTTAACCAAAACAATCAAACCTTAACTAAGCCATCCCAGTTTTCTAAGGAATGGAATGATGCATTTGTGGACTGTCAGCGAATTTGGGCAGCCTCCAACAGAGACAACTGGCAGGCTTCTGCTAGATTGGCTAGCCGTTACCCAGTAACAGTTCCTACTCAAAGTGAGTCCATTGTATGGGCCAACATTCCCCCAAAACTGTCAGGGCATTCTTGCTATGGCTTAGTTGAACCTCTGGGGGAAGGAGGGGTAGTGGAGGTAGCTAGAGCCCTAGTTACAGTGCAGAGGGGTCGAATTCCTTTAAGGGTCAGAAATGTGCACCCCTACCCTGTTCATCTCAACAGGTTCCAGAGGCTGGCCACCATCTCTGCAGTCAATCCTGAGAGTGTGAGAGATGGCAAGGAACTCTCCATGGTGGAGGTCAGTCCAGGTGCGGTGGAGGTTAGCCTTGTGGATGTGGGCCAGCAGCTACCAGAGGCAGGTAGTGGGTACAGTGGTCCGCTCATCAAAGGAGACTACTTGAGTCAAGGAGAACAGCAACAGCTGGATCAGCTACTCCACAAATGGCAGCACGTCTTTGCCTCTCACGAAGAGGACTATGGGCACACCGATGCTGTAAGACACCGCATCCCAACAGGTAATGCTGAGCCCATAAGAGAGAGGTTTAGACCAGTGCCTCCTACACTCTACAAGGAAATACGCAGTCTGTTAAAAGACATGCTAGAAGGAGGTGTCATTAAAGAAAGCTGTAGTCCCTGGGCAGCTCCTATTGTGTTGGTGCAAAAGAAATGTGGGGCTTGGAGGTTTTGTGTAGATTACCGCAAGCTGAATAGCATCACACACAAAGATGCTTTTCCCTTGCCCCGAATCGAGGACTCATTAACATGCCTCACCAAAGCTGAGTGGTACTCCACACTAGACCTAGCTAGTGGCTACTGGCAGGTAGAGGTTGAGGAAAGTGACAAGGAAAAGACTGCATTCACAACACCATTTGGATTGTTTCAGTTCGACAGAATGCCTTTCGGCCTCTGTAATGAACCTGCCACTTTCCAGAGGTTAATGCAGAGATGTTTGGGGGACCAACTCACAGAATCTGCTTTGGTGTATCTGGACGATGTGATTGTGTTTTCCAGGAACTTCTTAGACCATCTCAAACATCTGGAAGCTGTGTTCCAAGGCCTGGGAAACTATGGCCTCAAGCTCCGCCCAGACAAGTGCAAGCTCTTCCAAAAGCAGGTGAAGTTCCTGGGCCATGTGGTTAGCAGCCAGGGAGTCTCACCTGACCCAGAGAAAGTGGCCGCTGTTGCAGATTGGCAGCCGCCCACTACCGTAAGGCAAGTTCGTGCATTTCTTGGTTTTGTGGGATACTACAGGCGCTTCATAAAAGACTTTTCAAAAATTGCCAAGCCACTGAATGAACTTTTAGCGGGCACTGGCCGCAGCAGAGGCCTGCGCCCACCCCCAGTTCATTGGACTGAGCAGTGCAAAACAGCCTTTCAGCAGCTAAAGCAAGAGCTTCTCCAGGCCCCAATTTTTGCTTATGCAGACTATACACAGCCTTTTATAGTTTACACAGATGCAAGCAATTGTGGGCTTGGGGCTGTTTTGGCACAGGAACAAGATGGCCTTGAGCGGGTCATCGCATATGCCAGCAGGAGCCTTCATCCTCCTGAACGCAACGACGCCAACTACATCTCATTTAAGTTGGAATTTCTTGCTATGAAATGGGCTGTAGTGGAAAAGTTTAAGGACTATTTGTGAGGAGCAAAAATTACTGTGGTGACCGATAATAACCCCCTGGTTCATTTACATGCTGCCAAGCTGGGTGCTGTAGAACAGAGGTGGGCTGCACAGCTAGCCAACTTTGATTACACCATCAAATACCGCCCTGGAAAAGAACACTAACGCTGATGTTCTCTCTAGACTACCTGCTGCTGTCACAAATCCTGCACCAACAGAGAGGAAGTTGGAGCAAGGACAGGGGGTGAGGATAGTTGAAACCTCACCCCCTCCATCAGGTTTACCTGACAGTTGGGGTTGGGACCCCAGACGTTGGAGGAGTGTGCAGGCCGAGGCCACTCTTTGTAAAGTAAAAGAGTATCTTGAACAAGGTAGGCTACCAGACAGAGCAGAAAGACAGACTCTGGCCCTCCCAGCTAAAAGATTGTTGAGCGACTGGCGTAAGTTAAAGCTGTGTGATGGTGTTGTATGTAGAGATGTGCAGGATTCACAAACCCTTGAGACTTTTTGTCAGATTGTTGCTCCAGCCACACAGGCCAAGGCACTATGGCAGGCCTACCACCAACAGGCTGGGCATCCAGGATTGGAGAGGTCACTGTCCCTTTTGAGGAGGCGCTTTTATTGGCCACAGATGGAGGAGACTGTAAACAGCTGGATACAGGCTTGTCCACGCTGAACCCTCCACAAGTCTAAACCACAAGGTAAAGCACCTCTAGTGCCCATCATACCCAAGGCACCAATGCACACTGTCGCTATTGACTTCCTAACACTTGGTAGGCCCACAGATAGGTATCAGAATATATTGGTTATGACAGACTTATTCTCCAAGTTTGCTTGGGCAGTCCCCACAGCTGACCAAACGGCTCTCACAACTGCTCGTGCCTTGTAGTCCCATGTGATTCAGCCATTTGGCTGCCCTGAAGTGTTCCACTCAGACCAAGGCCCCACCTTTGAGTCTACACTCATAAAGGAACTATGTCAGATGTATGGGTGTCGAAAAAGCCGCACAACTCCCTATCATGCAATGGGGAATGGGGCATGTGAGAGGATGAACCAGACCGTCTTGAACCTTCTTGGTACCCTGGAGGTGGAGAAGCAAAATAGGTGGGTGGATTACTTACCTGGGCTAATCCAAGTGTATAACAACACCATTCATGGATCCACAGGATATGCACCAGCTTTTCTCATGTTTGGTCGACACCTGAGACTCCCTACAGACATGCTGACTGGAGCTGCAGAGTCTGCTGTGCCAAGCACCACAGCTGACTGGGTGAGTAGACACCAAGAACAATTATGCTATGCATACAACAAAGCTTCTACTAGTCTACAGAAAGCAGCTGAAAAGAACAAGAGACTGTATGATAGAACTGCAAGAGAAGCCCCCCTGCTCCCTGGAGAACGTGTTTTGGTCATGGACCAAAGAAGGAGGAGGGGGAAACTCAGTGACCGGTGGGAGGAACGACCTTATGTCATCACCAGCCGACTCGGACAGCCCAGTTTACAAAATCAGGCCCGAAGGGAAGGATGGCCCTGAATGCACTATACATCGCAATCTTCTCAGACCTTGCCTGCAGTACCCACCTCAACAAACAGCAGAAACTGAAGGTGGCGAGACACAGGAAACCCTGTTTCCAAGCTGGGGACTGTTGTTGCCAGTGCAGAGTGGGGGAGACTATGAGCAAGCCCCTCCACCTGACCTCAGGCGGTCTCAGAGAACCACCAGGGGGATACGCCCCTTGAGGTATCGTGAAACTGTGGAGTGATGGAAGGTTGAGTGTTCAGGGGACTAGAACACATTGGTTAGGGGGGAGTGTCACAGGGTGTGGGGTGTGTGTGTGTGTGTGTGTGATTGATTGCTCACTGCATGAGTGACTCTGTCCCCTCTCCTGTGTGCACTGTTTAATGCCTGATTTAAATCACCTGGTGGCGCTGGGAGAGCGCGCGCCAGCACATATATAAGGGGTGTGGGCTTTCCTTTCGGAAAGTGAGTGTGAGTGCGCGCAGGTGTGCAGAGGAGCGCTGGTGTGAAGACGCCCGAGGTGAGAGCACAGCGTGCAGAGCGGGCCAGAGCGAGACGCTGGGGGAAGCGGTCTGTAGCTGGTGAGGACCACACAGCGGTGTGAGCAGCGGCCGGCGGTGACAGGACGCGGACAACAGCGCGCAGCCGGGGTGACGAGAGCCGAGAGGCGCGGGAGCGAGGGGAACGCCGACCGAGGAGACAGCGGGACTTGGCGACCCGAGGAGACGGTGCCTCAGTAACGGATCGGCCCTGGGAGAGTGACGCGGACAGGGAGCGACGAGGAGAGAGAGCGACAAGGAGAGGAGGCCCTGTGAGACACGTGGAGAGGTGGAAGTACGCTTCGCCTCTCCTGCCAGCTAAGTACCTCTTCTTATCTCTCCTGGTTTTAAGAGCTACGCACAGAGGACGAGTCATAGACCTGTTTTTATTTTTGGCAGAGCTACAAGCCTGGGTCTCGAGTGTTTTTAAACAGAGTCTTATTTTTGTAGTGTGGTGTTATTATTGTAACCTTATTTATTGTTGGCCCAGAGCTCAAGGACTCATAGCCATTTTTGTAGTCTATGCATACAGGAGTGTAGCCACAAGAGGAGCCTAAGCTCAATCCTAAATGCGGCTCTTTCTTTCATATACCTAGGCTCTGCCACCCGCAACCCTCTGGACTCAGCCTCACCTGGACCCCAGCAAAGAAGACGGGACAGCTGTTTTAAAGGACTTTTTATCCAGGCCATTCTCTTAACACTGTTTTATCCAGCTGTCTTGTTTTTATTAAATGGTATCTTTTGCACACCCCTACCTGTCTGGTTGCTGCGTGAACTGAGTGCTCCCCATCAGGACTGGGCAAACAAAATTCAAGCGTTTTACCCCGTGACACATACTACACAAAAACAGGCCACACCATGCAGATTGCTCAAGGAAAAGAATTGAATTGCAATAGAAATTGGGAACAATATCTATGAACAGATCAGTATTTGTACCTTCTGTCATGATCCTGTCTGTCAAGTTCCCTGTCTGTCTTTGTGTTTCATGTTATATGTCTCACTTCCTGTTTTATTTTGGTGACTCACGTTTCTTTCTTGTCTTCACAGGTTTTACTTCCTTGTTCCGGCTTGTCACACCTGCTCCCTGATTGTTCCTCCCCAGCTGTGTCTCATTACCCCTCATTACCTCTTGTATTTAACCTCCTGTCTCCCTTTGTCTTGTGCTGGATTGTTTGCACAGCTCATGTCACTCTCTAGGCGTTCTTTCTTTAATCACAGTCTGATCACGACCCTTTTGCTCTCGACCTTGTTTTCCTGTCTTGCCCCTTTTGGATTTGTCTGCCTGTTTTTGAACTGTCTTTTTGGTACGACCTCTGCCTCGTCTGACTTCCACCTCTGTGTACCAAACCCTGCCTGGCTTGAGAACCTCCTTTGTGCTTTTGACCTCGGACTGTTTAATAAACCTTGTTTTTTGAATCTCGGACCTGTCTCGTCCTTCCCTAGTGGCTGCTCTGCCATTGCTCCTTAAACCTTCTAAAAATGTATTTTGCGCTGCTAGGTTTCCGTGGATACAGTTAAGTTTTTGAAGACTTTGGGCCCTAATTTCCTGGCGCAATGCAGGGTGGCGCAGGGTGGCGCAGCCTGGCGCACTCCGCGCAGTGGTAATTTTGTCCGGCACACTGCCGTGCGCAGCCAATTTGGCAATTTGGTAGACCGGCTGCGCAGATTCAGCTTGGCGCAGTGACAATTTCATGCCAAAAAACTGCGCGGAAGGTGCGCTGAAAGCTCGCCAGCTCCAACCTGATCGATTCTTGGCACAGGTGAGGCGCACCCCGCACAGTAGTAATTTGGCTGACAGGCGCACAGTGCGTACACATCACCAAAACCTCACAGGCAGGTGTCCACAGTGTCAGGCACATTTCAATGCAATAAACAATCACAGCAACCACTATTTAATGTAACCATCTGAACCAGCATATACATTTGTATCTATATTAATTGTCCCGTCACATCTGATGTCAGATCAAAGATGTTTGTCGCAATGGAAACTCAACCTGACGGCAGCTGGAAGATTGATGCAAACTAACGAGTTCATATCTCTAAAGCCAGCCACATCATCCGATATGGAGTAACCCGCATCTCTCATCTAATGAAATTCAAAAGAATAGAGAGAAGAGAGAGACGCTCACTGAATAAATGTAAGTCACTCAGTGTCTTCAGGATTTACCTGTGATTGCCCATATTTCTCTGTTTTAATCTTTGTTCTTAACTTGATCTAAAAAGATGGAGTACATTATTGCAAGGAGGATGAGGAGGAGATATCGGGGGGGGAATATTTCACCAAAGGTTCTGCTATTTGGCGATGACAGACCAGGAATGCAGGTGGATCACAAGCATGATGAATGGATTAGCCAGTTACTTTGTTTAAATGTAATGGTCACTTAATTTTGTACTCCTATTTATGAAAAAGGAACAGATTACATCTGTCCTGTGAGATGGTCCACATGGCCGCGCATCAGAGGCCACAATGCGCGGCCCGGTGGCCCCTGCGCTCTCCCAGTTGCTGCAAAAGTGACAGCGGCTCTGACCTTCTTCGCCACCGAGGTGAAATTGTCACTGCACCTCACCTGCGGCGCAATTAAAGGAGAGGAGAGGCATTCATTTGATTATTGAAGATTGCACTCGGCTGTGTTAAACCCACTCACGCCTTCTCTCCTCCCTCTCTGCTACTTGTGCCGGTGGGAAGGACGGAGGTGTGGGTGCGCCTCCTTGTGCCAGACTGCACGAAACTTTCAAAATGCCCTAGACACATCCAGTTGCCGTGGCACAGGCGCAGCGTGCCTAGTCTACGAAATTAGAGCCCATCAAGTTGGACACGAATATTTTTATACTGTGAATAAGCAGAGGCAGAAACAGCTTGAAGTTATCATCACAAATGGTCCTTTTTTTAACTGTAAAGTCACCTTATCTGTAACACGTTTTCAACAGCTTGAACATTTTACATGCAAAAAACACATGAACTTGCACTATGCACTATGTTCTCTGACTAAACCTGTTGATGGTGGCATCTGATGAAATTTTACTGTACAAGGGAAACAAAGAAAGAGGCTGTTTTGGTTTCTTTGGTTAAGACACAAATGGCACCAACACAAGACTCTTAAGGTGCGTTCACACCTAATGTGGCTTGGCGACGGACATCACGTCGCTCACCCAAGTCACATCGCATGTCCATAAAATAGCTCATTTTGTCATGGTAACGCCTGCTCGCGTTTTACCGCAATCATATCATATATTTGTATGTAGGCTATAGGTTTAACTGACATTATTCCATTATTCCCTTTTCACCCTGTGCCATAGCTCCACACTTCTTTCTCTCCTCCTTTCTCCTCTGTTCATTCTCCTCTTCTCTGTCCTCACTGTCACACAGCCTAGGTTTTTTTTAACAAATACATCCAGTGTATTCTGCAGGAATCTTTTTCTGTTCGACATTTTTCCTTCAATCTTCTCTCTTCTCTCACTTTCTGACTTGTTTTTTTCTGTAGGGGGGAATCAAGGAGGTTGATTAGACCCTATTGATTATGCTACATTGTAATGCTTGACAATAATTTAGAAAGAAGGATTATATTTTTTTGCACTTTACCTCTATCGATCTATCTGTCTATCTATCTATCTATCTAGCTATCCATCTATCTATCTATCTGTTTATATGCATATATACATACTTTTACAAAAGAAAGTAGGGCCCGAACGGATATATCGGCCGGCCAATTAAATCGGCCGATTATAGCCCTTTTCAAAGTATTCTACATCGGCCAGAGTTTTGCCGATGTAACGCCAATACATCCTTAATTTCTCATAAACAGTAAACGCTGTTCAGTGTCCAAGCTGCGCAGACTGATGACGCTACAAAAGATGGCGGCGCGCATTGATGAAGTGGCTCTGAGCTCTGTACTGACGCTGTGTGTATAGATGACTCGCCTACACTCAAACAGAGTTGCTCTTTTTTAGCCTGAAGGTCCGACATAACGAGCAACTTTCAGCGGTTGCACAATGTCCCGCTGCTGATGGACATAGCGAGACCACTGGGCTCTCTGCTAAGTTCGGCTTTGGAGGCAGCCTCACAGACCGGTACCGCCGAATGTTTTCCCTGACCAACACCACATCTGTCGTTCACAAAACTGACGAATTGGACCTTCTGATGGCAGGGGATCAGTTTATTTGTGACTGTTCTTTGTGGCATCAGGGGGGAAAAAGAACTGTCATCAGGCAATTTTACCCGAATGTCTTTTACCTGTTTTAAAGTAGGCTTAAACCCAGTCCGAATCAGTATTCACACAGACCATGGTGCAAAATGAAATGAATTTATTTCTTCCTGAAATATTCCACGGGTTCGGACCTGGGATTTAACCCCTGGCTTCCTCTTCCTCTTTCTAAAGAGTGATATACTGCTGTGTCGGCACAGACCAAAAATAGCGGACCTGTCTGCATGAAGGTTTACAAGACACTGTCAGATCGCGTTGGTCAACAACTGCAGGTCGGGCTTAACTTACAGTGGGCTGCTTGTTCATAAAATAATAATAAAAAAGCTGTCACTCACCTCATGGTATCCTTCTCTTCTTCCTGTCAACTGCATTCAAATTCCCTGCAATTTCAGCCAGTAGGCTACATCAGATAACTTCCTGCATGCCGCAGTTTCAAAATAAAAGTTGTCCGGTGTGTTAATTCATTGCCGCGCTGTTTGGGGCTGGTTTTTTTTATTTTTTTCTCTGAAATGTTTTCCGAGGTCTGGACCTCTGTGACCTCATAGCTGGTTACGGCCATGACCTGAGCCTGAACCTGAATTTAACGCAAATCTCTGGGAGGTGATCTAACCGATCGCCAGCTGCTAACACTGGACAAACCTCAGTGAAGTCACGGCTGGAACCGGAGGAACCAGAGTGAATATCCGTCGAATATCCAACCTTAATTTATCAGCTGAATGACTCAACAATCCACACACACACACCTGATGATTTGTTCTGATAGTATATCTAATTAAAGTTTTGTTTATCCATAAATAAGTCAATATCTGTGAGATAAAGCAAACAATCACTGAAGCCTGGACCATAATAAGGTCGTCAGTCACTCCTGATGATCGCATAGCGCTAAGCTGGTAGGTCTAAATCATGAGTGTTAATGTCTGATAACGCTGTCTCTACTGGTTGGAAAAAAAAGGTACAAGAAGAGCGACATGTTTAACCTTAATAGCATCAAAAAGACAGAAAAGCCAGGCAAAACATTCCTGTTTATTGATGTTTGTGTCCTTCTGTGTACTCTCTCCATGTCTCCCATGCAGTCAGCTCACCGTGGGGGCGGAAGTTGCTATCCCGTCTCTCTGAGTGAGACTGACCAATCAGGAGACTTCTTACAGTTTTCAGATGAGGCCCCGCCCATGAGAGTTTGGAAGAAACGCAAGCAAATGCAAACAAAACTTCAGGAAACGCAAACGAATCTGTGGTTCATGAGAACAGAATTTTGGTATGTAAACAAAACCTGTGGATTTATCAAGATACAACTTTAATCACAAATATATATAATTTGTTCACCTGCTTTTTTTTTTTTGTATTTTTGAAATCATAATTTTGTTTGCAATTTTTTTTTTGTTTTCAAATCTATTCTTCTTGATTTCATCACAAAGAAACAAAATTCTCTCTATAGGAGTCATGGTTACCCTACGATATGAAATATGCTCTCCGTTAACCTGGAGAACTTGGTGGGTATCGTCTTTGACGAGATTCATGTCACATATAAGTGGCAAATGATACATCTGTGTGGTATAATTTAATGTAAGATAAGATGATGGTCTAAGGACTGAAGTACTTGTAGTTTGAGCTAACGGCTAACAACAGGGTCTAGCTGCTACGTCATACTGTGGCTTGAAATGGATTGGTCTGTGAAGAGTGTGATGAGCGGACTGATTGACCAATCACCATCTGCTCTGGTATTTTAAGGTTCTGCCCCTGAAAATACCGAAACAGTAAAATCAGATTAAAAATGAGATTAATGCGATTAAAAAAAAACATTACGCACTAAATATGACTGTAATTAATTTATCGAAATTAACACGATAATTTGGCACCCCAAATATACATCTATCTCTATCTATCTCTATCTATCTATCTATCTATCTATCTATTTATATATATAAAAATATGTAGCGATTATTTTTTCTGGATATTAATTAACATTAATTCAAGAAATTAATATTCATCTAATATCTCATTTGCTCTCGTTAAGTAAAGGGGCACCAGCCTTTTTATACAAAAAGGCCAAATTTAATTAATTAATTGATTTATTAGTTACTTTAAATTAAAAACAGATAAATCAATTAAATCAAACTTTATCAATTTATCACTTTCGTCAGTCTCAAGTCTAAAGACAGAATCCTCATACTTTGATGTCAATCTTCCAAATAGAATACCAACAGACAGAACTTTAATTTTAACGGTGATTTATTAAAAGTATATGATGAATATATAAGACAAAATAAAATAAAACAAAAAACTTAAGAAGGAATGAATGTCAAAGACATACTAATCAATGATGCTGTGAATAAAGAAAGAAGTTATGAACCCTCAAGAAACATTTGCGTATATTGAGTGGTTATGGAAGAGTAGTTTAACAAATTAATCTTCTTTAGAAAGATCAAATCAGGGGTAACTAATGGGGAATTAAACCAAGACACTCAAGCCCATCTGTAGGAGTTCAGAACCGCAGTCTTACTATGGCGTTGCTTCTGGAGTCGGATCTCAAACTGGTCGTCAAGTTACTGGAGAGCCTTGTAGGACTATTCTGGTTTGGATTCGTCCCAAAGGGAGGCTGAGAAGTCCACACTCAATCCAGCATGAGGGATCCAGGGAGAGGGTTTGCTGACATGAGCTGGTCCTCTAGTTTTCACGGGAGAGAGGTGCCGTCTTAGATTGGACTAGCAGGTTCTGTTAAAGGTGAAGCTGGAGCTGGAGCATTGAGGTCTCGATTAGATGAAAAAACGATTCGTAATTAATTTCAAAAATTAATTATTTGTCGGCCCGTGGAAAATTATTCCGAAATTAATAACAAAAGTCCATTTACTATGAAACAAATCTTTGTAGTCTTATAGCTTTCTGGCTTATCAAGAAAACTGGCGGGCGTGTTACGCTACTTAGACAAAACTTAGAAAAGATATAAGAGAGGATATTGGAGAACTAGGAGAACTAGGAAAACCGTGTTGACAAAAAGAAAAACTGATCAAACTGTCTCTCTGGTTTGACTTCTAAGGAGGGTCTCACAGGAGGAAGGCCTTAGATGAGTAGCAGAGACTTTATCAACTTACATTTGGCCAAAATATTAAGTTGTACTTTGATAACCACCCAATATAAACACTCCAACTGAGTAGAAAATCTTACGATAATTTGTTTGATACCAAACAGTCCATATATAAAAGATGAGAAAGAATAAAACGTGAAATTCTTCTTAAAAATACAACCAAACAACACAATATGTGGTTAAAACTTAGATATATAAGTTTGCATGTCTTTGAGATGTTATGCTACCAAAACTTAATGTATAGAAAATGTTTAATGAACATTTCATCAATAGAAACAGGCAATAATGCAGATATAACAGATGCATTCCTGGATAAAGTTCTTTCCTCAGTCTTCCACTGAGAGGCACTCTTGGTTCCTTAGAAGAGGCTTTAAGAAGGATTAATGCATTATATTCATAACTTTGGCATTGGCAAGGTTAGAAAAACAGAAGTCACATCATCAGAATGCATTTTTCATGACAGAATCAAACATCACATTGTTAGATGTGTCCATTGTTTCGTTAAAGAGTTTATAAGGTTGTGGTTTTCTGTTGGCTGAAAAACATCTGTTCTCTACACTTGAGCAGCAATGAGGGGTCCACTACCCAAGAGGGGTCAAAAGTCATCTTAGGTGTCACAGAAGAATCTTCTGGGAGTAGAATAGAATTATTTAAGTCCCTGGGAATGTAGTCTGTTCAAACACCTTATCAGGTCTCGGCCAATCATTGTTTAGTCCAGGAAGTTCAGGGCAATAAATACATCTTTAGCGTCAACAAAGTTGTCTGTTGGTCGTAGATGGCGGGAAATAAAGAGAGACTTTATGGCTCCACATGTCTCTAGTAAGTTACAACCAGGCCCATCTATATATATAAATATATAAATATATATATTTACATATATATATACATATATATGTGTGTATATTTATATATGTACGAGGTGTGTCAGAAAAGTTCCAGGACTGGGGTCACAAAAGATTTATTTCAAACCCAAACTTCAAACTTCTTGCCACAGGGCCAGATGATCAACCAGCATGTCTACAAAGAGATACTGCGGTGTTGCTTCGTTCAGGGCGCTAGAAGAGGCGAGAGTTGTGGCAGGACAAGTCGTGGCTGCTTCACCATGACAACGCGCCTTCTCACAATGCCCTGAACATCAGACAGTTCCTGGCCGAGAAGAACATTGCCGTGCTAGAGTAACCTCCCCACTCACCCGACCTGGCTCAGTGTGATTTTTTTTTTTCCTCTTCCCCAAGCTCAAGGGGGTTGTCAAGGGGACCCGTTTTGAAGACATGGACGGAAGGATTCTTGCGGAGGATCCCGGAAGAATCCTTCCAGGAGTGCATGCAAGTGTGGCAGAGAAGGATGGGAAAGTGCATTGGACTCCAGGGGGATTACTTTGAAGGGGAAAACTTGTAGTTGGTAGTTTGGATTCTAAATCAATGTCTTGTGACACCAGTATATACATATACATATATATATATATATATATATATATATATATATATATATATATATATATATATATATATATATATATATAGTTATATAACAGTTTTAAATTTTCAGTGTTAACATGTAATTGGTCAAATGTTAGCAATCAGAAGCCTAAAATAATCACAGGATCAAGTGATTATGGTAATGTTTCAAACAATAAATATCAATATTTCAGTTATTAAACACCATGAATACAATGTGTGTGTGTGTATTTGCAGGAAGCCTGCCCACCAGAAGATGCCTTCATTAAACACAGTCCAGTCTCACCACACAGTGTTTGCTCAAAGGCATAGTAGAGAAGCTCACCTAAAAGACTTAAATCATTCTGGGCATTTCCTCACCCACCAGGGATCTTCTGTGATGAGAGGGATGATACTGATTAACTCCAGTTACAGTGAACTCCTTGGTGGTTTGTGATCTGATCTTTTTCAATTTATATGTTAAGTCTGCAAAATGGTTTTGTGCCAGCAACATATTTAAAGATCTTAATCTTACTGACACAAAATGGAAACTCAGCATACGCTGTCCTGAACTGCTTGTGCAGCTCAGATCCAAGCCACAGTATGAAGAAGGGGGGTCAGCAAGGCACCTGAACCCTTGTCATGTGACCTTATTCAATTTTCTGCTTTTACTTGGGGCAGAGAAAACATGTAACATGTAACAACAGACAGTGCTTTGTCGTCCATTTTTAGTCAGTGGACTACTGTGTTTTGTCGGTTATGTGCTAAAACTTTGGAAGACCAAAACTGGTCCTTTTCAACATTGTCTTTGTTTGTTGTTCTTTTTTTATTATTATTATTATTGTTCTTTGAATTGGCTTAAAGTTTATAAGACTCACTCAACAACATGACAGGTTACTGATCGCAAAATTTTTATTAAAGAAAAAAATGGAAACAGAAAAACAGTAATACAAATTTTGGCGTAGCAGCAAAGACATGAAAATTTTGAGACAAAATGTATTATTAAAAAAAAAAACGACTTGACAAATGCAAGCAAATGTTCATCACTTAATCCTATGGAGCCTCTAAAGGAACATTGGCAGAAATCATCACCTTACTATGATCTAACAGTTTATCGTAATGCTTAAAATAATTACAATAATTATTTATTTCATTTAGCCGTGCATAAGGATTAACTCATGCATGATTTCATGAAGAAAAATCAGTAATGCACATGTATTACCAATACATCCTGCCTGAATTTACACCTTAGGTCTGTAAGAACTACAGTGTTTTAGTTACTGTAAATCACAAGTACTATCAATCAATCAATCAATCAATTAATTAATTGATCAATATTTGTTTGTAAATTGCCAAACCATAGCAATGTTATTTCAAGATGCTTTTAAAAAGTAGGTCAATGCTATACTCTTTTGTCTTTATAATAATGTTCATGATTACTTTTCAGTAAAATATCATAGTTAAATAACAGAAAACATCAATACCCAGAATTTTACAATCATACCATCGATACATGTATTTTAGAGATAAAACAGGACTCTGCTTTATTTTAGGGCTCTGCTTTATTTTAGGGTCAACAAATATAACGAAATCATAATGAGGTAATCATGATAACTGCACAACATTGAAATCATGCAAGAGAAAAAGGGTGTGGCACTGGGAATTTTTCTGTTACAGCATCAATAGCTGCGTGAAACAGCTTGTATCTCTGGCCTTCCCAAATAGACCCACCACTGTGATGTCCTAGCATTGTTTCATCAGCAGTTTATTCCAATTGACTCAAGGTAGAAAGCCCAGTGTAAATCATGGACCATTAAGGGAATGCAGAGGTGAAGAAAGCATGGTGCTGAGCGGCGCTGAAGTGACCAACCATCACAGAGCAGACAGAGTGGACTGGGCCCACATGAGGAAAGGGACCTTTTAGTGACAGAAGCTACCCAATTTACTTTGCTGGACCAAAAGCTTTCAGTAAATGACATGACAAAAGCACAGCGTCACAAAACAAGTGCACAGGCACTTAAATATTGATAGTTACATGGACAAATATTTGCCCTTTGAGACTGACATGGAGCTACTCTTCAATAACAAGATAGCATGCAGTCCATCAGGTTTCCGCTGCCTGGGCTAATAATATTCTAATGAACCTTAGGTTGTATTCAGAAACACTCAAGTTTTGAGAATATGTATTATCATAAATTCCACACAGTAATTAACGCATAAAACATAAATGCATGCATGTGTTCATGATGAAATACCAGTAATGCCTTACTGTTAAGCATGACTTTACGTTACTGACATTTTCAATGCAAGAATTTAAGTCTTTCAGTCATTATAAATCACATTTTTATGCTCATTTTGTCAATTAAATTTGAAAGTGCTAAATAGCAATTAAAGAAGCAACAGCATTGGTATATTCAAATCTGATTTTATCCCACCATTCCAACCTCAGAATTTAATTTAAAATTCTAGATTCTGTCACCAACCCCTACTTCTGTCATTTTATCAATGCCTCACATGAGACATGTGAGTCAGTAAATTTGTTTAGGAGCAAGGTTGAAGATATTAGGCAAAACATTACAACCCCTGGGAGTGTTTCGCAGCCTTACAGAAAAAAAGGCATTTGTTTTATTAGTTTTAATCAAACTTCAACACCTGTTTAACCAGCTATTTTATCCCATATGAACCCAACTACATGTATCCTTGACAACATCTCAACCAAATTTCTCAAAGAAGCTTGAGTTGGGTCTGGCCCAGTATTTTATCCATTGTAAATGGTTTACTTTTTTAGTCATTTTCAATCTGCTTTTGAATATGCTTTAGGCAAGTCTCTTTTACAGAGACCCAGTCCTAACCTTCTCCTCTTAAAGCTAGGGTTGGTAATTTGATTTAGATACACTTTTTGTTATACTGGTTAAAATGATCATTATGTCCCAATGGCAATCAATGCATGATGTGTTCTTAAAAGAGAGCAAAAAATAGCGGCTGTCTACAGCAGGAGTAAAACAGGAAAAACACTAACCAATCACAGCGATTCAGACCTAATTTATTAAACCAATCATATCCCGTACTGCCGTTGTGCCCACCTTCTGCGTGTACATTTTGCCGGCGTGCACTGACACTGATTCAATGCGTGTAGCCGAGCTGAGAGGGATCCAAGTATGCTGGAAAATGCTTACCTGTCAAGTTTTGGCTTTGGAAATAAGGGAAGCCTGCTGCGAGCCATCTCACAACCCCAACCAAGCTCCAGTATCCCTTACATTTTAAGACAAGTGTACAAGAAATCTAAAATAAACACTTTGTTTTTCTTGGTTTGTTGCCGCTGTGGACTCTAATTTCACGACAACTGCCACCCAGGCTACTGCAGTTGACACCTCTCATGAGGCTTTTTCTTCTTCTTTGGTTTTTACGGCAGTTGGCATCCATCGTTTTGGTGCATTACCGCCCCATTTGGCTAGTTACAGAGTTCAGTTTGGAGAGGCAGAGGAGTGTTGTTCCAGCCAGGATGGGAGACTTGATAGCTATGTGGAGAATGGCAGAGAAACTACCTATATCCTGATTACCACTCCACCTGCTAAACAGAGGAAGAGAAGAAAGACGCAGGCAGAGAAGGGCAAAACAAAAAAAATTTGGACAAAGCCAGGGCAAAAATGAGAGTCAGCATCGGGTTGTGAGCACTTACTTGCCATGTTTGTTTGTTTTTTTTTAACTTTACTATGATAATGTTTTGGTGTTTTGTTACCGCTGAGTGAGACATGACTTGGTGTAGTGCAAAACAAACACGATGTGCTGAGGACCAGTTTTGAGTTGAATCAGTCAAATGGTCGCGAATCAGCAGTGCTCTTTCATGTGAGTGGGGGCGGAGTTTTGGAGGAGCTCAGGGAGGGGGGGGGGGGCTAGGCGGAGTCCTGAGGAGATGCTACATTCATATTCATGCTAGTTTTCCAAAATTTCCGACCCTGAACTCGACAGTCGAGTTCAGAGCACAACACAGAAACTGCCCTCCACAAGGAACAAATGACCTTCTTCATCTGCTGACAGAGGAGAAAGTGAATTTTTTTTTCCATTAAATCACTTTTTAAAACTCACCTCTAAAGATTTTCTTTTACCAAATGTCAGATCTTGTTCACTTGATTTCTTATTTATCATTTAATAGATACTTTTATTTCATCAAAGATGCTCTTACTCTTCTTACTTACATCATATCTTTCATACATGTTTTACCATGTTTTTATGACTTCTGTTTACTTTTTTCTATCCCTTATTCATCCACTTTAATATTTCTAAGTCTGTTTATCACCACTGATGTGATGTTGTCCTCTTTTATATGTTGTCTTCTTTTATATTGTGTCCTATTTTCTTTATTTGATTCCCAATTGCACTTTTTTTTTCTTGTCATGATGTTTAATTGGTTATAGTCCTTATCATAAGGTTGCTATCTATATATTATCCTGACTGTCTCTGGAGATATGCTCATAACCACCTATACTACCTTTGTCTGATTTTTTTCTTCATTCTTGTTGATTCACTGTGTTTGTATTTTTGTTCCTGCCTCATTCATTTGAATTTTCTTGTCAACTTGTTTTTGACCTGATTGTTAATGTTCATTTTAATATTCTCTGCCATTAGCTGTCAAAGCACTTTGTAAACATCTTTTTTAAAAATGTGTTGTACAAATAAATGTATTATTATTATTAATATTAATATTAATATTAATATTAATATTAATATTAATATAATAATAATAATAATAATAATAATAATAATAATAATAATAAGAATCTTATTATTATTATTGTTAATTACTAGAAATTGATGCTTAGATTAAATCAAGGGTCAAAAAAACAAACAAACAAACAAAAAAAACCTAAAACTGAAGCATTCAGGATGAGGACACTTAAAATACAGCATGTTGGTCATCTTTTCACATCTGCCCTAAATCTAAAGATAAATAAAACATTTTCCTAATACAGGAGCTCAGTTTTTTTAAGCTTCAGACGAGTATTTCACAAACCTAGATAGAGGATGAAGCCAGGATTTCTAGTTATTCTGGATGAATTAAGCTCTGATTTGGTTTCATGAAAGCAGAGGCACAAAAGTTGGAAATTTATACCACGCAGCTAGCCTGCTCCAGAGCAGGCAAACAGGAAGGCTTAATAAATCCTACTGTTCAGTCAGCAGCACTCTCATAGGAAGCCAGCATGTTTTTTTACAGTTATATTAGTGATAATGACTACCAGAAATATAGGTATGATAATACTGATAATAATAATACCTTTCATTTAAAAATGCTTTTCAAAGAACTTAGAGACACTTTAAAATGTAAAAAAAAAATATATATTTTTTTATGGAAATTATATGTTTTACTTTCTCATAAATTTGAAGCTGTTTTTTTCTTTTGGAGCAAAGTATGCTGCACATGTCTTCCCTGTCTGGATCAGTAAAACGTTGATCTACCACGCAGTCTTTTAAAGAAAGCCGCGAACGTGCAATTATCCAGACATCAGGTTTAACCAAGCTGCTTCTTCTCAGCCTGGATTGGTCTTTGTGAAACACATTAAGCGTTCTCAGACAGGACTTGGTCAAGCCTGGCTTTAGTTGGTTATCCTGGATGTCTTAATTTCACTTTGGTGTAATACCACTCTGGTGACCAGGATCAATTTGAACATATGGTCAAAACTTTATTTCTCCTGAAACTAATCATATAAAAGCTTGTTTTTTCATGCAATTTAGAATTATTATGTGCAATCAAGTTGTTTAATTTTACTCTTTCCTTGATCCCTAGTTACTTGCCTTCATCAGTCTTTGCCTTCAATTGTCAGTGTTATCATTTGAATGCTTACCTGAAAAACCTGCATCCTCTAATGATGATGAAACATCCAAACAGCTAGTCCATGAATTACATTCAGGAACATCAGAGGAAAGTGGGGCGCGGAGCTCCCTTTAGCTCACTGGGCTGTAATGATGTTCTTTTATTATTCCCTGGATGTCCAGAGAAACTGATGTGAAAGTGTTTTTTGGGGAAGGAAGAGGGTTAGAGGAGGTTTGCTTCATCATTAACCACTGCATGCCAACACTAAATACTCATGAAATATTTAATGCTGTGTTGAAATGTCTGAGGCTTTCTCCCTTCTCAACAGAATTACTTTCATTTATTAAGACACAATAATGGACAAGGCAGAGGAAGTAAAAGCCTGTACAAGCTCCTGAGGTACTAATGAAGACTGAAATCTGTCAAAGTAGACATTTAAAAAAATAATAAATAAAACGTGTAGATGTGTCTTTCTTGATTTATATTTAATATGCGGCACTTGTGTGCTGGCTTTACTAGCTGCATATTCAGTCCACTGAACTTGTTGCTCCATGTGCTGGAGATGGTTTTTATTATGCACCGTTGAACATCACTAAAAGGAAAGTTTTCACTTCATTTGGAGCAGTATGCAGAAGCAAGGTTTTGTCTCCCTTAAGCCTTTGGTAAATTTAATGCAGGAAGTATAACTGAATTTTTCAACAACTTGGCCAGAATTCTAACATTTTGTGAGTTGCCAGTACTTATTTTAACCAAAAATGCAAGAATACTTACACATTGCAAGCTGATGCTGAATAGGATTGAGAGGTTCACTTTGCATCCAGTCATGCAGTGAAAACTGATTTTGTAAAGTGAGTTTATGAAACTGAAAGCCATACACTTCACATTCTGTCATGCAATAAATCAAACAAATAATCTGCAGTTGGTTGGATAGACATTTTTAAAACACCAGGATCATGCGTTTAAGAAGAAGTCATCCGCATCAGAGAAATTAATCACATATTTGTGTTGTTGCAAGATGAATCTGAATCTGAATACTTATAATAGGGGGAGCACGAACAGTTATAGTTAAACAGTCACTGACTGTCTTTTAAAAAGCATGTCATGTTTAAGGAAAATATCCCTGACAAACTTGTCCTCTTTGCACATTTGCTTGAATTGAGTTGTTTGGCAGTTCTTTATATGACAGACACTTGGGAATATTATTAAATATATCTACAAACTTTACGCTGTGGTACAAACACATTGGCATTTACATCTGTTTTGTGATTTTTGTGCTGTGATGGGTGTCTTTACCTCTCCAGCAGAATAACAAATTTATCCATGGGAACCTTAACCTGAACCTGATTTGGTGCTGTAGAATAAGAAAAAAATCTCACTTGGATGTGTTCACAAAGTGAATGCAGAAACAAATCTGAAAGACCGAATTATGATAAATGATACAGGGACAGCAGACCTTCGAGGACTAAAATATAGTCTCAAAGCACTGAGGAGGTTTCACTGATTTAGACAGACTTATAAATGGTATTTTCAATCAAGCAGTCAATTGTGAAGTATAAAACTATTTTTACCCAACTCAAGGACTGCTGTCTTTTTTTCGAGCCTTGTGACTGTAATTGAGTAACTGTGTAGAGGAAAAGGATTCTTCTCCAGCCAATCACCAAATTTAAACAAATGATGAGTGATGTGCATGAGCATGTCATTTAAATGATGTTCCAGGTGCTGCAGCAGGGTCCACGGTGCCAAAACTGTTGGCCATCTGGTCAATGTGCCAATCAGTGCCTTTAAAAAACAGACTGCTTGCCTTTTTGCTCTGGAAAAAAAAAAATCACAAATTAACTGAGCTGCCTTTGGGAATTTAGGACTGGATCACTCGACCTCTGTGTGACTCAAGAAAATATTGTTTTTCTGTAATGGACTGATTTCCACTTTACACACTTGAGACATGGTCTAGTCATGTTTCAAAACACAAACATCTGCAAATGATCAGAGGTCCACTGAGCAAGCGTGCTGCTGTGCTTTAGCCAACCTCATCCAAGTGTGCCACTAATGCATAATTGTGAGCATTTTGGGTTCAGTGTCTTTCTTTGATGTATGACTGATTGGGTTAAAGATTGAACTCCCACCGCCTGTCTGACAGCTTATCAACTCTACCACTGAAGCCCAAAAAACACATTCAGACAGCAGTTTAACTGTACTCAGAGGGCTTCTAACCTAAAATCATGTCAGTTTCATGTATTAAAATTCTACGAATCCCTTCCTGCAATGTGTCAGAGGAACCCTTTCTGTAGTCAAGTGCCCTCTTGAACGATTTTCACAACAATTTATTTATCCAACAGTTTTCAGTGGAGAAATAAGGTTTTCATTCTGAATAGGCTACAGCTAAGTCAAATGGACATCTAAGAAACTGTTTTTGACTGAAATGTGTTTGCTAAACTGTTCACGGTATGGTTCAGATTTTTTTTTTTAAATCAAATGTCCCATTAAGAATTCAATCATCTTCATGAGTAAATCCCATCTCTAAACACTCCATGCCACTTTACATCAGTTCTTTTAGTTGAAGCCTTTATGCCTGCTTCACCAATGTTGAAATAAATTGATCTATTTTCTAATTAGCTAATAAACAGGCTTTTTATTGATTTCTTGATTTGAAAACATGACACATTGAATCTGGTGATCCACGGCCACATTTTTTATTTGGCTGATAAGAGATAACTTATTACGATAAAATACAATTTTGTTTTTTAAAAACCCTATGAAAAGTATTTTATTGTTAATCTGTTACAGTAGTCACAATCCATCTCTTAATGTCCTCTAGCCAAATGCCTAATACTCTTTCTGTAGCATACTTTTACAGCCAGCTGTGCTCCTGAACTCACATGTTCATTTGGTATCATTCCACTATGGCTGGGTACAAATCCTAAAGTTATAATTATTACACAGCCCCACATTTGTTTTGATTCGACCAGAGGGGACCATTTTCCAATTACTGTTATTCTATGGCTTTGCTGGAAGAAAGGTGTTGATTTTCCCTATTCAAATTAGTTTCAGCCTGGTAAATCGATGAACTCACCCATTCCCAGCTGAAAGAAACCATCCTATTGCCTGAATTGTAACACAGTTTAAATTCATGGTACATGAGTCAATAATCAATTTAAGATTAGGCATCATTGTTGTCCTCTCTGGGTAAAAGATGCAGTAGACTGCACTGTCATTTCACTCCAGTGGCAGTGTTCTATGAATAAAATGTTTTTAAAAAGGGTATTTTTTTACCCAGCAGGCTTTGTTTTTGACCAAGGCTGAAAGTAAATTGAAGATATTTAAATGCCTACTCTGGCAGAAAAAAAAAAAAAAAAAGCAAGCAAGAGTGACAAGTCTCCTCACTATCCAGAAGAAGACATTGTTGTAAAGGAAAAACAATAAATTTGTTCTACAATAAAAGACTCTGTTATTTAGCACCATACCAAATTTCAGTAATGAAAAATAATTCTCTTAATTTAAAGTGTAGTAATGTATTTGTATAGATTCTACAAATTATGTTGAATAGATGCATGAATCAATGATAAAGTGAAACATAAATTCATGCATATGTTTTTGATGAAACATCAGTAATACACATGTATTAACAGTATCCCATGCCTGATTTTTATTAGTTATTGCATCTATTCATCAGGAATTATCAAGGATGTACATGATTTCTTCAGAGGTAATTCGGCAGTTGAAGCGGTAAGACCAATAAATGTAGAAAGATTTGAACAAGGCTATGTGACCTCAGACATTTGATTATACAATTGTAAAGCCATAAAGTAAAACCATAACGTACACACTGTTTTTTTTCGGGGGTTGAAGCGATGGTGTATTTTCTAATTTCTGCCAGATGCAGGTGTCATCATGCCCAGCGCTCGTGTTGTTTCAATAGCAAATAATCATGAACTTCCATTTACGCAGGGCTGTCTGTGGGCTCTAATTTCCTGGTGCAACTCAGGGTGGCGCAGCCTGGCGCACCCCGCACACTGGTAATTTCGTCCGGCGCACCGCCGTGCGCAGCCAATTTGGCAATTTGGTAGACCGGCTGCGCCGAGATAGGTGTGACAGCGCACCAGGGGGAGGTGTTGACAGATTCAGCTTGGCACAGTGACAATCTGATGTCAGATCAGAGATGTTTGTCATAACTAACGAGTTCACATCTCTCAGCCAACTACGAACAGCCACATCATCCAATACGCAGTATCAGGCTTCTCTCATCTCATGAAATTCAAAAGAAAAGAAAAAAGAGAGAGACGCTCGGTGAATAAATAACTCGGTGTCTTAAGGATTTACCTGTGATTGCCCATATTTCTCTGTTTTAATCTTTATTCGTAACGCGATCTAAAAAGATGGAGTAGCCTACATTATTGCAAGGAGGATGAGGAGGAGATATATTTTCACCAAAGGTTCTGCTATTTGGCGATGACAGACCAGTAATGCATGTGGATCACAAGCATGATGAATGGATTAGCCTGCTGCTGTGTTTAAATGCAATTATCATTTAATTTTGTACTCCTATTATGACACAGGAATAGATTACATCTGTCCCGCGAGGTGGTCCTCACAGTGACGCGCATCGTGGCTCCGATGCGCGGCCCAATGGCCCCTGCGCTCTCCCAGCTGCTGTAAAAGTGACGGCTGCTCTGACCTTCTTCGCCACCAAGGTGAAATTGTAACTGCGCCTCGCCCGCGGCGCATTTAAAGGCGAGGAGAGGCGTTCATTTGATTGGTGAAGATCACACTCGGCTGTGTTAAACCCACTCAAGTCTTATCTCCTCCCTCTTTGCTACATGCGCCGGTAGGAGGGACGGAGGCATGGGTGCGCCTGCCTGCGCCAGACCGCGCCGTGCAGGAAACTTGCAAAATGCCCTGGACACACCCTGTTGGCACGGCGCAGGCACGGCGCGGCGCAGGGCAGGTGCGCCCCGCCTGCGCCTGGTCTACGAAATTAGAGCCCTGTGTCTGAACATGAAAAGTGATCAGATGAAAAGGACTAACTTCAGGACACAAAAAATGACTTCACTTTAAGCCTCCTTATCCCTAGTTAAAAGTCTAAAATATGTGACACAGTGTGTGTGGGGATGTATTAGAGAGATTGACACATATCCACAAGAACTAAACACACACTTTACTGACCTTGTTTCTCTCATACAGGATGCACAACAAAACCCAACAGTTAAATATCAAAGAATTTGTTAATAAAGTTGGTATAAAGTTTTAATGGAATGAAGGGCTGAGAGACAACCTGGCTTTTTTGGCATGCTCTCCATACTCCATAATACTCCCAGAAACATGTACAACACAATTTATTGAAAATTTTTATGCAAGTAGGAGTTGTATGTAAAGTATATGTATACACAGTGTTGAATGCTATTGATAACTATACTTACGGATAATGTAACAGGCTGTCTACTGTGTTTAACACACATAATAGACAACAGAGCCAAAGATTCCTGTGGGGAAAATTAGAAAATAAATTGTTTAAAGCTAGCAGTCCCCAAATTGGCTTGAGCCACACACCTTTAGATAATGTGCTCAATGCTGTCAAAATAGGGCCCTTAAATGTTTTGACCAAAGATGTATTTTTTGGTTGTTAAAATCCTCTGTTCCTGGGGGGGCGCTGCTGCGCAAGCTAGAATGTAGACGCGTCTCTTGCAAGCTCCGATAAGGTCGTCCTTAAAAACTTAATATAACTGTCAAAATAAGTCTTTTTTATGTCCTAAAGTCATTTAAACGTCCAACAACAAGTTAAAACAGTTTTAAGACCACAATGGCGGCGCCAAATACTCGAAACCAGTCAGCGAAACAGCTACGTAACACCGCTCAACCAGACACGGTGTCAGCTGCTGCGGCTAGCTCGGCTACCCCCGAGGTCTCGACTAGCAGCAACACGCTCACACCAAAGATGCTTTCTGACTCGCTCAACTCTCTCCAGGATTCTGTCTGTGAAAAGATTGGGGCGGCCATTCGGACACTGCGGGAAGATATTTAACTGGATATTGCCTCGGTGAGGGGCGAGCTATCGGTGGCGGTCACTAACCTGCAGGCCTCGCTAGCATCACAAGATAGTCGACTGAAGGAGCTGGAGAAAGCTGCCAACTATACTGGTGACTGTACTACCGAACTCCGTGCCACTGTGTCCCAACTTCAAGGTGATGTGAGGGAGCTGCGGGCAAAACGTGAAGACTTGAAAGGCCGATCTAGGCGGAACAATTTGCGGCTTACGGGTGTTGATGAAGGGCTTGAGGAAGGCCAGCCTACGCAGTTTGTGTCTCAACTTTTGAAAGATATACTAAACCTGAGTGAAGCCCTGCTGCTGGATAGAGCCCACAGATCACTATGAGCAAAACCAAAAGTCGGGGATCCCCCACGTGTGTTTATAATGCGTGTGCACTACACACATATGAGGGATGAGATACTGCGTAAGTCTGCTCAGGGCCCCCTGATGTATAAAGGAAAGATGCTCCATATTTATCCTGACTACACTACTGCGGTGATGAAGAAAAGGGCAGCGTTTGGCGATGTGAAAAAGAGGCTGAGATCCATAGAGGGAGTCAAGTATGGGCTGCGCTTCCCGGCTACACTCCGTGTCACTCTCCCAGGGAGTAAGGGGCGTACTTTTGAGGATCCCGCCCTGGCACTGGACTTCATTAACCGTGAGACACACGATGCCGACCCAAATGAGTGATACAACCTGCATCTTCTTCACCAGGATAAGAAGTACAGCCGCTAATTAAAAATAAGTCATACGTCATGGACGATTTATGCTGGCCGTCTTCTTCGGACTTACTTTCTGAAGGACTATCACGTTATAGAAATGTAGGTACGGCTGCCATTAGATATATCGACAGCAGGCAGGTATGCTTCTCCCTCCTTTTCTATTCCTGGTGTTATTGGTCATTACTAGGTATACATATGATTCCGTGTGGCACTGTGAGATTGATAATATTATCAGTAACGGGACTATTACTGTATATTACCTGGTGCCTGTGCACATAATGTTTGACTGTGCACTTTAATGGGGGATTGTAATGGAACACTATATTATATATACTTGTGAGTGCCGTTACATGCAGTTAAGTTGTTCACAATCTAATTTTTAAGCTGAATTTGTAACTATAGTAATAAGAGAACAAAACAGGTCTTTTTTTCCGTGGATATTCATTCTCTTCTTGGCAACTTTGACAGATTTACAGACAATGTGTAGACCAGACCTTAGCTTGCGACTCTTTTGAGTGTTATGTTAATTGAAAACTTGATGGGATCTTGTAGGCACCTATGTTGGGGAGGTGCAAGGGTGGGTGTTTTTTGCCTTTTTCTCTGTTTTATGACTTTGTTTATTTTTCCTTTGTTTTTATTTGATACATTGCAAAGTACATTCTTTGAGATGCCTTCGGCAGGAGTCAAGCTATGTACAGACATCAAGACATATTACTTAACAGCTCTATTTTATGGTATTACTTAATAGGTTATTAAGTCCCACAGGAACATCAATAACATTTGCCAGTTGGAACGTCCGTGGGCTGGGGAAACCCACTAAGTTAAATAAGGTTCTCTCTCATCTTGATAGCTTGGGAGTAAAAGTAAAAAGCTTATCTGCAGGAAACACACTTAAAAAAATGTGATCACAAGAAGATACGCAGGCGCTGGGTAGCACAATCATATCATTCTCTCTTTAATAGCAGGTCAAGAGGCACAGCTATTTTAATCCATAAATCTCTGCAGTTCACCCCCTCAGATATTATTGCAGATCCGCAGGGTCGCTACATAATTGTTACAGGATGTATTGTTAACACTCCTGTGATACTAGCTAACCTGTATGCACCCAACTGGGACAATGATAAATTCTTCTCTGATTTGTTATATAGCTTACCCAATTTAGACTCCCACTTTTTAATTTTAGGTGGTGACTTCAACTGTTGCCTCGACCCAGTATAGACAGGTCTTCCACTAACCCTTCCAAACGATCTAAGTCTGCCCAAGTGATTAATTTCTTTCTCGAATACTACGCTGTTTCAGATCTATGGCGAAGCATGAATCCTACTGCTCGGACTTACTCCTTTTTCTCCCAGGTACATCAGACATTTTCTTGGATCGATTATTTTTTAGTAGATAACCGTTTACTCTCTTCAGCCGAAGCCTGTTTATACAATGCCATAGTTATATCTGACCACTCCCCCCTTACAGCTACTTTTAGGTTTATGCACAACACTCCTAGACCTCGATGGAGACTTAGTTCCATTACATTGTCCCAGGAGGAATTTGTGCACTTCGTAGCTGACCAAATAGGATTCTTTGTTGAAGTTAATTCTTCTCCAGACATCTCTTATACAACTTTGTGGGAGTCATTAAAAGTGTACCTAAGAGGCCAGATAATTTCATATGTATCTTATAATAAAAAGCAAGCTAATCAAAAATTGTCAGACATAATGGCCCGAATTTTGCAATTAGAACTGGCATATGCAAGCTCCCCCTCACCTGACTTATTGAAGGAACTCCTGCTTGAGAAAAATAAATTTGACACCTTATCAACCAGTGAAGCAGAGAATATGCTCTGGAGATCCCGACATTCATATTATGAATTTGGCGATAAAGCCAGTAAGGTTCTTGCCCATCAACTTAGACAAGCAGCTTCCTCACAACTTATTACAAAGATTCAAACAGCTGAGGGTGATACATATGACAATAAAATAATAAATGATAAGTTCAGGGATTTCTATAGTTCAATCTATTCTTCTGAGCATGTTTCTTGTCCCACATTTGACAGTTTTTTTCAAAAGTTGAACATGCCCACTATTAGCGAAGAATCCAAGAATATATTAGAAAATCCTGTTACTGCTGAAGAACTGAATGTGGCTATTAAAACACTTCAGAGTGGCAAGAGTCCGGGGCCGGATGGGTTCCCATCTGAGTTCTTTAAGAAATTTTCTACCCACCTAATCCCTCACATGCTGAATATGTATAATGAGTCCCTTAAGTTAGGTGTACTACCCCAATCGTTAAGAGAGGCATCTATATCCTTGATCCTGAAAAAGAATAAGGACCCTACCCACTGTGAATCCTATCGTCCCATCTCATTATTTAATGTGGATGTTAAGATTTTAGCCAAGGTTTTAGCATTGAGATTAGAGAAATTTTTACCTCAGATAATTTCCCCTGACCAAATGGGATTTATAAAAAATAGATTTTCTTTTTTTAATGTCAGACGACTCTTAAACATTATCTATCATGATTCAAATCCTACCACCCCAGAGCTTATCATGTCCATGGATGCTGAAAAAGCTTTCGATAGGCTGGAGTGGGGGTATCTGTTCTATGTATTAGATAAGTTTGGCTTCGGGAAACAATATCTTAATTGGATTAGACTTTTATATAGCATGCCAGTAGCATCAGTTTGTGCTAATGGGATGTATTCTGAGTACTTTGCGATTTCTCGTGGTACAAGGCAAGGTTGCCCTCTATCACCACTACTTTTTGCATTGGCCTTAGAGCCTTTAGCAATCGCAATAAGACAGGACACTACAATGATTGGCTTATTCAGGGAGGGTCTAGAGCAAAGAATTTCACTTTATGCAGATGATATGATACTGTATGTTTCGCACCCAGACATCTCTATGCCCAGGATCCTCTCCATCCTTGAGAGTTTCGGTAAAATCTCAGGGTATAAAATAAACCTTCAGAAAAGTGAGGTGTTTCCTATTAATTCCCTGGCCCGCACTTATTCTTTTCGCACATTTCCCTTTAAGGTTACTCATGATCAGTTCACATACTTAGGGGTGCAAATCACAAACAGTATAGGCAGACTCTTCAAGGAGAATTTTAACCCTCTAGTAATCATGGTAGAGCAGAACCTTAAACGCTGGATGCCTCTACATCTGTCGCTTGCTGGTAGAATAAATGTTATAAAAATGAATGTTTTGCCCAAATTTAGCTATCTTTTTCAATGTCTCCCAGTGTACATTCCCATGTCATTTTTTAAACGCCTAGACACCCTTATATCCAGTTTCATCTGGAATAATAAAAGTCCACGATTGAGCAGAGCCTATTTACAACGTCCAAATGTATTAGGTGGTATGGCGCTACCCAATTTTCGGTTGTATTATTGGGCTGCTAATATTCGACCTATTCTCCATTGGCTATATGAGGATCCAGGTGCTGATGCCCCCTCGTGGTGCTCCCTTGAAGCTAGATCCTGTGCCCCATCCTCATTGCCAGCATTAATCTATGCACCTCTAACTTCAGATACTGCCCCATATACAAGAAATATTTTAGTTAGAACAACACTTAGAATATGGAAGCAGGTCCGTCGGCACTATGGATGGCATAATTTTTCACTGAAATCCCCAATCTATGCAAATCATATGTTTCCCCCCTCTCTTCAGGACAGTGTGTTTCTGCAGTGGCAAAGAGAGGACTGTGCACACAACAGGATCTCTTTATAGATGGTTCATTTGCTTCCTTTCAGCAATTGCACACTAAATTTCTTATTCCACATACACACTTCTTTCGATACTTACAGTTGCGTGATTTCATTCGTAAACAGCTGCCTCATTTTCCAGAATGTCTCCCAAGCTCTGATATTGATTCTCTATTGGCTCCTGTGCAGTCATTTAAAGGTATAATATCTAACCTATATAGTGCACTTTCGTCCCAAGAAACCCTGTCCCTTGACATTATTAAACATGGATGGGAGCAGGACTTAGGTGAGACCATACATGATAAAACTTGGGATGCTATATTAAAAAGAGTCCACACCTCCTCTATCTGTGCAAGGCATTGACTAATACAGTGCAAAATATTGCATCGAGCTCACTGGACCAAAGAGAAGTTATCAGAGAGGTTCCCAGACATAGATCCAGTGTGCAATCGTTGTAAAATGACCCCATCGTCATATTTACACACGTTTTGGAGCTGCTCCAAACTGACGACCTACTGGAGTTTGGTGTTTAAAACACTCTCGGAGGTCCTGGAGGTGTTAATAGCCCCCTGCCCAATTATAGCTCTTTTTGGAGTACCGTCTGTTGTTTACAGTTTGAACAGTTCCCAGTGTGACTTTTTGGCTTTCTGTACCTTGCTTGCCCGTCGCCTAATCCTTCTGAGATGGAAAGATGCCATCCCTCCATCCCACATACTTTGGATCAGAAGTATTTTATATTATATGAAATTGGAAAAAATAAAATATACATGTAGAGGTTCAGCTGGCAAATTCAATAAGATTTGGCAACCTTTTCTGAGATATGTGAAAGAGAAATTAGAGCTGCATGAATCAAGCTAATTAGGACAACTACTGACTTCATTGTGTTTTAATGATAACCTGCTCAAATACTATCCCACATGTATTGTACTTCTCAAATGTTTTTGTTTTTTGTTTGTTTTTTTTGTTTTTTTGGGGTTTTTTTTATGTGTAACTTTCTCTCCTTTTTTATGTTTATGTATATTCTAATTTTATTATTATTGTTATTATTATTATTACTATTATTTATGTATGTATGTATTCACTATTATTATTATTATTATTATTTTATCTATTTTTTTTATTTATTTTTTACTCTATGGGGTGGGGATCCTGTTCTGAGTGTTCCTGTATGTCTGTGTTCTGTTGTGGAAAAAGAAAAAGCTCAATAAACAAAGATTTAAAAAAAAAAAAAGAAAGAAATAACGAGCAAAATAATCATAACAAAGTGAACAAACAAAGACCACCTTAAAAATGAAGTCAGCACTTGATAATTTCATTTACATTCTTAAATAGGAGTGTTAAGAAGTGTATTATTAATGTATTTTCTCCCACCCTTCTCAATAAACTATTAAAAGTTAAAAAAAAAAAATTAAAAAAAAATCCTCTGTTCCTGACATATAATCATGTAACTTCTGGGTTTCCTGCAGACAGCCTCATGGACTGAAATATTTAGCACATTTGCGTAATTTTTCAAGCTAGCTGCCATCAGGACAGTGCAGGTGGGTGTAGGCAAAGTGGGTGCACCACCTCTCCCTGTTTTACCATTGATGAGAAGCTGATGCCATTTAAGGGTCTGCTGCCCCTTTAAAATAAAATTGTTTGATCGTGGGCTCACTGAGTAACAAAAATATGAACACCACACAAGGGTTAAAGAAATTTACAAAAAGATGATGGTGGATTCAACTTTTTGTTTTAATGAACAATTTGTAATCTTTGTGTTGTTCAATCAATCATTATTTATTTTTATAGCGGCCATTCATAACAAGTGTTATCTCAAGACACTTTACAAGAGAGCAGGCTGAAGATAAACTATTCATTTTATTGATACACATATATGCATAGCTACATATATACATATATCAAATATACATATACATATATACATCCAACACCCAACATAAATCCATATAGCCAATCAGGAATCCCTCATCATGGCTGCAATAAGTTGTTAATGGTATATGCTTATTTGAAGTTTTAAATTTAAATAACATTTTCAAAAACATTCATTAAACGTCATAATACAAATGACCCATGAACACATAAAATATGTTTCGGGTCTACATTCAAATGATAATAGTATATTTAGCAATGTGAAATGCTATATACAGTATTCCATATCCTTGAGTGCGTTCCAATACTTTTGAGCTAGTTGTTTTTAGATGTTAAAGACAACAATGGAACAAAAAGGAGCAAAATAAAGAGACACTGAAAACAGTGGGGAAAAGCAACACATTTTCACTCAATGCAACGTTCATGTTTCTGCCTTAAAATTTGCATGTGATGTGAATGTGTGCATGCCTGTGTTTTATTCATACATCTCCCACACAGCTTGTCAGCTGTAATCTTTCAATATGTACAAGTGTGAAACTACAGGACCATTTCTGCCTGTTAGTAGAGACTGTGCTGAATTTGTTGGTTCCATTCCAATAAATATACCAGAAAACCTTATCCAGCATCAACAGCTATGCATAGTTGAATCACCTTTGCTGCCCTCGTCATCCACTTGTGTGCTTAAATGTGAAATACCTACATTTTAAAAACCAAAGTCTTGATTTAAGGCTATATGCTTCAATGTGGCTCTCTAATGACCTTTCATTTGTAAAATTAGAGGAACAAAATAATGTCTGAATTTCCCATAGAACCTACTTTGTGAATGTAATTTAATTTTCATTAAAAAATATTCCACTTCTCAAAACGAATGTTGTCCTGCTTTGAATCATTCTGATGCCACACTTGAAGCTTTTCCCATAGACTGAGTCCCAAATATCCATATATACATACAAAGAGGAAACACAAGCACTCCTCATCTCAATGTATTTTGAAGAACATGGTCTTGTGTATTTACAAATACTTTTAGTCACACAAACCATGTCGAGAAAATAATGGACACGAGCATAGTATTTCTACTTCCTCTGTAAAATACTGTCATATATTTAGAAATATGATGGACTATGAGTACAAAATGACTCACTGAAATTAATGTGACAGTAGTAAAGAAGTTTCACTTTAGTTTCTGTTTTTGTATGAGTGAAGCTGGCCTTGCAGTGGTTAATTTTTAAATCTTAACTGATTTTAAGGATGTGGGAGATCACAGACTTAATAATAGTTTTAAGTTTTTTTTTTTTAATCCAATAATCCTCAAAACTGACATTCACAGAAGATTCAGCCAGACTGTGACAAAAACCAAAGACAGACACAGGATCTCACAAAACCTCACAGAAGAATTAAGGTTTGAGTATAATCATCAATTATCAAAATATAATTTAGTACCACATTTTACCACGTTTGATTAAAAAAAACAGAATTGTTTTATTTCCACTTTTTCTTGTTTCCTCCTTGTGTTTGAAACAAAAATCTTTGGTATGAGGGAGGCCACATTTAAGTTGTTCCGATGGCAGGACACATTGGTACACGTTAGGAAACTTGTAATGTTGAATTTGATGATCTCAATTCCATCAATATTTAAACACTTTTCAGTGCAAGAAGTATTTGCTGGTCATTTCAATATGTTTACTTAACAATTCTGTCATATAGAACAAATATTTTACTAAACATCCAAATAAATTTACAAAAAAAATAAGCAAATCATGTTATGTCTTGCAATGATAATTAGAGATTAGGAATGTTTATCATGTAGATTTTAATGGCAGATGTCATGCTTTCCTTGTGTTTGGAATAATTAAATCTAAGACACTGACTTGTGGGCCACATTAAGTATTGGGGTAGGCTGCATATGGCCCCAAGGCCACAAGTTCTCTGTCCTCCTCCTCCCCTCAATAACCTCCAGTTACTTCTGAATTTTTGTAATTAGGGACTTGTATATTTATGGTTTTCTTTGGCATTACTTAGTATGGCCCTCAAGGTGCGTTCACACGAATGTGACTTAGGTGACCTGGGCAACCACTCTTCATGTAAAGTCAATGGACAACTGCGATGGGGCAGGGCAAGCCCTCCCATGATGCAGCGGATGCGATCTTGGCAACTTGGTCGTGTTACCAGGTCGCTTTGGACGTGTGACCATGTTGCGTTGCTTGGTCGCCAAAGTTGAAAATGTCAACTTTTCAGGCAACATCGCGTGTGGCTGTGCCGCAACAGCCAATCAGCGTTGTGTGGGTGTGTGACAACACCCACACAACTGTTTTCATTCTGGATCACATTAGAGTGACAATCCATGCCCGTGTGGGAACATTAGTTGGTGAGTACATTAGTTCCGCCTTATTCAGCAGAAGTGGTGGTTTTCTGTAGTCCTGCAGTCCACATCTGCACCAGCTGCAGCATTTTATGGTTGGTAGATGAGGTTACAGTTGGAATAATGTCAGCTAATACATACAAAGATATGATCTACGATATGATCGCAGTGAAACTCGGGTGTGACGTCACCCAAGTGACGAGAAGGTGACAAAATGAGCTATTCATGGACAGGCGACATAACTTGGGTGGGTGGCATACTCTCGGTGGCCAAGTTGCATTCAACTTTATAAGGTAGCAGTACCACTGTGACAACCTCACTTATTTAAGTGATTTTCTGTGGAGATTTTAACTCCTGTGCTCATGTTTTGTGTGTGTGATCCAGTCTCATGTTGAACAGCCACCACCAAAGCTGTGTTGAGTGTTTGGGCGAGGGAAGGGAGGATTGCAGAAATGGGACAAAAGTAAGAATTGAAGCTAGTGACAGATCCATGGGTCAGTCATAGATATGTCCACATCATATTTGTCTCTGCTGAATATAAATTCAATAGTCAGCTCCTTGAGATGCAACATCTTATTTTCTAGAGGGTCCTCATATGTATGTGTTTGCAAAGGTAGTTTTTATAGAAGTATAATTAATAACAGCCATGTAAGCGTAATTAATCTAATATTAAAATTAGCATCTGTAATGATTATAATGTGGAGATGACTGATGTTAAATAATACAACAGCATCTTGCTGGCCTGCAATTACATTGGGTTAAATTGATTGGAAAAATTATAATCTATGAAAAGTGATGTCTTTTCTGCTGATAATTGGGCGGAGACAAAATGTCTATATGGCTGTAAAGATAGTTACTACTATGTGATTTTAAAGATTGAATGTCCTTAACATGATACCTTAATTTCATTGCTTTTTCCTTAACGCTAACAACATCAACTTTGGAGGAGCAAAGGCATGATAAAAAAATATGACAGCAGCTAGATAATTGGCCACACAGATTTTGGCAGAATCTGGTTGGCTCAGAGCTTAAGCGAGTTTACGCCCCTAATCGGCTAATGATTAGAACCATCTGTAAAGGAATGTAGGAGGGCAGGCTGAGTGAGAGAGGTGACTTAAAATGAACAAAAGGGTGACTGGTTTACACACGTCTTTCTGATTTACTTTTGCTATGAGCTCCCTTTCAATCAGGAATGCGTTGATAGAATACAAAAACATACATCAAAATATTGTGTGTGCACCACTTAAATCATGTAATCACTGTTGCTCTATGATCTTTTTTGGCTGAAAACAGAAAAGAAAAAAATAATACAACAGAAACAGCACAAAGACATTTGGAAAAAGTTATTGGATTGTCCTAGTCAATAGTTCCCTCTCAGACACACACACACACAAAGCTTATTTTCATGACTTAAATCAGAGTAGAAAGAAGAGAGAACCATCAGCTTGTTAAACTGAACCTGCCTCTAACTTGACTCCTAAATTTCCTTCTTGGACACTTCACAACAAGCCTGAAAATTGGATGAGCAAAAAAGAAAAGCCCCCTAATGAAATTCAAGTTTTCACCGTGACACTCCACTTGCTTCCCTTGATGAAGAAACACGTTCAGATGGGAAGGTGAAATAATGAGAAGTTGGATGCCTGAGAGATACAATGTAATTGGGATGGGCATATTCAATGGAAACAGTATTCAATTCAATTTCTACTCCTGCAGGCTTTCTTGTCTGTATTTTTGTTTGACTGACACTAGTCAGACAGGGCAGAGAGCGAAGATTTTCTACTGCATTAAGAAGTAGTGGTCAGTCTTTTTCAGCATCAATATAACAAACATTGTTAGTTAACAGACATTTTGAATGTCAGGTTTGAATAAGATACAGCTAACTGGAAATTCTTTTCACTGATATATTAATGGTTGGAAGAGTCGTTGCACAGTGATGGGTTTCAGATTCAATATCCTAGCTTGGGCATTTTCTTTTTCCCAATAGTCATACTTTCTCTTGGTCCAAGCTGAAATTATATTTTTGAACGAAAATGCATTCCTGTGTGTGGTGCTGCCTGAGGCATCAGATGAGTCACCAGAGCCGCTGCTTTACCCCAGTCTACAAGCATTTTATGAAATATTAATTAAATCAAATATGGATTTGCCCCTCCCCTTGAGCCACCACTGTATTGCGGTGGAGGGGTCCCAGTGATCCCAGGAGCTATGTTGTCGAGGGCTTTATGCCCCTGGTAGAGTCACCCAAGGCAAATAGGTCCTGGGGGAGGAGCCAGACAAAGTTTGGCTCAAAGACCACAATGGAGAGAAATATCAATGGTTTTCAGTTCCCTTGCCCTTATGTAGGTCACTGGGGTCCCCCCCCTGGAGTCAGGTCTTGGGGTGGGGCTCACTGGTGAGCACCTGGTGGCCGAGCCTATGCCCATGGGGCCTGGCTGGACACAGCCTGAAAAGGCAATGTGGGACACTCCTCCCATTTGCTCTCCACCCATGGAAGGGGCCAAAGTGGTCAGGTGCATTGTGAGCTGGGTGGCAGCCGAATGCAGGGACCTTGGCGATCTTATCCCCCTTCTGCAGAAGCCAGAAGGAGCCTGAGCTGGTGCGCAAGGTTGAGACGTTCCGACAAGATATAGTTGGACTCACCTAGACCCATAGCTTGGCCTCTGGAACCAGTCCTCTCGAGAGGGGTTGGACTCTTTTTCACTCTGGAATTTCCAATGGCAAGAGGCGTCGGGTGGGGATGGCAGTACTTGTTGCTCCTAGGCTCTGTGCCTGTACGTTGGGGTTTACCCCGGTGGACGAGAGGGTAGCCTTCCTCTGCCTTCAGGTGGTGGGATGGAACCTGACTGTTGTTTTTGCTTATGCACCAAACAGCAGCTCAGAGTATCCACCTTTTCTGGATTACCTAGAAGTGGTGCTGGCGAGTGCCCCCTCTGGGGACTCCGTCGTTCTGCTGGGGGACTTCAACGCTCACGTCGGCAACGACATTGAGATCTGGAGAGGACGACCCCCGATCTGAACCCGAGTGGTGCTTTGTTATCAGACTTCTGCGTCCGTCACAGATTGTCCATAACAAACACCATGTTCAAGCATAAGGGTGTCCATATGTTCACTTGGAACCAGGACACCCTAGGCCACAGTTCGATGATTGCCTTTCAGGTTGTGTAATTGGACTTGCGGCCACATGTCTTGGATGCTCGGATGAAGAGAGGGAGAGAGGGGTGGAGCTATCAACTGATCACCACCTGGTGGTGAGTTGCCTCCTATGGTGCGGGAGGATGCTGGTAAGACCTGGCACACCCAAAAGTGTTGTGTGGGTCTGCTGGGAATGTCTGGCAGAGTCTCCTGTCAGAAAGAGCTTCAACTCCCACCTTTGGGAAAGCTTCGATCATTTCTGGGGGAGACGGGGGACATTGGGTCCGAGTAGGCCATGTTCCATGCCTTCATTGTTGAGGCGGCTGATCGGAGCTGTGGCCGTAAGGTGGTCAGTGCCTGTCATGGCGGCAACAACCGAACCCTCTGGTGGACACCGGCGGTGAGGGATGCCGTCAAGCTGAAAAAGGAGTCCTACCAGGCCTTTATGGCCAGTGGGACTCCGGAGGCAGCTGACAGGTACCAGCAGGCCAAGCGGATGCGGCTTTGGCAGTCACCAAGGCTAAAACCCAGGCATGGAAGGAGTACGGTGGGGCCATTGAGAACGACTTGTGGGCGGCTTCAAAGAGATTCTGGACAACCATCCTGCATGTCAGGAGGGGAAAGCAGTGCGCTGTCAACACTGTCTATGGTGGGAATGCTGTACTGCCAACCTTGACACAGAACATTGTGGATTGATGGAAGAAATACTTCGAAGACCTCCTCAATCCCACCAGCACATCTTCCAGTGAGGAAGCAGGACTGGGGGACTCTGTGGTGGACTCTCCCATCTCTGGGGCTGAGGTCACCAAGGTGGTCAAAAAGCTCCTTGGTGGCAGGGCTCCAGGAGTGGATGAGATCTGCCCAGAGTTCCTCAAGGCCCTGGATGTTGTGGGGCTGTCATGGCTGACACGACTCTGCAACATCATGTATACATGGGGGGCAGTGCCCCTGGATTGGCAGACTGGGGTGATGGTCCCTCCTTTTCAAGAAGGGGGACCAGAGGGTGTGCTCCAACTATAGGGAGATCACACTCCTCAGCTTCCCTGGTAAGTTCTATTTGGTGGTACTGGAGAGGAGGGTCCATCATATAGTCAAACCTCAGATTCGAGAGGAGCAATACGATTTTTGTCCTGGTCATGGAACTGTGGACCAGCTCTGTACCCTCCGTAAGGTCCTTGAGGGTTCATGGGAGTTTGCCCAACCAGTCTACATGTATTTTGTGGACTTGGAGAAGGCATTTAACTGTGCCATTCGTGGAGTCCTCGGGGTGCTCCAGGAGCATGCAACCTGTGTAACCGGTGCCAGAGCCTGGTCTGCATTGCCTGCAGTAAGTCAGACTCGTTTCCAGTGAGGGCTGGACTCCGCCAGGGCTGCCCTTTGTCACCTATTTTGTTCATAACTTTTATGGACAGAATTTCTTGGCACAGCCAGTGGGGTCTGGTTTAGTGACCTCAGGATCGGGTAGTTGCTTTTTGCAGATGATGTGGTCCTGTTGGCTTCATCGGACTGTGACCTGCAAATCATAACATCATCGGCCGGTAATGACATGACTAAATTGCTTTATCATCACCAGCAAAATTGCAGAGATGTTACATCAGTGACAACTTGGTTAAATTACACATTAGCAGCTAAGAATTATCATAGGCCAAGTCATGTTTCTGTAGGGTAAATTGTTGAACAACATCAGCTTATTTCTTGCCCATCATTAATCATTGGCTACATAGTCAATCACCCTAGCTTGCCCTAACTTACTGGCAATTCATTCTTTTCCAGGTGAATCTCCATCAGCCAAAGTCTTCGGCTATTCTACCACTATTCAATGTTCATATCCTGGTGATTATTGTTAACCATATCAGCTGAACTGTCTCCAGTTAACCTGCCCAAATAAGGTGAATCAACTGGAAACAACTGGATTATTGAACTGAAGTTTTCTGAAACTTTTGCTGAATACCACTGGGTTATTGAATTAAATTACTGCCCAGTTGCATTAGGTTATTGCACAGTTGCATTATTTATTGCACAGCTGCATTAAATTATTACACTAGACATTTCTGGCTGGACTGTTGGCATCATCGGCTGAATCGTCAACTGTATCGCCGATGTCATCATTGGCTGAATCGTCAGCTAAATCTTGCCGTCATATTGGCTGCAGCCCCGGCTTAAAGATCCTGAAACCTTGATCCTCGTAAGTCATGCATATCTCTGGTGGTGGTTTCTCAAGCTTTGCTACATCACAGTTTCTGTCTTAAACAATCCTCCCTTCATTATTAAACATTCCCCTGCATCATTATACAAGCAATTTACCTGCTTCATCATTAAGCATTCCCCTGCATCATTGTACAACCAAGCTACCTGCTTCATCATAAAGCTTTCCCCTGCACCTTTATACAACCAATCTACCTGCCTCATCATTAAGCATTCCTCTAAAACATCGCCCCCACTCACATGCATGAGCACCACTGATTCACGAACATATGTTTAATTCAACTCAAAACCGGTCCTCTGCACGTTGTTTTTGTTATTACGTCAAATCATGTGTCACTCAGCGGTAACCAGTAAGTAAGAAAACACACAAACATGGCAAGTTAGTAAGTACTCACAACTGTGTTCTCTGCCTCCATCTTGAATCAGGGTCTGTGCACGCGCAGAACAGCAGTATTTATTTTAGCATTTGATTGGTTTAACAAATTTAGTCTGAATTGCATGATCGGTTGGTGTTTTCCCTAATTTACTCCCACTGTAGACAGCAGCTATTTCCGCTCTCATTTAAGAACACATCATGCATTGATTGCCATCGGGACATAATGATCATTTCAACTAGGATCACAAAAAGTGTATCTAAATCAGATTTCCAACCCTGCCTTTAAGCATTCCCCTGCATCATTGTACAAGCAATTTACCTGATTCGTCACTAAGTATTCCCCTGCTTCTATGACTATTCCCCTGCATCTTATGGCTATTCCTCTGCCATCATCTAAGCATTCCCCAGCATCTTGGCTATTCCCCTGCTACTATTTCTCCTGCATCACTGTTTGTTTAGTTTTCTTTTTTCTGCATCTCTCTTTCCAGGTTCGTTGCACAACACAGCTGTTTCTCTAGAATCATTTCGTGCTCTGACCCCTTCAGCACTGCATTCTATCTTCATCAGAATGGGCTCTATTCTAAGTTGCATTTTATTTGTTCTCATTTATTATATGCTATGAATGAAGTCTTTGAAATTGCTGTTTTTTGCTCTTTACCCTGCCAATTTAGTGCCTCTTAATCAGGTATGGTATCAGTGGCGGTTTGTCAATAGGGGGCGCTGGGGCACCGCCCCCTCCAAAATTCAACAGAGAAAGTCTACTTAAACACAACATTATTTGTCTTTAAATTATAAAAAATAACGGATAAAATCATTTATTTTTACCACACAGTAATAGTCTGTCAGCAGCACCTGTCACCATTCAATAAAAGGGGTTTCACAATGTTTTTACGTAGTAACTGTGTTGTGAATACATAGTTTACGTACAGAGGGGCGCCGGCCTAATGGGTGTCAATGCAAGTCCTTAAACTTTTGCTCAGCATGTGACCTGAGGCGTCTTTGGGATTGGCCGCTTCAACTTTGCCTCTGGGGCACAGAGAAGTGCGCCCCGGACACTCCCACTTGGACTGGCAGCGAATCAGTATTGTTCTGGTGTTTCTTTTCCTCATGTGACTGGACAACGAGCGCTGTCAATCATATCGACAAGTCACCGCAGCAGATATGATTTACGCATGAGCAACCATCTAACGTACCCTCACGCCCGACTGATGCTCCCATGCACAGAGGATGCGTCAGGTACTCCGTCCAGAGAACCATCAGAGGATCGCAGGAGAGGTGAGATTACGTTAGAGAAGAAAATCAGTAAGAGGCTATGCTTCACTGAAGATTAGATTAGGATGTGGCTTTCCTAGTAGACATAACATAATTCAGGGGCAAAGTTTTCCATTTTATGTCACACATGGCACAAAACCATAGATTAGGGGCCACAAATTGAGTTTGCCAAGAAGATATAAATTCTTTGATCAGTATAACATTATCATTTTGCAGACTTAAGTTCTAAAAAATCTATATAGTTTTTAATTCTTGCATATTTTTACAAAAACAACATACCTTTAGGAGGTATTGGGGCTTTTATTGAGTGGGTAAGTTTGTTTTTACCCCACCAGAAGTTCATTTTAAATTTAATTGACAAATTTGATGCATTATTTTGATGAAAATATTATATAAAGGGACCTATAAAAATATATTTTTAAAAGTCATGGCAAAGCAGGAAAAAGACAGGAGAAATTGTAATATTAATATTATACACAAATGCATGCAGATTATTGCAGAGGCTTATTGCACTGCTCATTAAATATTACTGTTACATTGTGTGAAAGCCTTTGAAAAATTACAAAAAGAAGAATTGATAATGCTATCAAGTTATGTGTTGCAATTTACTGGTGAAAACAGTGGGGTTTTATTAGCCCCAGAAGTGTGAACAACACAAATTCTTTACCTCTTAGGTGTATGTCCATTACATAATTATTTTTTAATCTACTGGAGCTTTTTGATTTGACACTTACCTTGTGCCTTTCCAGCTTGTACCACTGTGAACAGTATAAAATCAATGAAAACAGACCAACAGAATATATCATCTTGTCTCTAAATGGTGTAGTTTTATTATGGCAACTAAACATGTGATAAAAAATAATAAATATCAATATAAATATATACAATATTGTCATTTTATATAATTGTATACCATATGTTTAGTTGCTTTGATAAAATGTTCTATTTGGATACAAAAATAATACATTCTGTTGGTGGTTTTGCTGACTGAATACTGCACATAACGGTACAAAGTTAAAGTATTCAAAAGCTCCAGCAGATGAAAACAGACTCCCGTAATGTAAAGTTTCTTTTTTTGACTTTTTAAAATTTGAAGTAGTTTTGCTGAAAACTATAAATGTCATCCATACATTGAGAGCCTCCATTTCAGTTATGAGAATCAGTCAGCTGGTGTGAGCCGTCTGCCCTCTTGTGCTGCATGCTTGTATCTGATTTTTTTTCTTATTTGTTTTTGTTTTGTTTTGTTCATACTTTTTACAGTTAATCTATACCAAAAACTGTATCACATAGTTTTACCTTTAGTTTTACAGCATCAGTTTAGTGGTACATAAGATTCTGTTTGTGTTTACAATCTTGAGCCATGAGACATCACGTATAAAATAAGACACTGTTCAGGTGACACAAGAAATGTTCATAAAATGGTGAAAATGACATAAATTACAGTTTTATTTCCTGGGAGCAGGTTAAACTTTGGCTGTTTTATTGATTTTTTTCAGTAAATACTGATGTTAACTTTTGGTAATAAAATGTGCTTTTCTATGTATTTTTTAATAACAGATTCACACAGCACCACACCATGTTTCCTGAAGATTCTCTCAGCAGCACCTTAAAGGCCTACCCAGTGCTCAGCTAAAGCAAGCTGAAGACAGAGCTCAGTCTTAATCTACAGCAAGGAGGAGTTCAAGGCCTGCTGTGGTGCTGTGGACCTTACCCAGTTGTTGATGGAAAATAATCTTGGAGAGGTATTTTCAGAGACTGTCACTCTGCTAAAGATCCTCATCACCACACCCATGACCACTGCAGAAGTCGAGGTGCTTCTCAACCTTAAAAAGAATCAGAACTTTCCTGAGAAACACCATGAACCAGGACAGGCTGAATGCACTGGCCATGCTGTAAATGGAAGAGAGACTGGTGACGGATATGATGGACTTCAATCGGAAGGTCATTATGTTTTGTCTTTAGCTTCTTTTCACTGTAGTATGGAGCGCTTCTTTGGTTTGTTTCCTCCAAAGCTGCGCCCCCCTTAAATTTTTTGGCACCAGCCGCCACTGTATGGTATACCTTTACTTTGGGGGAGGGAAGTCTTCTTTACATGGGGTCAGTCAGGGAGGATAGCAAGCCAGAAGCTACAGGGTCAGTAACCCTGCCAGGTCGTACGTCGGGTCAAGTGGCCTGGACATTCATGGCTATGGCAAGTTAGTCATGTGGACCACATGTCAGGTCGTCAGACCCAGACATGCTGGGTCTCATGACTAAAGGGTCAGTCAGGGAGGAGAGCAAGTCAAAGACTACAGGGACGATACCTTGCCAGGTCATATGTCGGGTCAAGTGACCTGGACATTCATGGCTCAGGGCAAGTTAGTCATGACGGACCACATGTCAGGTCATCAGACCCTGACATGCCGGGTCACATGACTAAAGGGTCAGTCAGGGAGGAGAGCAAGTCAAAGACTACAGGGTCAGTAACCTTGCCAGGTCATATGTCGGGTCAAGTGGCCTGGACATTCATAGCTATGGCAAGTTAGTCATGCTGGATCACATGTCAGATTGTCGGACCCAGACATGCTGGGGCACATGACTAAACGGTCAGTCAGGGAAATTAGCAAGCCAAAAGCTACAGAGTCAATACCTTGCCAGGTCATATGTCAGGACAAGCAGCCTGGACATTCATGGCTATGGCAAGTTAGGCATGCCGGACCACATGTCAGGTCATTGGACCCAGACATGCCAGGTCACATGGCTAAAGGGTCAGTCAGGGAGGAGAGCAGCTCCATCAGAAATAAATAATGAATAACTAAATAAAATATCATATTATATTGAAGGATTAATGTGCACTCATTTAATCGCTGCTACGCATTCCGCAAAATGGTCTGTCATTAGCATCATTAGGCTTATGTGTTACTTAACACCAGCACTTGGCCAAAAACGTCGACTAACACAAGCCATTCTGCGCAAGTCATTTAATGCGTGCATTCAACAAATGTGTCATCTAACATTAGCATTCAGTTAAAGTTAAGCCTTGGTTAAATGCTGCAGTTAAGTGGTGGTATAACATTATCATCTGACCAAAAAATGTTTTGAAATCAGTAATCTATCTTGGAAGTGGGTTAAATGTCAGCTTCGGGCTAAGTTAGTTTGAATAGCAATGGTCAAGTTCTCAGCTCAAGGAGCTTATCTCAGCTTGGGTCCCATTCAGAATTCATTTCAAGACATTCAAATGATCAGGTCTATGAACTGACCTCAAGTTCCTGCAGCAACAAATCTGGTTATGTGCAATTTTGATATGTTTGCCAAGCTATGTACTTTCTGTCACAACAGATAACTGGTGATTGTGTATATGCATTTCAAGTAGCATTCTCCAAAAAATAATCAAAATATATTAAGAATAAATGTGGTATAGCAAGAGGGCAATTTTACCGCTAGATAAATTCTAGCGTCTATATCGTATTACTTTCTTTAGGGTCAGTATTTTGCTAGGTCATATGTCAGGTCAAGCAGCCTTGGATATTTATGGTTCAATGGCAAGTTAATCATGCTGGACCACACTCCAGGTCATCAAGATCCTGACATGCCGGGGTCACATGGCTGAAGGGTCAGTCATACAGGTCCATGTGTCTGGTCAAACAGATCTAGAACATGCTCGGTCTCATACCTGCAGACAGCGGACATAGCAGGATACACATAAATGATGTCACCTTATTATTCCATTACCAAGTCCTTCAGACAATGGACATGTTGGGCTAAAGAGTAACATTTCTGACATTCCTGATAGAATAAATTTAACATTGTTTCTGTGTCTAATGCAGTTATTTTCGCTAACATCTCTTAGAAGTCTGCATAATCTGCTAAGGTAAGGCTTCATCTTCGTCTGTTTTGCCTCCTGCCCTTCCTTATTATTTCTGGGGGCTATCTTATCTCGCATTCACCCTTAAGTACACCAAGACAGCACGATGGAGTCTAATGGCCCTTTTCCATTAGCCCTACTCTACTCGGCTCGGCTTTCCCCGACTCTACCCGGCTCTACTCTACTCGCTTTGGCCTGCTTTTCCCCTGCCCAGCGGGGGCGGGGTCGCTGTGAAACAGCTGGGCGACACTGCGTTCATGTCATTTTGAGCGCGACACAACAACCAAAACAATGGAGGACTTTGAGGCAATAGTATACTTGCTGCTCGGTCTGTGGCTTTTTGTTACAAAGAGGAAAGCAGAAGAAGGCTGCAGGCGGCGAGAAGAAATACCCTTGAGAAGTACAGGAGAGTTTTGGAAGCTATACAACAGTTTGAAGCTGAGGACGAGAGCAAAGAAAAGACGTATGAGGGTAAGCTAACGGAAGCTACCGCTAGCTTGTTAGCTAGCTCGTAATGATAAAGCCCCGTGTTTAACATTGTGATGGCAGCAAGTTATTGCCATAAAGTAACAAAGTGTATGTACTGCAGTCCTGTTTTGGGCATCGCGCTCATGACCCATCGGTGACGACATTCTCTGACCAATCAGTAGCCGGCAGTCGGTTGACGTCACCTTTTAGTGTCGACTCAGCTCGCTTAGAACCAGAGCAGAGTAGGTACTGAAACTGGTTTGTTTTAGGAGCTACTGTGCCGGTGGAAACGCAACGCAAACCGGGTAGAGCTGAGTAGAGTAGAGTAGAGTAGGGCCAAGGCGGGCTGGTGGAAAAGGGCCATAATCTCCCAAAGAGATTCTAACCACACAGACATTGCACATTTTCAATCATATCAACTTGTATAATAAATACTTGTTCATTCAAATTTGGTCCCTCCTGATTGAAATGAAGCTTAGCAGAAATTCAGTCAGGAAGACCTATATGTTCATTCAGTCTCCTCTTTCATTCCTCACTCTGCCTACCTGCACAGGTGATTCAAATCATTAGCTGATGAGGGGCGTGCTCTCACTCAAGCACTGAACCAACCTGATCCTGTCACACACAACCAGGCCAGCTGACAGTCTAGGCTGGGCCCGGGACAAGATAATTTGAGACTATGGGTCAAAGGTTAGGTCATGGACTTTCTGGTTATTCTTTGCCTTGCTTGTGAATGCAATATCTCAAGAACGCTTTCAGGGATTTCTGTCAAACTTTGCATATCTGTCTTCTTGCACTGAAAGATGACCTGATTAGATTTTGAATGTCATGGGTCAAGGCTTAAGGGTTAACACAGATCATGTTCACCACCTTTTTGTGAATGTAATATTGTTAAAAATGTCCAGGGTTTTCCTAACATTTTTTTTACAATTGCTCCCTTACAGGATTTAATTTCCAAAAAACCTTATGATTTTTGTTTTGATGTAACATATCAAGAATTCTTAGAGGAATTTCTCTTTGGACAAATGTTCTTTCTGACTTTGGATTAACTGATCAAACTTAGGAGGTATGAGGTCAAAGGTCAAGTGACTCCTCCCTGTACTTTCACTCTCTCTCAATATGTTCCTCGCAGAGGCATTAAAGCAATCTAGTGTAATTCATGCTTTAAGTTTTAAGAGTATTTGATAATTTTGCGCTGCAAGAAAAAAAAATCTTTATTTCTTTATACTTACCTGTTGCTACTTTCTTGAGCCCACACAGCCACTTATACACATACTGATGCTGAAGTATATCTGTTGATTAAGTATCCATTCACAATCACACACACAAAAACACACACTCATGCACTCATAAACACTAAAAGCCAGTGGTGGCTGGTGCCAAAAATTTTAAGGGGTGTCTAGCCTTTGAAGAAACAAACCAAAGAAGCGCTCCATACTACAGTGAAAACAAAATAATAATAAAGACAAAACATAATCACAATGCAACCTACTTTGAACAATGCAATATCTGAACAGAAATTTTACCTTTCTTTCCTTCTGGGCTGCAAATTTCTCAGTGACCCTCTGATTGAAGTCCATCATCTCTGTCTCTTTTCCGTTGATAGCATGGCCAGTGCATTCAGCCTGTCCTGGTTCATGGTGTTTCTCAGGAAAGTTGTGATTCTTTTTAAGGTTGAGAAGCACCTCTCAGCTTCTGCAGTGGTCATGGGTGTGGTGATGAGGATCTTTAGGAGAGGGACAGTCTCTGAAAATACCTCTCCAAGATTATTTTCCATGAACAACTGGATAAGGTCCACAGCACCACAGCAGGCCTTGAACTCCTCCTTGCTGTACATAAGACTGAGCTCTGTCTTTAGCTTGCTTCTGTTGAGCATTGGGTAGGCCTTTAAGGTGCTGCTGAGGAAATCTTCAGGAAATGTGGCATGGTACTATGTGAATCTGTCATTAAAAAATACACAAAAAAGCACATTTTAATACCAAAAGTTAACATCAGTATTTACTGAAAAAAAAAAATCAATAAAACAGCCAAAGCTTAACCTGCTCCCAGGAAATAAAACTGTAATTTATGTCATTTTCACCATTTTATGAACGTTTCTTGTGTCAACTGAACATTGTCTTATCTTATAAATGATGTCTCATGGCTCAAGATTGTAAACACAAACAGAATCTTATGTACCACTAAAATGATGCTTTAAAACTAAAGGTAAAACTATGTGATACAGTTTTTGATATAGATTAACTGTAAAAAGTATGAACAAAACAAAAAAAAAAAAACACCAATCGAATGTATAATTTCTGTATCCAAATAGAACATTTTATTATACCAACTAAACATAAGGTATACAATTATATAAAATAAAAATATTGTATATATTTATATTGATATTTATTATTTTTTATCACATGTTTAGTTGCCATAATAAAACTACAACATTTAGAGACAAGATAATCATTTTGTTGGTCTGTTTTCATTGATTTTATACTGTGCACAATGGTACAAGCTGGAAAGGCACAAGGTAAGTGTCAAATCAAAAAGCTCCAGTAGATTAAAAAATTATTCTGTAATGGACATACACCTAAGAGGTAAAGAATTTGTGTTGTTTACACTTTTGGGACTAATAAAACCCCACTGTTTTCACCAGTAAATTGCAACACATAACTTGATAGCATTATCAATTCTTCTTTTTGTAATTTTTCAAAGGCTTTCACACAATGTAACAGTAATATTTAATAGGCACTGCAATAAACTGAAATAATCTGCATGCACTTGTGTATACTATTAATATTACAATTTCTCATATCTTTAATATGTTTCATTGACTTCAGACGTTGTGTGTATCTGTTTTTGCTCTTCATTAGTGTGCATTGTTCCTGCTTTGCCATGATTTTTAAAAATATATTTTTATTGGTCCCTTTATATAATATTTTCTTCAAAATAATGAATCAGTTTTGTCAGTTAAATTTAAAATGAACTTCTAGTGGGGTAAAAACAAACTTAGCTACTCATTAAAAGCCCCAATTCCTTCTAAAAGTATGTTGTTTTTGTAAAAAAAATTATGCAAGAATTAAAAAACTATATAGATTTTTTTAGAACTTAAGTCTGCAAAAGGATCATGTTCCACTGAAAAAAGAATTTATGTTCTCTTGGCAAACTCATTTTGTGGCTCCTAATCTATAGTTTAGTGCCATGTTTGACATAAAATGGAAAATTTTGTCCCTGAATTATGTTATGTCTACTAGGAAAGATGCATCCTTAGCTAATCTTCAGTGTAGCATAGCCTCTAACTGATTTTTTTTCTCCAATGAAACCTCACCTCTTCAGCGATCCTTTGATGGTTCTCTGGACTGAGTACCTGACGCCTCTTTAGTGCATGGGAGCTTTGGTCGGATACGTGAGATGGTTGCGCATGAGTAAATCATATCTGCTGTGGTGACATGTTGATATGATTAACAGTGCTCGTTGTCCAGTCACATGAGGAAAAGAAACGCCAAAACAATACTAACTCGCTGCCAGTCAAAGTGGGAGTGTCCGGGGCGCAGGAAAAGTTGAAGCGGCCAATCACAAAGAAGCCTCAGGTCACATGCTGAGCAAAAGTTAAGGGACTTGCATTGACTCCCATTAGACTGGCCCCCCTCCATACGTACACTATGTATTTACAACATAGTTATTATGTAAAACATTGTGAACCCCTTTTATTAAATGGTGACAGGTGCTGCTGACAGACTATTACTGTGTGGTAAAAATAAATGTTTTTATCCGTTATTTTTTATTACCAACAAATTATGTTGTGTTTAAGTAGACTTTCTCTGTCGAATTTTGGAGGGGGCGGTGCCCCAGCGCCCCCTATTGACAAACCACCACTGCTAAAAGCATAGTTAACTGCTTTGCTAGCTGGGTCAAACACATTCAGTGTTGAGAAGAAAAGATCAGTGGTTCTGTTGTTATCATCTCTGAGGAGGAGCTGTTGATGTTTACCTCCATTTGCTTTAAAAAATATCCAGTCAATGGAGTCTGACATATAACTGACACTATAGAAGTATATCATGTCAAGTCAAGTAATGTTGTTTCTTATAGTCCTTACGGTTTTCATTCAGTGCATCTCTTGACAGTACCCAGTATGACATCCTTTCAAATTATCAATCCCAGACCAAAGACTAAATACATTTCTTATGAAAGCCTTGTTCTAAGCTTATCTCATACTGATTCAAAAACCTGCCAGCCAGTCTTATTTGTAATAATTTATTGTCCTCCAGGCCCTTATTCGGACTTCTTATCTGAATTCTTTAGCTGAATACAAAATACTTATTGTAGGTGATTTTAATATCCATGTTGACAAAGAAAGTACTAGCCTCACCTCAGCCTTCATGTCCCTCATAGACCCAGTTGGTTTTATTCCAGCAGTTTGTTAAGCTACCCATCATTTTAACCACACTCTTGACCTTGTTTTGGCATATGGCCTTGATATTAATGAACTAAAGGTCTCTCCTGAAAAATCCTTTATCTGATCACTTCTTAATAACTTTTAACATCTTCTTAGACTTTGTTTTCTGTAATAAAACAGTGAAGAGTAGAAATCTGTCCAATGGTGCTGTTGCTGAATTTAAAGAGGCCATTCCTGCTGCATTTAATTCAGTACATTGGCCAATTGATAACTGTGATATTAACTATAGCCCCTCTCAGCTGGATCAGCTTGTCGATAGCTCTGCCAGTCTACTACGACCCACAATGGACTCAATTGCCCCACTGTTTAATAGACAAAATACTATTAAACATCAGAGAACAGCTCCTTGGTTTAGTTCTGAAACTCGTGCACTTAAACAAGCATCCTGTAAATTAGAGAGAATGTGGTTCGCCAGTAAAAGGGAGGAAAAACTCATAATAAAAACATGACAACCTTACAATGTGCCCTACTGCTCCTCACTAATTGAGGAAAATAAAAACAGTCCGAGGTACGTATTCAGCACTGTGGTCAGGCTTACACAGAATCAGAACTCTATTGAGCCTGTGATTCTCTAGCCCTCAGCTTTGAGGACTTTATGAACTTTTTTAATGATAAAATTCTTAAAATTAGAGATAAAATGATCAAACCTCTGCCTTTGTCTGGACCTGCTGCACCATTCGGTGAAGTTAGACCTGATTTAACCTGTTTTTCTCCAATTGCCCTTCAGGAAGTAAATTCTGTTGTCTCCTCCTCCAAACTATCAACCTGTCTTTTAGACCCGATTCCAACTAAGCTGTTCAAGGAGGTCTTTCCCTTAGTTTGTTCAACCTTGTCGGAGACAATCAATATATCTTTATCATCAGGCCACGTGCCACAGTCCTTTAAAGTAGCTGTAATCAAACCTCCTTTTAAAAAACCTACCCTTAAAACAGGCACATTAACTAACCACAGGCCTATATCAAACCTTCCATTCACTGCAAAGATCCTTGGGAAAATAGTGGCTGACCAGCTATGTGACTTCCTGCAAAACAACTAGCCTTGCAGAGCAGACGGACCTGCCTGATTCTGAAATCCTGCATATCCATCTTGCCAGCCTCCATTGTCCAACAACTTCACTCTGCTAAATGCATAACGGCCCAATCAGGGAAGAGAGGCGGGAGCTGCGGGAGCTGCGGGAGCTGCAGGAGCAGTGGACGTGACGACAACAGGAAGTGACTGCATGTTTGAAAATAATGGCTTCTGCAGCTGTCTCAATAACTGCGGTTTTTATCAGAAATGAACTCAATTATTTCTTTATAAGAGGAGGAAAGAACGTCACTTGAAGCTCGTCTTACAAGTCATGTTTTTGCTCTTCTCCTGACCGGGGATCATTGCTGGGAAACTGGGAGAGAACGTGGAAATCCTCCACAGACATGCCGGTTAGTCTATGGTCGTCATGGTTACTCAGTGATACTTGGTGAAATATGCTCTCCTCAGAAGTTTACCGGGAGAACTTGGTAGGGATTGTCTTTGACGAGGTTCATGTCACATATAAGTGCTAAATGATACATCTGTGTGGTATAATTTAATGTAAGACGATAGTCCTCAGGTAGTTTAAGCTAACGGCTACAACTGATGGCCGTTAACTGTTGTTAGCCGTTAGCCGCTACGTGTAGGCGCTACGTATGCTATGTCATACGTAGCAGCGTTGCTTGATATGGATTGGTCTGTGATGAGTGTGACGAGCCGAACGAGAATCACAAGCTGCTGTTGTTTTTTAAGGTTCTGCCCCTGAAAACATTTTCGAATGGCTCCTTCCCAGATGGATTAGTGAAATATTTCCAATATGAAACTGTCCACCTGGTGTGTCAGGTTACAAAACAACAGCCTGTTTCAGGACTTTCAGTCAGGATTTAGAGCTCACCATAGCACAGAGACTGTTCTAGTGAAAGTAACAAATGACTTACTCTCAGCTTCAGGTAAGGAAGTTGTCTCTGTATTTGTCTTGTTAGATCTTAGTGCAGCTTCTGACACCATAGATCATCATATTCTTCTTCAGAGACTAGAGGAGCTGCTTGGAATTACAGGGACTGCTTTAAATTGGTTCAAGTCCTACTTATCTGATCGATATCAGTTTGTACACATGAACAATAAGCCTTCGGTGTACACCAAAGTCAGTTACAGAGTTCTCCAAGGTTCTGTGGTAGGTCCAATTCTCTTCTCCATATATATGCTTCCCCTTGGTAATGTCATGAGATAACATCCTTTTAGTTTTCACTGTTAAACTGATGATACTCAACTGTGAATGTCAATGAAACCAGGTGAAACAAATCAGTTATCTAAACTAGAGGCATGTCTAAAGGACATTTGGATCTGGTTGGCCATGAATTATCCTCTCCTTAACTCAGACAAGAAGAGACTATTGTGCTGGGCCCTGACACCTTAGAGAAACCTTTTCTAATGATATAACTGCCATAGATGCCATTAGCCTGGCAGCAAGCACAGCTGTAAGAAACCTTGGGGTACTATTTGATCAAGATTTGTCCTTCAACTTCCACATAAAACAAATTTCAAGAACAGGCTTTTTGTCATCTTCATTAAATTGCAAAAATCAGGCCTATCCTGTCTCAGAGCGATGCTGGAAAGCTAGTCCATGCTTTTGTTACCTCTAGACTGGATTATTGTAATTCTCTTTTATCAGGCTGTCCCAGCAAATCGCTAAAGATGCTTCAGCTGGTTCAAAATGCTGCAGCACGTGTACTGACTAAAACTCGAAGAAGAGATCACATTACTCCTGTTTTAGCCTTTCTGCATTCTGCATTCCATAAAATTTAGAATAGAACACAAGATTCTTCTTCTCACCTATAAAGCTCAGAGTGGACAGGCGCCAATTTAACTTAAAGAACTCGTAGTGCTGTACAACCCCTCTAGAGTGTTACACTCCCAAAATGCCGGCCTGCCTGTGGTACCATCAGTCTCTAAAAGTAGTCTGGAAGGTAGAGCTTTCAGGCTCCTCTTCTCTGGAACCACTTACCAACCAAAGGTCAGGAGGCAGACACCCTCTGTACCTTTAAAGGTCCCATATTATGCAAAAAACACTTTTTTAAGACTTTGGACACATTTTGGGGTATTTGGCCTTCCTCCCAGCCCACAAAATGTGATAGTAGACAACAAAACCTGTATTTAGCAGGCTGCATAAATGTAAACTCATGGTGTTCAGTGAGCTGTTGAGTCTGTGGATATACTGTTACGTAACAGTTTATTTTTGATTTGCATACCTAACCTGATTGGTCTACCTGCGTAGACCCCCTCCCCCCTTGCTGGAGAGATTCCTCTGTGAAGAGCAGCCATGTTGTTTATATTCTTAGTGAGAGATCGGTGTTCAGCATGTCTAAGCTCAGAAGCTGTCACTGCTCGGTTGTTGGCTGTAAACTGCCACATATATCTTCATATATAAACTACCAGCCTCGGAAGACCAAAGGGCCCAGTGGATTAGTTTTATTTTTGAAGGGAATGAGCAGCTACAGTCGGCTAAAACCTGTATGTGTGTGTCGGTCATTTCTCGGCCAACTGCTTCTTCAACTTCAGTCAGTTCAACACAGGACTGGGAACTAAACTTTTCCCGAATCCGGGCTCAGTACCAACAATCTGTTGCCAAACCTGATGATGGAAATGTGAGTATTTTAATGCTGTTAAGTATTTATTTTGCTAATTGCTACGAGCTAATGCTAACAGCAGGGTGAAGTGAACTAGAGGTTACTGCACAACATGTTCTTCAATGTTCACGTTACTTGTGGAAAGTCTGAATGATAAAATTCAGTGTATGAGCATTCTTACATTAGTCAAGAGAAGTTTAACAGTTGGCTGAATATAATCAGTCCCACTGCGGTGACTAGGCCGAGGTTAGCGTGTCGTGCGTTAGCCTGTGATGTTTTCGGGAAACTGCTTCAATTTGTGTTTCGTGTGTTCAGTAAGAGAAGCTTAACAGTTGGCTGAATATAATCAGTCCTTTACTCGACCCCGGGTCCCTCTGTTTGTGCTAACGTTAGCCCGGAAGGTAGGCTAAGTTGTGGCTATCCCTCTGCGGTTAGCACTTTGTGCATTAGCCTGTGATGTTTGGAGGAAAAGAGCTTTGTTGTTGTAACTGTGTGTACGGTAACCAGAGTGGGACAGATCTGGTTCTTACACCAGCATGAAGCAGCGCGTGGCCGAAGCACCAGAGCGCTCTGCTTCGCCTGAGTTACGCTGCTCTATCGTGAATTGCCGTATGTACGCTGCTGTAGCTCATTAGCATACGCCCAAATCCGTATGTTGTGAACAGAGCAGTTATGTGAGCATGGAAAGAATGCTGCTGTGCTTCATTCAAAGGCTTTTTGGACCAAAACAAGTTACTAATATTTCATGAAGACATCAAGGATTCATGTTAAACTGCAGAAAAGGAACAAAATATGGGACCTTTAAGGTTAGAATTAAAACAATCCTTTTTGATCAAGCTTTCAGTTTAGGCTGACTCAGGCTTGGACCAGCACATAGCACATAGTTAAGGTGCAAATAGGCTTAGACTGCTGATTTAGACTTCGTACTTACTAGTCTTATTATGTTCACCTATAGTATGGATTCATGTTGAGTTTTGGATTTGTGTATGTGTGTATGTGTGTATTTTATATATCTGTGTATATATGCATGTATGTGTTTCTATTAAATGAGAGGTTTGTCTTCAGCTTGCTCTATTGTAAAGTGTCTTGAGATAACACTTGTTGTGAATTGGCGCTATACAAATAAAGATTGATTGACAAATAAAGATTGATTGAAATACAGGACTTAGTTCAATTAGAAAAAAATCAACCAAGCAGTGACCTGAATTGCTCTCAGTGGGTCCAAGTTGTCAAACTTGAAGGATGGATATTTGATTGGGTCCCTGGCTGTTTCAACCTCATCTATCTGGGCGTAAAAAAATGAAAAAAAAAAATGGGTGAAGAATAAAAATGCAAACAATAAGCACATTAGATAAGGACCATGAGAAATCATCTTGTGCATGAGAAATACGAACTGAGTGCCCAAAACATTCTTGTGTCCGTGCAATACTTTCCGATGCCAAAGAGAATACATGAAAATGAATCAGAATTACTGTTGAATTCATGAAACCTATTATTGCATTTATCCTCACCCATGTCCTCTTAGGGGCTCAGTAGGTTCGTTTATAGTTAATTAATTTATTTGTTGTCTTGGAGTTGAATCTGATGCCCTTTAGGAAATTTTGCTGAAGATGACTAACAACTAAAGAGGTGAAAGTGGTTTAGTGTCAGGGCATTGTTTGTTGTAAGGGCAAGGGTGGAAGTGCTGTTGCATGCCACACTGTTTTATTAGGATTGTTAGACTCCACACAGACCTGGTTTTAGTGCTGGCAGATTTTACTTGAAAAAATATCCATTTTCCTATAAATTGGATAGGATCTTAGAATCAGTCCAGTGAATAAATTGACTTTAACCACTGAACACTGATGTCAGAAAAAAGATGGCTGATTGCTGTTTTTTAACAGCCTAAGTATTTTGAAGTAAAAGACTCTGAAAAGGTTTAAAACTAATGTCATTCTAATCATCCTTGTAAAAGGTCCAGAAACAATATGATCTCTGTAGACAGCTGCACAGGGCCTGATTAGTGTGTGTGGTTTTAGGCTATATTCTGTTTCTGAGGTGTTTGTTCTCTGTGTATTTAGAAATTTTATGATGAATTTATTTCCCTTCTTTAAAAAGGGAGTTCCATTCTAATCACTATTTTACCCTCTCTCCACCAACATTCTCTCCCAGTCTTCAAACTGCTGGTGAATGTTTTGCAGGTGCTCACAATGTGGGTGTTACGTGTACACAAAGAAGCGACCGTCTTTGGAAAACAGAGAATGGCAAATTAATGAGATTTGCAAGCTGGTCGGCACTTTGTCAATTTGCTCTCACTGCACATTAGATTATTCCAAACAAGCACTTTAAACATTACTTTTTGGTCAGAGGCCCGGAGAGGGGTTCAGAGGAAGTTGAGACAAAGAAATCAATGGGCCTGATGTAGAACAGAGGGAAGGGATTGAACATGGGGCCAGTGTGGATGGAAGTGAGCCAGTCAAGTCCTATGTTGTGTTTTTCATGAGGGATAATGAGAAATTAGTGAGCCAGTCAATATCCAGTCTCATCAATATCAATACAATATCAATAGGCTTTGAAGTAGCACTTTCTCAAAATCCCCATTCAGTCTTGATTTATGCACACATAACATTACATAATATACATATTTGTTTTTCTGATTCACACTTAAAATAAAGTTTTTTCATCCATTGATAGTTTGCAGTGTTTTCAATGGCAGCTTTTGAGGTTTCATTCACCTATTCTCTGATACAAAATTGTACTCCTTTTGCTTGTTTATTTGTGTTATGATGGTAAATGTAAATGGTAAATGGACTTGAGCTTATATAGCACTTTTCTAGTCTTTTGACTACTCAAAGCTGCTTTACATCACAGGTCACACTTACCAATTCACACCCATTCACTCTCACATTCACTCACTGATGGTTCTGAGTTGCTATTTTAGTTATCCATCGGTATCTGCGAACACATTTATGCCCTTTCATGCCCATTTACACGCCACTGACGCAGCAGTAGGAGCAACTTGGGGTTAAGTGTCTTGCCCAAGGACACACCACCATGTGTCGTCTGGAGCTGGCCTCGAACCTGCAATCTCTCGATTACTGACCAAGCACACTATCCAACTCATGAAATGGCATGAAAAGAACACTAGCACCCAAAAATGGCTGTAAGCACAATTGCCTGTCTTTTGATGTTCAAATAAGTGTATTTATGTGGCCAGTTATCAACCTTACCAGGCTGCAGTATGCCTCTGCTTACAATTACCCCTCCTGTAGTGAATTTTCAAGCCCTATTGAGAACACATTTTATCCCCACAACTGTTCTGACTTTAGGCAATATGCCCAGGGGTAGAGTAGCCATTTCAAACTGTCTTTTTGCTTATGGAACAAATTGGCAATTGGCAAGCCTTAGGTAACGTGAGCAGATTGATGACAGAGCTTTAAAAGATGATACTCTTGTGTGAGCAATTACTGATAAAAATTAAAATGAAAAGGGCCAATTAAGCATTGCATTATAACCCCAAACCCAAAATAAATGGTACAGACCTAGAAAAGAAAGCAGGATAAGTCATGTGGGGATGAAAACAACCAGCCACCCCCTAAAGCAGTGATCATCAACTGGTGGCCCGCCGGCCGAATTCGGCCCGCTGAACCATCCATTGGTTTTTATTTCAAAGTCTCGACAACAAGCTTCAAACTAGTAGACTTCTCAGGACAAGAAAAGGAGGAAAAACCAACTGGCATATGTAGGGACCTACCAAATATGGTACTTAGGGGAAGAGTGGTTTATTGCATATATAAGCATATTCTTTGGAAAAACTCCATTTCCCATAATGCTTTGGTTGCTTTACTTCCTGTTTACTCAGCCGATGAGGAAGGACTATGTTGGTTGGAGAGAAACCATACGGAGGACTGCTGGGGGGAAAAGAGACTTTGCGGGGAGAAAGTGTGGAGTTTCATGCACGTTGTTGGAGCCTTAAGTAAATAATATTTGGAAGTGACAAGCTGTGTGTAACCCAGCGAAGGACTTTCTTGCTATTTCCCGTGGGTGGAAAGTGAAAGTGTAGCACGTTAACTCCATTTGTTGTTTGGGCTAGCTTTGAACATGTGTAAGTTTGGACTTAAAGCGTGGCCGTTTAAAGCTAGCACCGTGTTCATGTTGGACAGTTTTGCTTCACTCGACAGACCTAGTTTTCCCAAGGATGGCAGAGACTTTGGACCTTGCCTCCCTGCGTGTATTAGAAGCTGTTGCTGTTGCCAATGTGGACAGAGCCTGCAGACAGGAGCTGCATTTCTTCACCTACCTGCTGCATCTCGCCTGCTGTTCCAGTCACCTGCTGCGGAGAGGGTTACACATAACTTAAAATAGCATGGTAAATAAATACTAACCTGGGAAGAACAAAACAGGTCACAAATACTGTTCGCACATCAAATAAAAGGTTAAGTAGGCTATAGAAATTTCAAATCACAAGACTGAAATCGGCTACTCACACTGCTTCATGGCTGAAGTTACATATCCCCTCTGACACCAACTTTTTCACATCAGGCTTGGCCGCTGTCAGACTTATGCACAAACAGTCCTCCAAAGACTGGTTTGACAGTCGGTTCCTCTCGTGTGTTTTTATCGAGTTCATCTTGGAGAACACAGCCTCGCAGGTGTAGGTTGAACCGAACATGGTGAGCACAGACATAGCAAGCGTCTTCAATGTGCCATAGTCCTCAGGACAAGACACCCAAAATGCGCTCAGGCTTTCAGCACCACGGAGAGCAGCCTTCATGTCGCCTGCGGCCTGGATTCTAGCCAGCTCACTCTGAATGGCCGCCTCATCCAACGGCATCATTTTCATCGCGTTTGTGGAGAATTCTCCACTTGGGCTGATGGTGAATGGGTCACACACAAATCCAATGACATCCCTGGAAATGAAAAAGTAATTGGGCTCTAATTTTGTAGACCAGGACGAGGCGGGACACACCTGCCCTGCGCCGCACCTGCGCCGCGCCAACAGGGTGTGTCCAGGGCATTTTTTTCAAGTTTCGTGCATGGTGCAGGCAGGCGCACCCACGCCTCCGTCTCTCCTACCGGCACATGTAGCAGAGAGGGAGGAGATAAGACTTGAGTGGGTTTAACACAGCCGAGTGTGATCTTCACCAATCAAATGAACGCCTCTCCTCTCCTTTAAATGCGCTGCGGGCGAGGCGCAGTGACAATTTCACCTCGGTGGAGAAGATGGTCAGAGCCGCTGTCACTTTAGCAGCAACTGGGAGAGCACAGAGACCACCGGGCCGCACATTGGAGGACACGATGCGCGTCACCATGTGGACCACCTCGCGGGACAGATGTAATCTGTTCCTGTGTCATTATAGGAGTACAAAATTAAGTGATAATTACATTTAAACACAGCAGCAGGCTAATCCATTCATCATGCTTGTGATTCACCTGCATTACTGGTCTGTCATCGCCAAATAGCAGCGCCTTAGGTGAAAATATATCTCCTCCTCATCCTCCTTGCAATAATGTACTCCATCTTTTTAGATCACGTTACGAATAAAGATTAAAACAGAGAAATATGGGCAATCATAGGTAAATTCTTAAGACACCGAGTGACTTACATTTATTCAGCGAGCGTCTCTCTCTTTTTTCTTTTCTTTTGAATTTCATGAGATGAGAGAAGCCAGATACTCCGTATCGGATGATGTGGCTGTTTGTGGTTGGCTGAGAGATGTGATCTCGTTAGTTATGACAAACGTCTCTGATCTGACATCAGATGTGAAAGGACAATTAATATAGATACGAATGTATATGCTGGTTCAGACGGTTACATTAAATAGTGGTTGTTGTGATTGTTTATTGCATTGAAATGTGCCTGACACTCTGGACACCTGCCTGTGAGGTTTTGGTGACGTGTGCGCACTGTGCGCCTGTCAGCCAAATTACCACTGCCTTCCGAGCGTTTTTTTGGCACGAAATTGTCACTGCGCCAATTTCGCGCCTCCCCCTGGTGCGCTGTCACACCCATCTCGGCGCAGCCGGTCTACCAAATTGCCAAATTGACTGCGCACGGCGATGCGCCGGACGAAATTACCACTGCGCGGGGTGCGCCAGGCTGCACCATCCTGCGCCACCCTGAGTTGCGCCAGGAAATTAGAGCCCATTGAATCTAGCGGAGAAATTGTCTTTTAATTGTGTGATGAATGTCTTCATCTTGTCTGTTACGTTGCTTTCTCCCACAGTCCTCAGTGTGTTGAAGTGCAGCAGTCTCCCTGACAACAAATCTGCATGGAACAGATCAAGTTTGTTCCCAAAGGCATCAAGTTTTTCCACCAAATCCACTACTGATTTTTTTTCCCTTGCAGCTGTAGATTAAGTGTATTCAAATGGGAGAAAATATCTGTTAAAAACGTAACGCTTCACTTGTGTTCTCTGTCTTGCACGATGCGGAGATGGTCAGCTGCCGCTTTTGATTGACTTTGTTTCAAAAAATCCACGACTTGGGCACGGAGTTCAATGAAGCGCTCCAGTGCTTTGCCCTTACTGAGCCAGCGCATGTCATGGTGGAGTAACAGGTCATCATGAGAAGCCTGGGATTCGAGCACAAATTTGTGGAACAGGCGGTGCTGCGTGCTTGAATTTCCTCTGATGTGGTTAATAATTTTCATTGTTTACTCCATCACCTCTTCGAGCTCCCTTAGCTTTGTGCACATCATGCTTTGATGGATAATACAGTGAATTGGGTTAGTTTTAGGAGCGACAGTCTTTATTCTGCTCACCAGACCCTTGTTTTTGCCAATCATGGCAGGTGCACCATCCGTCACTGTCAGGTTGATTTTATCCAGGGACAAACCATGGCTTTTAAAAAAATCCTCCAGTTTTCCAAAAATGATGTCAGCAGTGGTGCTGTCCTCCAGCGGAAGCAATGCCTCCAGAACGGTGACCATGCACTCCTTCAAAACCTCACTTTCCGTGAAATGCCAGTTATGTTTGCAAAGCACCCAGGCAGCTTGCAGAGATGCACACGTTACTCTCTCTTGATCAGTTAAAGTTCGAGTAATAATGCCACTTGCACTTGATCATGAATGGATCCTTTTCTGCAATAATGTATTCACTTTACTGATTGGGGATTAAACCTCACTGGTCTGAATATATTGTAATTTATGATATTTCAGTTATGGTACTGTATGTATGGCCCATTACAAGAACACACTTGTTTAATTCATTCTATTTTTTTTTGGTCATTATTTTGCCCACAGTAAATAACTATTAATTTGTGACAGAATTCTGTTGGGTCACATATCAATTACATACCAAACCATATGATTGCCTTGTTCACAATTAATCTACTTCACAAGTAGAGTGACAGACTTACTTAGGGTACCAATTCTATATTAATTCTCATTTCAGACAAATTGTCAATACTAATTTCTAATTTGCTTTGTTTTTAGTAAATATTTTGGTTCTGAGTGAGGTAAATCCTTCCTGTAAAATCTTAGGGTGCAGTTGTGTGATAAAAGGCAGATGTTTTACCCACCTCAGCTCCTGATTTAGTCCACTTAGAGGACACTCAGGGATGTGGGTGTCTCTGCTCTGCAAGCACTTACACTCACTGTGTGAATAGTCACATGACTGCTCACTCAACATATGAACTGCATTTTTTTCAACTTTTCATGTTTGAATCCAACTTATATAATTGATTATAAATCTGCAAATCTGCAAAATTTTGATTATTAATGAGGTTGGTGAAATCTAACAGAAATCTAAGCACAACAAACATTTTGTATAATGCCGTGTGTGGGTTGTTTGTTCAGTGGCCTGTGTAAAGGAGAGAGACCATAAAACACTGGTATTAAACCTAAAAAACATACCTACAATCAAGGAATAAAATTCATCCTTTTTGTGCTCTGTGCTTTGCGCCAGCATTGTGTGCACTGTCTAGGTAATTGTAAATAGACACGCCCAAAGTCACTGTATTCCCCATTTTTTCCCCCACAGCGGGGAATAGTACAAAACAGTGAGTACAGAAAGTTTAAGTTTTCTGCACTTTTTCCTTTACCAGTGAAAAATTATATGAACTTAAAGTTAGACTTGCACACATACATTGTGATAAAAAGGCTGAATGTTACTTGACATTTAAAAACAACTTTCAAAGGGTTACTTTGTGTGGCTAATTTCCGCTAGGTTTGTGTTTGGTGGTGACTTATAGATTTGTATATACACTCCTGATCAAAAGTTTAAGACCTGTTGAACAACTGCAAGAACTTACTTTTGCATTGTTGGATCTTAAGAAGATTCTAAGTAGAGCTTCAAATGCAAAAGAAGAAATGGGAATGAGACAAAAAAATTTGAGTAAGCAATCTATACAAACAACAATTAAACCAATGGTAAGGGAACTTCGGGGACAGTATGGAGGTTCCTTCAAGGGTTCTCTGTAAAGAGAACAGCATTTGGTGCTACTGGAATGGAGGACAAAGACATCCAACATGAAATGCATTTTTTCCAGTAAGAGTTAAAGGGGTTTGCATCACTCATTTATCATTTGCTGTGTTGGCAGAATTGGTTACAAGGTACCCTAAGTATTTTAGTTGTAAAAGCATTTACAGTACATTGTTTTCCTTGTCACGTTTTTTATCAGGAGGTTGTCTCATCCCAATATTGTCAGACTTAAGGCTGCAGCTCGCACAGAGTCCTGTTTTTTGTTGGCAGCAGAATACATTCATGGTCAACCCTGGTAAAGTGCTTCATACAGATAACTGCTCTGTACCATTGTCCGTTTTTAATGCTTGTGCTACAAAATTTTTGGTTTTGTGGACATGCTTGTTTTGTTGTCACACATGTCCCAAGGATAATATTTTTACTTCTGACCGAAAATGAATTTTACTTACTGTTTTATGCTTAAAATGGTAAATTTCCCCTTGGAATATTCAAACTGTTTCATTTTGTCTCCTTTAGTAATATTATTTGTTTGTTTGGCATAGGACTGTCACAATGTTGGATTTTCAGCTTACAGTTATCAAAAAAGTGAGTATAATTCATTTATACTCTGAGTTTGTTAAGCTGTTGTGTAAAAATGCACAATTTGCTGTTTTTGTTGCTCAAATACTTTCAAAATTAAAGCATTATATATATGTATGAATATACACGATGACTTTTATTGTAAAGAGCTTTTCGGATGTAACTTTAATCATTGATGGAATTTTAGATTAGTTTGCAGGCCTTTGGTGTCTTTGGCAGCTTAGTTGAATAATTTCAGACATCAGTTTAAACTCACATCCACAATGTTGTGTTAGTTATTTAATGGAGATTTAATGCCTGCAGCACTGGATCAAACCAAATCATGCCAATATTACAAACACACTTGCTGTCATTCACAGACAGTGAACTTACAGAGGGGAGAGCACATTGTGTGTGTGTGTGTGTATATATGTATGTCCTGTTTGTGCACTCACACCAGAGCTGTCATTGATCCATGACACGCCTAAGTACTAATGCCCCCCAACACGACTGCCTGCACTAAATTATCCGCTTTGTACAGGCACCGAGCCTGGGAGCAACAAGTTCTGCCACCCCAACCCGACGCCTCTCACCATCAGCAACTCCAGAGTGGAAGAGAGTCCAACCCCTCTCGAGAGGACTGGTTCCAGAGCCCAAGCTATGTGTTGAAGTGAGTCCGACTATACAGTATCTAGTTGGAACCTCTCAACCTTGCGAACCAGCTCTGGCTCTTTCCCCATCAGAGACGTGACATTCCACGTCCCTAGAGGTGGCTTCTGTAGCCAGGGATCAGACTGCCAAGGTCCCTGCCTTCGGCTGCCAACCAGCTCACAATGCACCCACTTTGGCCCCTCCCACGTTGCCATTTTGGGCTGTGCCCGGCCACCAGGCGCTCGTCAACGAGCCCCGACCCCAAGGCTGCCTACAGGGGGGGACCCTGGTGGTCCATGTCCGGGCCAGGGAAACTGAGAATCATTTTTGTAACTCTCCATTATTATTATTAATTGTTATTATATATCTTTTGATGTAAAGCACTTTATGTATAGCACTTTGTTCTACAAGATTTTGAATGAAAAGTGCTACACCAAATAAAGTTTGATTGACTGATATGCATATATACATATATACACAACAGCAAGCTGCCCGGCACACATATATACACAGATATACACATACATATATCCAAACCCAGAGATAGAACTATTGGATTACATTTACTCACATTACTGTAATTGAGTAGGTTTGTGTACTTCTACTTTTTAAAACATTTTAAAAAATCTGTACTTTTACTTTTACTTGAGTATATATTTTTGGAAGTACTGCACTTTGCTACGTTTTAATCTGCATCAGATTCTGAGTAAAAAAATGTTGGCCCGAACAAAAAAAAAAAAATAAACATGCACTGGATATACGGCAGTGAATGACTAGGGCAAGTAAATTGTAGCTATTTTCATCACAAGAACAATGGACACTGAGCAGCCAGACACCAGCGGTGCAGTCCCAGCTGAGAGTGAAACCCCACCAGGTTAAGTGAGCTATTTTACGTCTGACCATTTCTGCTGCTTGTGCAAGCCATCCACTCCCTCCCACACAAAGTCTGATCATTTCATGTAAAACATTTAACAAAGCAAATGCTGCCTTCAGTTAAACAGCACATAACATGAATAAAACATTAATTCATTTACGTAATGCTTTCACACAAAGCAGACAAAGGAAGGAAAAGTTGAAGAATAAGAGAGATTTTCATCCTTGTCATGTCTAAAATGGAGCCCCTGTCTGATGCAGCCACTATCTGCCCTGTGGACTACAGGTCTGATATTTTTCATTTAAAGTGTGGCTGTTATCACTGTTTTCTGTCAGTTATGTCCTTTTGCAGTGCAGCCGATGTACATGTGAACATTTTATCTAAGTAACTCCTAAACTGCTCAGCGTCTTTTTTGTGTGCTGGCTCCTCTGTGTACCGGTGAGCGTAAAGATGCACAGCACAGGGGACAGTGAGGGATCATCAGTCACTTTGTGTGTTTTCATAATTCAAACGGTTCTCTTGATAGCTCACGTGCACGGTTTAAGTAAACACAAAGACTTAAAAAAATGACGAGTCAGCCTTTTGATTGATCAAAACTCAACATTTTTAAGCAGTCCAGCTCTGAGCCACATCTTCACTCACTCTCTTTTTTCTAAATGATAAATTAATCCTGAGGTCACTCTGTTGTGCTGTAACAAGTACATATTAATTGTTCTCTCAGGATCTCGACATCTCCCCTCATCTTAGGATAAAAAATTGGGTTTTCCTATGATAAACTTTTTATTTGAGATATCAAGAAAACAACCAACATTTAAATGTTGGGAAACAAAGTGAGTAGGGGTTTATGGATGTGTGATCTCCCAGGGCTCTTATTATCATTTAATGTTTATAACCTTTTTGTTTTGTTTTAATATGTTTTCTTCCATCTGAAGTCCAAACTGCAACATTTTTTCATTTAACAAATTACAGTGATTGATCTTTTGAGATTTGGGTCTTCATGACTATTGGGATGGTGATTGTTTCTCAGGATAGAGCTGTGGACAGCCATCCCTTCCCATATATTTTATCTAAAAAGAGCCAAATATCAATGTTTCCTTCCACTTCCAAAATTAACTAATGCTAAAACCTTTTATACATTTCCAGGAAGAGGATACAGTCACCCTCAGAATCTACCCTGTTTGATTCATGCAGAGGTCCTCCACAGTTTCCTAACCAGTCCCCAGAACATTATCATGTTCAACTGTTTTTCACTGATTCCCTACAGCTGTAAATGTAACCCCTTAAACTACCAGGATCTGGAGATTCGACTTGACTTTCCTGTCTCCAGCCTGGACTTGAGTCAGGACTTGAGACCAAAGACTTGTGACTAACTTGAGATTTCCAAAACAATGACTTGGTCCCACCTCTGACAAATAGGAAAACAACTTACAGGAATACAACAGTCTTCAAAATGATCAACTATTTTAACAATGAAGTTGTCTCAAAGTGGTTTTACTGCAGTTTGCCTGAACTGTCCATTTATTTGGAATGTGATATTGACTGTAGTACAGGCAGACCTTCCACTATTCAAATAGTTATGAATGCATCTGCAGGCATTTCTGATATATGCAATTATGACATATTAACAGCAAAGGTTTGCGTTTAAATAAAACCAGTTTTAATTTAATATTTGTATCTTGTTGTCCTTTTCAGACTACAGAAGAAAGAACCCCAACCCTGCTGAAAAATTAACTTTTACTCTGAGTACATTTTAAACAAGCTACTTTTTACTTTTACTTGAGTATATTTTTAAACCAGTACTTTAACTTGTACTTAGGTAAATTTTCATCCAAGAAGTGGTACTTTTACTTGAGTAGAATATTTCAGTACTCTTTCCACCTTTGTCCAAACCCAACATGAATCCACCATGAGTGCAGCTCTGGGCCAACCTACAGGAAGGTGTGTCCATGCAAGACTTACAGTAACAGTGGAAAGAAAAAAACCTCTGCTTAGCAGTTGGAAATCTTGGAGTGGAGCCAGTCTCATGTTGAACAGCCACCACCGAAGCTGTGTTGGGGGTCTGGGTGAAGGAAGGGCAGTTGGCAGAGAAAAATGGCAAAAAATAAGAATTTATGATAGCAACAAACTTATGGACGCCCAGACCATAAATCTGTAAGCATCTTATTTGTCTCTACTAAACATAAATTTATTAGAGGTTATCCCCTTGAGATGTGGCATCTGGCTTTCAAGAGGGTCCTCATGTCTATATTGTTGTGAAGGCATTTATTATGGAGGTATAATCAATAACATCCATGGATAGAGTGATTATTCTAATATTAACATTAATGTCTATGAGCATTATAAGGTAGAGAGGACTGATGCAGAACAATGGAACAGCAAATAGCTGAACTGCAATTAAATTATACTAATTGCTTATTGTATAATACATTTTGATCAGTAGGTTAATCTGTTCTTTTATACTGTACACAGCCTTTCCAGTATTGTGCAAAATAAGGTAAGATAAGCTAAGGTAAGCTAATGTAAGCTAAGACAAGACAAGACAAGACAAGACAAGACAAGACAAGACAAGACAAGACAAGACAATCCTTTATTGATCTCCAGAGGGGAAATTCAGCAGCAGTACAGGGCAAGTATAAGGGAAGTAGCATGCATTGGGTTACAAAAATTACACATAATTTAAGACAGACCAAAGAGTGGCAAATAATAAGATCAATAAGTTCAAATAGCAGCACAAAAAATACTAAATAATACTAATAATAGCAGAAAAAATTCACAAAAAAAACCAATTCACAACATGTCAAGGCCACTGTAGGGACAGGGGCACATCAGACAAACAAGACGAAGATGGATTCCAGTATATACATGTATGAAGATGTTATCACTATAAGTGACAGTGATATTAAAGTGACAGTGTGATGGGTAACAGGAGTTATTTACAGTACAGTAACAGTGCAAATATTATATGGAGGATTGTTATAAATATTAAAGTGCAGTACAGTGTAATATTGATTAAGTACTGTCCAGAAGGAATTGAATTGTTTGGGGTGGGAGGGTAAGTGCAGTGACATACTGTGGCCTCCGCTGCTGTTGAGAAGTCTGATGGCGGTGGGTACAAAGGAGCGCCTGAAGCGTTCAGTTCTGCTCCTGGGTGGGATGATGCGTTGACTGAACAAGCTGCCCATGTCCGACAGCTCGTTGTGGAGAGGGTGTGAGGGACTGTCTAGGATCGCCCTGATTTTGTCCATGGTCCTCCTCTCAGCCACAGTCTCCAGATTGTCCAGCTGAAGGCCCACCACAGAGCGGGCCTTCTTCACCAGTTTATTGAGCCTGTTGGCCTCACCAGTCTTGACTCGGCCCCACCAGCACACCACAGCAAAGAAGAGTGTGCTGGCCACCACAGGCTGGTAGAAGGTCTTCAGGAGCCTGCTGCAGACGCCAAATGGCCTGAGTCTCCTCAGGAACAACAGCCTGCTCTGTCCCTTCCTGAAGACCAGTCCAGTTTATTGTTAATGTGGACCCCGAGGTATCGATATGAGTCCACCCTCTCCACTTCCTCCCCCTGCATGATGATGGGGGCAGGGGACCTCCTGCTCCTCCGGTAGTACACCACCACCTCCTTGGTTTTGCTGATGTTGAGCTTCAGGTTGTTGCTGTCACACCATGTGACAAAGCTCTCAATCAGCCCTCTGTACTCCCCCTCGTCGTCGGTGATACATCCAACAATGGAGGAGTCATCAGAAAACTTCTGGAGGTGACAGGAACCAGAGTTGAACCCGAAGTCAGAGGTGAAGAGGCTGAAGAGGAAGGGTGCCAAAACAGTTCCTTGGGGTACTCTGATGTTGCTTATTACCACCACAGTGGTGCAGCTGTCCACCCTGACATACTGCGGCCAGCCTGTGAGGTAGTCCAAGATCCAGGCTGTGGTGTCGGGGTGCAGTTGCATGTCCAGCAACTGAAGGTGCTGGAGAAGTCAAAGAACATGACTCTCACAGTGCCCCCCTGGCATCTCCAGGTGTGACAGGGCCCTGTGGGTGAGGAAGATGATGGCATTCTCTACGCCGATGCGCTGCTGGTATGCAAACTGCAGGGGATCCTGGAAAACTGTGAGCAGAGTCCTCAGGTGCTGAGGAACCAGCCTCTCAAAGGTCTTCATGACATGTGACGTCAGTGCCACAGGTCTGTAGTCATTGAGAGCGCTGGGACACCCTTTCTTAGGTACCGGGACAATGCAGGAGGTCTTCCACAGGTCGGGCACCTTCATCAACCTCAGGGAGAGGTTAAAAAGGTGCTGAAAGACTCCAGCAAGCTGCCCGGCACACACCCTGAGGACCCTGGGGCTGATGTTGTCTGGCCCACTGGCTTTGTTGGTGCAGAGTTTGGAGAGGTCCCTCTGGACCTGGCTGGACATGAGTATGAGGCAGGGAGAGAAGGAGGGGGAAGGTTGCTGGCATATCCATGTCAGAATATTTACCTCCTGCATGTCAGAATATTTACCTCCTGCATGACTTCTGTCAGACTATGTATGTGATTGTTGCCAGGGAAATGGTCACCTGTACTGTGCTGTTTTCTTGGCACCCAAGGCAACAATTACTGTAAATTCATTACTCTGTAAAACCTATTATACTACCATTAAAAGTCCATTATGAGAGGGTGTTGTTGGGAGATAGGAGACGTTTGCTGGCCCTCTGGGTATCACTCACAGATCCTTAAGAGGCAGACAATTGGAGGATTTTAACATGTTAAATAGCCTTTATCCAATATAAATGAAGTTATGAAGGGATTTATTCACTTACTGCACAAGATGACCAATCTGTCTGATTCTGTGTTCTCATGAGGATTTATTGACTGGTCACATAGGTAAACCCATTAACATAAATATATAAGAATTTGAAAACTTACATTTGTCAGCCACACACATCTTTTACACCTGCAATGAGACAGGAGAGAAGAAGTAATGTCAACAAGAGTGCTCTCAGGCAGCAAAAGCTGTTCACAAATGATCTTAATCCAAACTCATTAAATGACAAACAAGCCAATCAACATATTCCATTTAATGCCCCTGTACAAATTTTTATCACAGACAAGCCAAGGACCAGTTGATGATGTGATTAGTTTTGTGTCTGTGTCTCCACCACCTGGAAGTATGTTCTATTTGTCAACATTTGTCTGTTAAAGTGTCTGAGTAATGCAGATTTCTCTGAGTCAGTCATCTGACTCTGGGGCTCCAATGGGTGTTTACTGCCAGACAGCACACCTTACAGCAATCTCTATCTGACAAGACTGACAATAAATTGAGTAAGATATCCAAACAGTCTAGGTTAAGAAAATTTTCTGCAATATAGAGTAATGTCATGCAAGTGACAAACGGTCTCGTCTAGATAAAAGTGTTCTTTTATACAACAAGGTAACAAAGGAGCACTCAACAAGTTCAATCATGGCCCAGGAATATCTCTAGCTTAAGCAAAAATTAAGATGCCTGTTACCTCATTTATTTTAGGGTAGGGTGACCAGATTTTCATATTTACATTATAACACAATTATTGGTTAGAGAAGTACATTTTTTACGATTGTGTCCCTCATTGTTATTATCACAGACACTTTTTAGTACTGAATATATCTTTACACTCACTCCATGGATGTATTCTTTCTGTTTACACAACATCTTTAGTGAAATGCTATCTATTATATTTACCATTTTATAATTCATCACACAGTTTTTATAATTTTACACTATGTTATACAGTATTGTAATCAAATAGTATCATTTTTCAATAATTGTCTTAACTTAACAATACTGAATTTTCACACATGAATCCATATTAGTATCAGAATAAATATTTCATTCATAGTTATCCTCTTTATCCTTTTTATATCATGCATATAAATAGTAAGCCAATGATGGAAGATGAATACTTAATATTCTGATTGAACCTTTTTTCATTCTAAAGTTTGGTTTGAAGTTTTTGAGACTTTTTTTCCATCATGTGACATTTACTGACAAGAGAAGTCTTATTAACATCAGTAAACACAAAACATGCAGATTAAAGTGATAAAAACAGAAAAAACTGAAGAGCCCAAATCATGCTTTTTTTTTTTTAGTTTTGAGTTCTCCTAGGTGTACTTAACATGTCTCCTCCATGTGATAGAGCAACTCAGTGAACAAGACAAAAAAGCTTCAGAATCAAGACTTCACCCTCTCCAGCTCACTGCAGCACCAGCAGCTACCTGAAAGGTCTTGTCCCCCCCCAGAACAGACCTACCAGTGTGACATCCTGCCATTGTTTTGCCATCAGTTTAAGCTTGTTGGCTTGCAGTAGCAGGCATAGACTTATAATGAATGTTGAGTTACAGACAAATATGGCACAATGCAGCACTGAACTGACCAATTACCACTAAGTAGACCTGTTAAACAATCAGGGCCTGATCTACTTAGATCCAAAGTAATGGTGCTAAATTGCGTGTGCAACCTAAAAAATTGCACATGCTATTAGTGGGTATGTTGCTGGTGATCCACTATCACTGCGTGCCCAATTGATAACAGGCGCAAAAGTGGTGTGGACCGCCCCCTTAAAAGGAGGATTTTGCGTGTGCTACTGGCTGTCACCGTGGAGAGTTTGGGAGAGCAGAGTGGCTGCAAATGAAGAATGAGGTTTGAAGCCATGGAGTTAGAGGCAAATAAACACACACGTAGTAACCTGTTTTGCTGTCTGTTATTTTGACAGACAAGATCGTTTTCCCTCATGCCATATTTGTATCCGTTATTTAAATTTTCCTTTTCTGATTACAATCAAACATTATTTAAATGACAGGATTCACATAGTTACACAGCTTCATCACCACAAACCTCTCATGTGAAGAGCAGTCTTAAGGTGCGTACACACTGAATGCGACTTTGCGACCAGGGCGACCACTCTCCATGTAAAGTCAATGTAGGCTACAGCCTCGATGGGTTGGGCCAACCCTCCCGCGATGCGACGGACGCATCCTGGGCGATCACGTCACTCGTCGCTTAGTCGCCAAAGTTGAAAAGTTTGAACTTCCAGGGCGAGGTGGCTGTGCGGCAACAGCCAATCAGCGTTGCGTGGGTGTGTGACGGTACCCGTGACAGACTGTTTTCATTCCGGTTCACAGAGTGACAATCCACCTAGACGGGACCACAGAGAACTCACAGAAGATGCTGCAGGGCCAGCAGCTTTAGTGTTTTGTGGTTGGTAGGTGAGTGAAAAGGATACAGTTGGAATAATGTCAGCTAATACATCCTATTATATGACATGATATGATCCCGGTGAAACTCGAGTGGACGTGACGTCACTGAGCGACGGCAGCAGTGACCAAAATGAGGTATTTATGGACACGAGAGACAATATTGATCCTGTCAGTTGTTTTATTAATTACCCAATTGTTTACCAAATTGAACATTTGACAAGTGGCACTGAGCCTGAAATATGTAACATGTAAAAAGCAAAACTTTTTTTCCTTAAAGTATGTGTTGAAATACAGTATTAACTGATCAATGTAGAACAAGTCAAGCATCTTTTACAAATAAAGATACAAATGAGGTAAAACATAATGTGCTGAACCACAGAAACTGTTAATGGGACCCCAAAGGAGATGTTTTGTTGTGAAACGTTACGCTAAATAGTGTTAAATAGTTTTATAAAATAAAATAGTGTGCAAATTTAATAAACTAAAGTAAATTTAATTAAGATCTAGCACACAAGATTTCCTAAGGGGTGAAAAAGTAAAAGTGTCCAGAATTATTTGAAGGTGTATGTCTGTCTCGGGATCTAAAATGTGTAATGTGAATACTGAACCATTATTGCTCATGGAACCAGGTTACATAAGAACTTTACCTGAGCAATATTCAAAACATGAAAGGTTTATGATTATTTAACACAAAATAGAAGCTAAACAAACATACTAGACCAGCCAAATACCTGAGTTTTTTATGTTCACAGAACATATCTCTTGAATCAGCTACATTAAGTTTGAGAAATTATTTACACAAAAAGGGTCTTAGGGATGAATACAGTCTGCATGTGCAAAATTTTATTCCACAAGCTTACTTTTGAGACTGTGTACCTTCTTGAGCAGCTTAGCTCCATCAAGCTCCAAACAAAGATTCTGGAATACTTCAAAGGTGTATTTCAGAGTCTTGGGATACTCAAGATTGAGAGTGTAAATCAATCCCATCAACAGCATACATGCCTTGGTTCGATTTCCACAGCCATTCAGTACCTTGTTGCCCTCTATCAAGATAGAAACGTCTGCTGGATCCATCTCAGCTATGGGGTTATGGATCACAAGCACCTTCATGGTTTGGTCTGTGCGGCTCTCATGTCCGTCCTCCAGGAAAAAAATCAAAACAAAACAAAACAAAAAATATCAATGAATAAGCACTTTTATTTAACATACAAGCATGTTGTTTTTCAATTGTATTAAGATTTTCATTGTGAAGTCATTTTTTTTACAAACAAGAAGGAAGGTCAGGTTAATCACTAATTTATTCAGGAATTTTTGACCGTATTTTGTCTATGTATAAAACAACAGAGGTGTTTTCTATTTTAGGAGTAAAACTGATAGTTTTTCTTTTTAGAGGCTAAAGATCAGGGCTAACAGATATAAGCCGATTTCTTTTTAACAAATTTGACCCACATTCAAGTGAATTTCATGCCTACATACTGTAACAGGTACAACAGATGTTCTATATAAAGCCTTGAATAAGTATAAAAAACTCAATTAAATTAGGGGGGTCTGGGGGAATGATCACCGGAGGAAAATTCTAGCTATTCTAACACTGAAATTAAGATTTTTGGAGCATTTTGAGATTGGATAATGATAAATGAGGACATTGGTTTTTCTACTAACTAGGACAGTGGAATAAGAAGCTCTCAGAGCAAGGCTTTGGATATGGGTATCCTTAAATAAAAAACAGGTATACAGCCATACTCAATCCATTTAATAAAATTAAGTTGTCCAAAATGTAAAAATTGTGTCAGAGTTAACTATAAATTAATACCATACCTGGCAGTCTTGGAACAGATCTTCCTTTTGTTCTCCAAGGTACTCGATGAGGCAGCTGACAACCACATCCCTTTTTTGTCAATACTGAGGAACTGCAATGACATACATTTAAGTTACTACTCATATCCACAAACAGTTTTTTGTGCAGCTTTCAGGAAAAACTGATAAATCACCTCATTTACAGTATTGAGGAGAGGCTGCATCCTTGTAGTAGCAGCTCCTCCTTTAGCATGCATCAGCTGCAGAAGGCGTGGTGTGTACTCGTCTAGCTTCAGCATGAATGTCTCTTCCAGGGAAAAGGTGGTTATACGCCGGAACTCTTCCTTGATCTAAAAATCAGTGAAGGGAAAGAATTCTTAACCATCACAACTTTCTCTATATTTGCAAGAGGCCTGAAACTAGTATTTAGTAGACACATAGGTAACACTTTAGAATAGCGATCATTTGTAAGGCATTTATAAGCTATTAGTAGATATTAGTAGATAGTTAACTAATCATGAACAAACCACTTATATACATTTGTAAGTGATTATTATATCATTTGTCAATGATTATTAAATCATTTACAACTTTAGTTACAAGACATTCATAAGCTATTAGTCAATATTGAACTAATCATGAATAAAGCATATATATACATTTGTAAATGATTATTAAACCATTTATAACTAAAGTTGCACAACATTTATTTATGATTTATGCATTATTAAAAACACTGCGTCAGCATTATTTGTACATGATTTATTCATCATTAACTACTGTTATTTTTATGTGTAAGAAAGCATTTTTTATATATATTTATATAACAAATATTCTTTAACTACATGTATTGTGTTTTTCATGATTAATAAATGATTTGTAATAAGTCAGTATAAATCACGTTAAGTCTTTGTTGCAGCTCAAGCATTTGTGGAAAAAATCATCAAGTCCTGTTTATTTTTAAATCATTTCTATACATTTACAATCTGCAGATTATTTTTTTCAACATGATCAACCTTATGAGTAAATTATCAGTGAAATACTTTTGATGTGTTAAAAAAAAACACTGTACCACCATTTGGTTATTTATGTTTGAAAGGAACCCCGGCTCTGAAGACAAATAGTCATACATATGCTTTAATGTTTATCTAATGTGTGTCTTAAAAAAGCACGAGAAGCAAGAAGAATTGTTATTTCTTTAAAAATCACAATTTATAACACATATTCTAACTTACGGATGCAGCCATTGTTTTTCTAGCGCAATGCATGCTGGGTTGATGACATTATAGACCTGTGCCGAGCCACTACGTTTACTCACTGGCTATCAGGAGCGAGAACACCATAATAACGCCACATTGTGCTACTTTTGGGTGCAATTTTCAGTCAAAGGGAAACCAGGGGAGTGATGTAAGTCTACACAGAAATTGTTTGTGGGTGTACACAACTTCTTAAGGACCCGGGGCTATGTTCTTGCCATTTCTCTCCAGAGGCATTTGATGCGTTTAGCCGAGGTAAGCTGCTGTAAGAGCTCACAGGTGCTGCCAGTTACATAGACTAACGCCAAATGCCTTGCCTACAGTTTTCTTACAGAAACAGACAAAACGCCCTCGGGAAACGAGGAAGTCCGCTGGAGAAACGCCATAGGCAGGAGACGCTGGAAGTTCTCCTGCGAGGATGTCAACAACTCACTCCTGCAGATGAATCAGTCAACACAGCAGTCTGTAGGTCTACAGACTCGTCGTCAGCTTCCTCTTGATCACTGTGGTCATGCTCGATGCTTCGCCATCAGCTACATCTGCAGGAGCGAGTTGTTGACATCCTTGCAGAAGACCACCAAGCGTCTCCTGCGTCTCCTGCCTATGGCATTTCCTCAAGCATGTCTTCATGCTCGGCACAGTGCAACCCTTACACGTCATGCACCCGGCATGCATTGCGCTCGTAAAATAATGGCCGCATCCGCAGGTTACAAAAATTGCAATTTTTAAAGAAATAATTCTTCGTGATTTTTCAACATCACATTCTAGTATTAGATAAACATTAAAGCATATTTATGACTATTTGTCTTCACAGTCAGGGTTCCCTCTAAACAAGTGATTTGTTTCACATTCATAAAATATTTATACATCATTTGCAGGTGTTATTATGTCCCCTAACCTGAAGTGAAAACTATTCTCTATTTACAAATGTTTGGTAATGTTTATTAATGATTTGTGGACTTTTTACTCACTTCTTTTGAATGACCCGGTTTTCGTGAATACAGATATAAAGCAATAACTAACTTGTTTAACAAATAATTTGTTACACATTCATAAAACATCTATAAATCATTTGCAGATGTTATCATGTACCCTAATCTAAAATGAACCCTGTTCATCATTAACAAAGATCAAATAACGTTTGCTAAAGATTTGTAGACTTTTTCATCACATTATAACTGTTGTGGACAACTTTGGCATCCATCCTTCTTTGAGACATCAAACAGCGACAGAATTAGGGATACAGAGTATAAGACTATAAAACATTTGGTAACACTTTTTTGAAGGGGTATACATATGACATTACGCTGTCATAATCGTGACATGACACCTGTCATTAACATGAATAAGGCTTCATGAAGTTGTCATAATAAAATAACCTCCAGTTTTGTCATTATGACCACTCGAAATTAACATGTCATAACAGACCTGATCATCGAATGTAAAGACAAAATTTAGTATAATCTCTTAACTTTAAAATAATGGTTGGACTTGATTGTAAACTGACTTATTTCCTTGACCTGAAGTAAAGTGAAACATTTTAACCCAGTTATTAAGATGTCATTAAGTGTCATGATACAGTCAGATGATCTTATAACAGTAAAATGACTTATTTCCTTGACCTGAAGTAAAGTGAAACATTTTAATCCAGTTATTAAGATGTCATTAAGTGTCATGATACAGTCAGATGATCTTATAACAGTTAAGTGACTTATTTCTTTGACCTGAAGTAAAGTGAAACCTTTTGAACTAGAAAAACACTCAGAGAGCGCAGACCTCTGCCAAGCAGCTTCGGTCCACTTTGGTGAAAATGGTCCTATCTGGCAATGTTGGAGAATCCTTTAAAAAATTCCTGGATCCAGACGGTGATCCGGATCACCCCCAACATTTAATCAGTTCTTCCATATCCCATTTCCGACAATTCCTGAAAATTTCATCCAAATTCGTTCAGAACTTTTCAAGTTATTTTGAACACAAACAAACAGACAGACAGACAGACAGTTCAAAAACATAACCTCCTTGGCGGAGGTAACTAGTTGTTGAGATGTGATCAAGTATTATGATACAGTCAGATGAAATCACATTAATACCTTTACAAAGCAACAGCAAAGTCAAGAAATATTTATTTTCTTTTAGATTCATTAAAAAAAAAACACTGAGGACCCCAACATATTCCAAACGATACTAGGGATAAAACTGCCCAAGACACAGTTTTAATGGTATATAACTTAGCAGTGATGCAACTCAATAAAAACAAAACAGTACCACTTATTGTTTGAAAAAACAGTCCTAACATTTGTGATCATGTTTGTTTACTTAAGCATACTTAAACACTATTGGCAGAAGTTTCCCCCTTGTTTTCTTTGCTGTGATTGTTTCAGCCATCTCATTGGTTATAGCTCTCTTACAGTGTTCTGCGAGTTTAGAGATCTTCTTTGAATTGTGATCTTCATCACTTGGGAGCAGCTCCTTGAAAGTGTCTGGAAATATGATAGCAAGCACATCAATTTCTGCTGATCTCGCAACTGTGTTGCTTGAGTCTAGCAATATCTACCATTTCTAGCCAGGAAGAAGGATGCACAGCAGACCAGCACAACATGTATTTAACTTTTTCTACCTGCCTCAGAGGATTTATCCACTGTAACAGAAACAACCTGGGCGAACAATGCACAATGAACCATCAAGGTGAGCATAATCCTTTCTTATCTACTTCAGTTATACTGACATATTTGACACATCAAGAAGAAAGCATAGCATAGCCCAAAGAAAGCAAAGTAGATTACAGTGATTTTTAATAAACATTAAAATATTACTATTAATGAGGAACACTGACATAAAGTAAAAGTTATTAGGTCATCTGAGTTTCCATCTACCTAAAGTAGTAAAAAGCAAAGAAAAAAAAACACCATGTCATCTCAGCTACATTAGTAAACTCTCAGCTCTGCAGGTTACTTTAAGGAACTCATTCACATTGGTTTCCTGTTTGATATATAAAGTACTAAAGAGGAAACTGTAAGTTTCTGGACAAGAGCCCAAAGCAACATTTAAGAAATCATGAGAAGAGATGCATCATATTGTCTCTCATAATGATGATATTGTTCATTATTATTAATTTACATTTTTCAATAACTGAACACCCTTCTGTGCCTTTTAAGAGATAAATCTATGGGGTGGATGCAACTGCCAGTATTTTAAGTTCAGTTATTTTGTTAAATGTTTTGTTTTTTTATGCATACATGTTTATATGTATGAACCTGCGTACGTGTGTAGGCAGATGCACATATGATGTGTCTATGCATATATAACCGTATATACTGTAATTTGTTTTGCAGATATCTAATATGCTCATTTTGACAAGAAAAACTGAATCACAGATATCTGTCATGAAAATCCAGTCCAGCTGTTAATGAAACAGCCCCTAAAACCTTTTAAAGGATAAGTTCGGTTTCTACAGATTTTACATAGTTTATAGAATGAAGTAGAACAATATACTCACCCAGAAGGCTTTCCTGATCCAAACAGTGCTTCGGGAGATATTTAGATCCAAAATCGAGCGGCAGACATCCGTAAAATGGTAACAGACGGGGCATGTATAGCCGCTCCTTAAACTGCATTAATCGTCCAAAACCTCATTAGTTTCACCAACATTTCATCATGGTCCGCTCGCGCTACTCCTCCACGACAGTCCAGTGTCACTCCATCCATGTTTTTTGTGGCTGTGCTGACCTCTGAACTGAAAAGTTTCTTTCCGGTTGCGCGCATGCACAGTACGGCTCATTGTTTCAGCAGCGAGCGGTGGCTACACAATAACTTTCTTCTTCCAGTTTTGTGCAAAATGGACGAATATCTATCGGATGAAGATGTTGTGGACGAGAACTTTGAATATGATGGGTGTCCTTACAGTTTCGAGCCAGAGTATACAGATGAGGAGCTCATCGAAAGGAGGACGCGGAGGCAAGAAACTTTTCAGTTCAGAGGTCAGCACAGCCACAAAAACATGGATGGAGTGACACCGGACTGTCGTGGAGGGGAAGCGCGAGCGGACCATGATGAAATGTTGGTGAAACTAATGAGTTTTTGGACGATTAATGCAGTTTTAGGAGCGGCGCTATACATGCCCTGTCTGCTACCATTTATACGGATGTCCGCCGCTCGATTTTAAAGGATAAGTTCGGTTTCTACAGCTTTTACAAAGTTTATAGAATGAAGTAGAACAATATACTCACCCAGAAGGCTTTCCTGATCCAAACAGTGCTTCGGGAGATATTTAGATCCAAAATCGAGCGGCGGACATCCGTATAAATGGTAGCAGACAGGGCATGTATAGCGCCGCTCCTAAAAAACTGCATTAATCGTCCAAAAACTCATTAGTTTCATCAACATTTCATCATGGTCCGCTCGCGCTACCCCTCCACGACAGTCCGGTGTCACTCCATCCATGTTTTTGTGGCTGTGCTGACCTCTGAACTGAAAAGTTTCTTGCCTCCGCGTCCTCCTTTCGATGAGCTCCTCATCTGTATACTCTGGCTCGAAACTGTAAGGACACCCATCATATTCAAAGTTCTCGTCCACAACATCTTCATCCGATAGATATTCGTCCATTTTGCACAAAACTGGAAGAAGAAAGTTATTGTGTAGCCACCGCTCGCCGCTGAAACAATGAGCCGTACTGTGCATGCGCGCAACCGGAAAGAAACTTTTCAGTTCAGAGGTCAGCACAGCCACAAAAAACATGGATGGAGTGACACTGGACTGTCGTGGAGGAGTAGCGCGAGCGGACCATGATGAAATGTTGGTGAAACTAATGAGGTTTTGGACGATTAATGCAGTTTAAGGAGCGGCTATACATGCCCCGTCTGCTACCATTTTACGGATGTCTGCCGCTCGATTTTGGATCTAAATATCTCCCGAAGCACTGTTTGGATCAGGAAAGCCTTCTGGGTGAGTATATTGTTCTACTTCATTCTATAAACTATGTAAAAGCTGTAGAAACCGAACTTATCCTTTAAAAGATTTAAATAGATCATAAAATGGATTATAACAAGGAGGAATAATATTTTTAAGAACTCTGAATACAATTTCTATAAACACGTCATTTTGAATGTGTTAGCAGCAATCTGAAATATTAAAATCGACACTGTTGTATGTTTAATTGATGTCTAAAATATAATTACTGATAAGAGTGTTTTTATTACAAATGTGTCACTGCTTACCATCAACTGCTACGAAACTGCGTGTGAGCTCAGTTAACATATTTTCAAATTTTATTCAATGCTTGTCAATTGTATGCAAAGCAGTATCCTTTCATTCTGGCTATGGGGTTACTTTTCACTAAAAGATCGTACTGTAAAAGACACTTAAATAATTTGAGCAGATTATTTATCGTCTCCTTTCCAAGTCGTGCCTCTTGTTGGAGTAGTAAACGTTTCCATTGCATAAAAACCTCAAGGGAAGGTGATGATTTTTAAGACTTGTAAAAAAAACTTGTGATTTTGCATGAAAATAACTGTCCTGAAACTGTCCTTACATGTTTAACTTGCCAAGGTTAAGTTAGTTTGATATTGGACATTCACGTTCGTCGTTTCACATTCCAGGGGAAAAAAACGCATATAAGTCTATTTTCCCTGACCATGTGACTTATTGATGTAAAACCAACTTTGCAACATAGATACTCATATTTCTCACATGCCATTAGACTTCTTTTTAAAAAATATCCTTTGTGTATTTTTATTAATTTTTAAAGATTTGATTGGTTTCACATGCTCTCACGCCACACCTCCGATTTCTCACGCTCATGCACTGATCCCGTGGGGACGCAGGGGTCGTGTCTCCCCCCCTCCGTAAAGTTGACCTCACCAAAAATAGCATTTTAAGCACAAATAAAAGTGTTCCAGTTTTAAAGTTACTTTTGTTGACGGCACAATACAAGTCACGCTACTTAAAAAAAGACATTTTGACTATTTTAACTATTGAAAGATTACAACCCCCCCCCCAACAATCCCTGTGATGTGGTTTGGTCCAGTGTGGCTCCTACCGCTCACACACACATGCACTGAACACAGACACACAACAGAGCGCTGAAGATCACGATTAGGTGAGTGTATTAAAACACTAAACAGTTCATAAGTTCTTTACCACTCCACTTGTTCAACAAGCACACACAGGACATTAAGCAACATTTCAAGTCCTTTGTCCGAAGTTTGCCGGCATGTTTGAAAGAAACAGCACGGTATTTAAGCTAATTGACAGGGTGTTGATTGTCAAGCTAAAACTAAATTTGCTCTCTATATAGCACAGCTGTTCCCCTTGGTCTGCAATGAATCAGTGAATTGTCCAGTTTTTCACTGCTGCTGTGCAAACAGCCTCTCCTGTGCCTGATGATACAGGCTGACAGAGTCTGACATCCTCATCCTCTCATTCATGACACAGATATTACACTGTTTTAGATTTCCCCAGTGTTATTGACCAGATTTATAAATTCATTTATGTGGGCTATTATTACTTTGAGTTTGATGTTCTATTATAGATTTGTTGATTAAAAAAGAAAGTAGTGATAACTTTGACTCAGATGTTCACTTGAAAAGACCCAGTTTCTAATTACATTCTGACTGTTCATTTCCACTCCATATTGTCCTTCAGTTAAAATCATCACTTTTTCCATTAATGTTCAGGTCAGATGCTTTTATAATGGATATTTAGTTCATAGTGTTGTGGACTTCTAGCCTACACAGTCATGCCAAAACATTTTTCATTTACTAAAGAAAAATTAAATCTAGGCTAATTATGCATGTTTAGTTAATTGTACTTTATAATTAAATTAGGCTATATAAAAGTTTGTGTATTTTTAAGTTTTGTGACATTTTCAGATTTTGTTTTGTTGCTGCTTGTTGTCAGTTTGATTTAAAAAACATGAAAGGACAACACTGACAAGACTAATTGAGAAACAGAATAGCTGAACAAAAGTTGACATAGTGTCACAAACAGAGTCTAAAGAAAAGTACAAACAGATCAGAAATGCAAAAGAAGGCGAAATGATGTCACAAAAAGACAAAAGAGTAAAGGGCAAACAGAGTGGCACAACAAAACAAGAAATGACGGCAACAGGCAAAGACAAATGGAAAGATGAGGTATTTGTTAACACAATACATGTTGCAGTCAGTACTAAATAAACAATTTGTGAAAGTAAATACACCTGAAGACATGCAATGTTACTTGTCTTACAGGTAAAGATGTTGTGGGGACAAGACCAATCTGAAGTGGTTGTGGAGGTCATTAAGTCGCCTCTGTATACACTTACATTGAGGCATGCTGACTTAATAACGTTAAGACCACATGAACTGCTGAATGGTGAGGTAAGTAAGTAATCACATACATGTTGCATGCAGCAGAATTGCTCTACCTATATATAGTCGCGGGGGGAGCAGCTTTTTGAAATGCTTGCAGTGTTGGTGTGAATATAAGTTGCTCAATTTTTCCACCCCTGCAGGCAATTGACTCCTACATTCGAGCTGTCATTAAGAAATGTGTCAGATCTCAACATCTACTTCAGATGGACCACTACGTGACCAGTGTGATCCTAGAGGGAAAAAGAGACGTAATGTCCCGACACCAGATGAGAGATGTGAGTATATTTTCAGTCCAGGCACTGCAGAAACAGAAAATATTAAACTGTTTTTTTTATTTAAAAAAAATCTAATTTTATAGTTTTTATTTTTGAGTGTGCATCTACTTTGAAATAGTTCAATTATTTTTGTGCAAAATTTTGTCAAATTTTTCAACTTTAAAGAGGAAACAAAACTGTTATACAACATTATATGGATTTTTCGAAAAATTTTATCCTCATTTTAATCTTGAAATTTTCACCGTTGTCACTGCATTGTCGCAAATTTCTTGAACATTTCTTTATGGTCTTTATTTTCTACACAGTTGGACTTGGATTGTTTTGATGGAGCAGTATCTTTTGTTAATGTCCACAACAATCACTGGAGATTTGTGGTGATTAATAATTAACATGGTGCATAGGATGGCAACATGTCATAATTCAAGTGTGATTACATATGTAGGCCTACAAGGACTTCAAGATGTTTTGTGTATGTCCTTAATGTAGTCGACCCTGCTAATTCAGGCGTTGACCTGGAAATATCAATAGAGGCAGCACAGAATTACCTTTAAGTATATCTACCTCTGTTAATTTTTTTAAATACTTGGAAACTTGTATGGCAGCAATGACTCAAATAAACTAAGATGTGCAGGACTTATTTCAGAACTTGAGAGGCAGGCAGCACTGGAGCAGTATCAAATGGACTGCAGGAACTGTCCAGCATAATGAGTAAAAGGACGGCACAAGTTGTGGAGTGTTTGTGATGCAGGTATCACACAACAATCAGCAATTGCCTCACATTACCTTACAACAATGGTTCTCAACTGGTGGGTTGGGGCCTAAAAGTGTGTCACAGGACCATTTTGAGTGGGTTGCAGATGTGAGTTGTTGAAGAAAAATCTCCAGAGTCCAGTTTAGGGTTTGCTGAGGTGGAGTGAGTTTTATTTATGCAAGCTGGCAAGCTGGTATACCGACCGACAGAGTGCAGGTCTGTGTCTGAGGGTCGACCATGACTGAGGAAGAGGCAGGGTTTAAATACAGTTGGGTCACATGGTAAACAATGGTACACAGGAGGCAGACGTTTTAGTATATTCAGACATGTTAAACGATAGCAAACAATAAGACTTCATCTCCTATGCCAATATGCATACAAAGTTCTTTGATCAAAGGTGCAAGGAAGGATGGGCCTCAGTCTGAGCTTGAGGTGTTAAGAGGTCTATTGATATGTAAAGGACTTACAGGGGGTGTAGTTACCAGGCTTCAGAAAAATTTGCATTCAAGGCCCTTGGTTTACATTGGAGACAGCTTACAAACCAAGACACTTGGTTACAATAGTACATTTTCTCTAACAGAGTGTTAATAAAAAGTGAGGGTGAAAAAAGTCAACTTTCATGTTGCAGTCAAATTCAACTTTTTGAAAAAGTTTAAGAATTAAAAGACAAAATCTGACTTTTTCCAATATTTTTCCAGATATTTCACAACAAATTACGACTTGTTCTTGAAATTTAACCACCTTTTCCTCTCAACATTTTATAACTAGCACAACAAAGCTGATGACTAGAAATGAATACACAACAATTGAGTAGTTTCACCTGGAGAAAAAAAGGCCGTATGGCCGTTTCTCTCCAGGTGAAACCACTTTATGGGGGCATATTCATGTCTATTCATCAACTTTAAATTGACATTTGTATTTTTTTTAAAATTACGTAATAAAACAATCTTGTACCCAAAATTTCTAACTGTGTTATTAAGGCACACTTCATTTCAAAACAACAGCGGGAGCGGTTGCAAAAATGAGGAATGAAATGTCAGAAACAATTCTGGCTTCCTCTGGTAATAAAAATTTCAGTTATATTATGTACATAAAACAATTAAGCCTGCATAGTAAAGTTAACTCGTGGCTTTTTCTACTCTAGAACCAAGAGAAAACTTCTGTTCAATCTGTGGACTGAAAGACATCCCAAAAAAAACCCACAGAAACTATTGTCATCTCATATATATATATATATATATATATATAGATAGATATATATAGATATATATATATATATGTGTGTATATATAGAGAGAGAGATAGATAGATAGAGATGATAATAATAATAATAATAATAATACATTTTATTTAAAAGCGCCTTTCACGACACTCAAGGACCTTTACAAGATTAAAACAACAACAACAAAATCAACAATAATAAAAACCAACAGTAGCAAAGCACAACAGATAGTGAGAGGAAATAGGAAGAGGAGGTATGTTATTGTCAAGTGGGGTAAGCAGACCTGAACAGGTGCGTTTTAAGTCTGGATTTGAAAAGAGACAGGGAGTCCAGGTTTTGGAGGTCTGGTGGGAGAGAGTTCCAGAGCTGGGGAGCAGAGCGACTGGAGGCCCTGCTCCCCATGGTGCTGAGGCGGACAGTGGGCACAGTGAGGTGGATGGTGGAGGAGGATCTGAGGGATATATAGATATATACACACACACACACACATATATATATTTTTATATACATATATATATATATATATATATACATATATATATATATATATATATATATATATATATATGTAAAAATAATATGATATTAAATGCAGTAGTGTAGTGCAGGGGATATGCAGGTATATGTGCAAGAACCACTGCACTACTATATCAATCAATCAATTCATCTTCAATTTTATAGTGTCAATTCATAGCACGTGTTATCTCAAGGCACTTTACAATAGACTAGGCTGAAGCCATGTTCTTCATTTTAGATACACATATATGCATAAATACACAAATACATATAAAATATCCATATGCACATATATACGTATACATTCATCCAGAAGTGTATCCATCCAGGCAGATACAAATAAGATTTTACGATAGAGACAAACTCATGGACACCCAGATCATAAATTTGTTCTCATCACATTTGTCTCCGCTAAATATAAATTTATTCAAGGTTAGCCTCTTGTATATGTGATTGTTTTTTCAGCACCTTGTCATCTTTTCTCTCAGGGTATGTAAGCATCATAAGGCTTCCCCTCTATCTGTACGCAGAGGATCGCTCTTTGCCAGGTCTCACACACCTTTGGGGACATGGCTTGAGTTCATGCTCAGGTAACAGTTTTCAGAATTAGAAAGTACTTAGAATATAATTCAAGTATCTGTAAATTTTCTTTCCTTCTTAGTACCATCATGGTGGTTGTGAGAACACTTGGTACCCTGATCGTCAGTGGGTTTTTGGGGTGCTGGTGGTTGATGGTAATTCCAGAGGACCCATTCTGAGACTCGTCAAGGATCGATCAAGGCAAACCCACATCAGCCCCATCCAAAGACATATCAGACCCAGAACATCCATTCTCACGGATGACTGACAAGGGTCAGCTTTCCCAATATGGATATGGCCATTATTCGGTCTGCCATTAAAAGAACTTTGTTGACCCAGAGACTGGTGCTCATACTCAGGATATTGAACTATAAGTGTGAAATTTGACGACATAGGGGTAATAGCACCCCTGAATTACTGAGGATTCACCTCAAAATGATAGAGTGGCACCACTGGTTAGGCATACGCAATTATAATGGTGTCTTGGGCAGACTTTTCCATGATGTTTAAAATCAGGTCAAGTATGGAGAAAAGCTTCAAATAATATTGATGATCCCGTTTGTTTTATCCGAAGTATAGTTAAAAATATGCTAAGGGCCGTCTGTGGAAGTTATCATGTTATGTGTTTTTGAATAAATATAATAAAAGAAAAGAAATATTTCTCGACTTTACTGTTGCTTTGTAAAGGTATTATTGTGATTTCATCTGACTGTATCATAATACTTAATGACATCTTCATAACTAGTTCAAAATGTTTCACTTACTTCAGGTCAAAGAAATAAGTCATTTTACTGTTATAAGGTCATCTTATTGTATCATGACACTTAATGACTTCTTAATAACTGGGTTAAAATGTTTCACTTTACTTCAGGTCAAGGAAATAAGTCATTTTACAATGGTCCATTATAATTGTCTAATGACAGTTAATGTCAAGTCCAACCGTTATTTTAAAGTTAAGAGATTATACTAAACTTTGTCTTTACATTCGATGATCAGGTTTGTTATGACATGTTAATTTCAAGTGGTCATAATGACAAAACTGGAGGTTATTTTATTATGACGACTTCACGAAGCCTTATTCATGTTAATGACAGGTGTCATGTTACGATTATGACAGCATAATGTCAGTCATATGTATACCCCTTCAAATAAAGTGTTACCAAATGTTTTATAGTCTTATACTCTGTATTCCTAATTCTGTCGCTGTTTGATGTCTCAAAGAAGGATGGATGCCAAAGTTGTCCACAACATTTATAATGTGATGAAAAAGTCTACAAATCTTTAGCAAACGTTATTTGATCTTTGTTAATGATGAACAGGGTTCATTTTGGATTAGGGTACATGATAACATCTGCAAATGATTTATAGATGTTTTATGAATGTGTAACAAATTATTTGTTAAACAAGTTGGGTATTGCTTTATATCTGTATTCACAAGAGCAAGATCGTTTATAAGAGGTGACTAAAAAGTCTGCAAATCATTAATAAACATTACCAAACATTTGTAAATAGAGAATAGTTTTCACTTTAGATTAGGGGACATAATAACATCTGCAAATGATGTATAAATATTTTATGAATGTGTAACAAATCATTTGTTAAACATGAATAAACAAATGGTGGTACAGTTTGTTTTTTTTTATAACATCTACAGTATTTCACTGATAATTTACTAATAAGGTTGATCATATTGAAAAAAATAATCTACAGATCACTTATGAATCTTAAAGTAGCACATTTATAAAAGATGCCCTATTAAGTTGTAAATGTGTAGAAGTGGTTTAAAAATAAACAGGAATTGATGATTTTTTCCACAAATGCTTGAGCTGCAACAAAGACTTAACATGATGTATACTGAAGTATTACAAATCATTTGTTAATCATGAAAAACACAATACATGTAGTTAAAGAATATTTTGTTATATTTTTAAAAAATGTTTTCTAAAAATAATAGTAGTTAATGATTAATAAATCACATACAAATAATGTTAAAGCAGTGTTTTTAATAATGTATAAATCATTAAAAAAATGTGCAACTTTAGTTTTAAATGGTTTAATAATCATTTACAAATGTATATATGGTTAATTTATGATCAGTTCAATATCAATTGCTAATAAATGTCTTGTAACTTAAGTTGTAAATGATTTAATAATCATTTACAAATGATATAATAATATATACAAATTATGTAAGTGGTTTGTTCATGATAAGTGAACTATCTACTAATATTTACTAATAGCTTATAAATGCCTTACAAATGATCATTATTCTAAAGTGTTACTGACATATAATATGAATTTTGTAGGGATGCACAATATCAGTTTGATATCAGTATCAGTCGATATTGAAATTTTTGCTGATATTTACAGCTGATATATTCATTGAGAGTAAGGTAGAATGCCCCTTATGTTCATGAGTTGAATGTGTCCATACAGCATTAAATAATAGTCCGTTAAATTCATGTTATGAAAACATACTAATAAATTAAAAAAAAAAAAAAGCAGATACATTTCATTTCAGCAATTGAAATTAAAGAGAAGTAATGTGGCTAAAGTAATGGTAAATAAATGAAACACCTAAAGATACAGTTGACTGTCAATGCTGTATGCTACATGTCCTGCAAAACAATTTCACACATATTTTCCTTTAAATTAGAAGGCTCAGCATTGGATTCATGTATCTAAAGCTTATCTATCTTTCATTACCTTAGTAATGCATCTCAAATTGGTTAGATGAAAGAAACACAGAACATTTAATAGTTAAAAGTCAAGACATAAAACAGCTTTGTGACAGTTTGGCAAAATAGATAAGCAGCATGTTGACGCACAGATATTACGCGTGTGTACTTATTAAGCCTTTGAATTGAAGACTTGTGGTTTAGCTTCAAATTATTGTGTAAAATTATTTGAACCTTAACATTTGCCCAGAAAGAAACACTCACAGACTCTAAATGAGTTTTGAAGAGCTGTTGTGCTAGTTTGGTTGACAACATGGACTCAACACTGCAAAAATAACTACCTCACATCTTAATTCTGCTGCAGTCGAACAGCTGTAAACATTGCTGCGTCTCTGTAACTTGCCTACACACTCGCGAAGCACAGAGCTGTGTGTTATGAGAGATATCAACTCTCTAAATACCTTTAAAAGTTTCTCCTGTCTCTCTGCATTCGTCCAAATGTACCGAGCTTAATGCTAATGCTAGGGCAATATACCTGTAATTTTTAACAATATTTACTGTAAAAGTACCACCCAATTTAATATTATATCATATACATTAAGTAGCTAATTTAGTTAAAATGAATCCACATTCATACCAGCAACTCACATACTGATGTAGAAAACACATTTTACAGTAAATGTAGCCCCCAATTTAATATATTATTATAAACATAAAGTAGGTAATTTAGTTAAAATGAATCCACATTCATACCAGCAACTCACATATTGATGTGTTTCAGAAACTATTCTTGCTTGTTCTCAATTAGCCGTGCTAACAATAAGGCAAGTCATCGAGAGCCAGGGCTAAAATGGACTTTTCTTGTCTAATACAGAGGCTCCCTGATTAATCTTGTGACATTTTAGACTTATAAATGTCCTCACATTGTCATTCATTGAATGAAACAGTTTTATGATCAATATCAATCGTACCTTCCACCAAGATGCCAAACCACGACCGAAGAGTCCCTCCAACTGTCCTCAGAAAAGGAGTGATGACGCATGGTCACCCTTCAGTGCACACCCAATATCCCTAATATATATTATATTTTATTTTATTAAATATATTTTATATATTATTATTATTATTATTATTTTTTTAAGATAGTTAAATTACCTCCTCCACTATGTATTAAGAGCGCAAAACAGAGAGGGTTTACTTTAATCGTGCGTCTGCATGAGTATGACAGCACACTGAATTGCCCCCCTTTTCCAGACTTTAATAATGACAGCCTCCAAGTCTTTCTGTTTTTCATCAAAAAATTCAGACAGTGATGAAAAATATTCTTTTAATGTGACTCCTGTTTCTCACCACAATGACCGCAGCCCTCTGTGCATAATGCTGTGCCTTTGTTGCACCTGCTTTTCAAACTTGCTAAATTTAGATGCAAAAACGCAGTTGCGGGTTTGATAAATCACATTGCGGGTGCTAAATGATTACATTTGCATCTCCTCCTCCCAGTATTTTCCGCGTTCTGATCATACGCATGTATTCTGCATATTCATGAAGGTAAACGCGCTAAATGGTCTGCGCGTGCTATTTTGCTCATTTGACAGACGCAATCCTCGCTGCACCCTGTTAGTAGATCAGCTTTGCCCGTGCTATAAAGTTTGCATGTGTTTTTATACAGGTAAACCTTTTGTAGATTGGGCCCTCAGAGTGGATTGGGCCCTCATGAGGAAGGAGCCCTAAAGAGGCAGGAGCTCTAACAAAGACTCTCAGACACAGAGAAAATAAGGGTAATCTATAAAAACTGGAAGGGTTTTTGAACATTAGTGACTGTGAACATACTCTAGCAGTCATCAAATATAAATAAATGAACATAATTAAGCAATGGATGACAGCACTATTTGCATTATCACCACATTGCTACTTCCAGTTTGTGTAACCTTCATTTGTGTTTGCTAGTTTTAATATGACGTTATACTGTATGTCGGCATTTCTTCCATGGACGATCAAAAATTGGCTCTTTCAGTGTTTGCAACATGAGATAAATTCTTGGTTGATTTTTAAGGAATCAGTGTCTCACCTGCTCTACAGAAAAAAAACATATCCTTTCCCTGGCATGTGATTAACAGACATTTTACTACCATCAGTGAAAAGGGGTGAGAACAGATGAATCAGCGGTGAGCTTTAATGTGCAGTGAATTTATGCTGTTTTTATTGGTTAAAACCACAGCAGCCCCAACAGCAATACTGACTGACATACATACAGACAAATCAGTGTCACAAGCATGGTGAAGTTATATGGTATGCTGTACCCTTGGCCAAAATAAGGACGGCGACAGTACAAAATCAGGACATATTGGTATTATATCAATATTTGTAGGGTCAAGGGACACGAGGCCTAAAAACAGGACAGTGGCGCTGATTAAATCAGAATGTCTGGTCACTCTTTTTGGGGGTAATTTTATTTAACGTTAGTTCCCATGAAGATGGTTAGGTGAAATAAAGCAATTAAGTTTTGTTTATTTTTAGCTGTGGAAAGTGATGACAGTTAAGAGCAAACACACTTGACCCTTAAAAGGACTGTATTGCCCTCCAAGTGTGGACTTATTTTATACTGTGTTTCTAGACTCTAAAAAACAAGTCTCCTCTATGTTATTGTCTCCTGTCTAGAATTATATACTGCTGCAGGCATGTATGCTCATTCTTCCATGCAACACATTTCTCTTTTGTTCTTTTGTTTTGTCTCATTCTGTTGAATGTCACTTACCTCCATATTTGCAATGCCTGGGGCAGGGGTAGAGTATTTGTTTTTACTGTCTGCTTCACAAAGCTGGCCTCATTTGTCAAAGAAAGAGAGATAGGAGGGTCCTAGCACAACATCATTCGTCTTGATTTGTCTATCAATCAATCAGTCTTTATTTGTATCGTGCAGCGCAGCTAACGTTTACCAGCCTTGTAACATAAACTAACTGGCCAGCTCTCACTTTAACATCCATTAAGTATAAAAGCCTGACAAACTCTCATAACAAGTTTAATCTCAATAGAGCAGGCTGAAGTCATTCTCTTTATTTTACAGATACACATATATGAATACATACATGCACACACACACCTGTGTGTGTGTGTGTCTTTAAAATATACATTTATACATATACATAAATCCAGAAATGTATCCATCCAGGCAGCGATAAAGGGACTACAAATAAAAGTTAATGATTGCGACAAACCCATGGATGCCCAGATCAGAAATCTGTCCTCATCATATTTCTCTCAGCTGAATATAGATTTATTTAAGGTTAGCCCCTTGAGATGTGGCATTTCGTTTTTAAAAGGGGTCCTCATGACTATATGGTTCTAAAAGTACTTAATATGGAGGTTTAATCAGTAACAACCATGGACAGAGAGATCAATCTAATATTTACATTAACATCTAAAATGATTATTAACTGGAGAGGAACGATGTTGATTAATATAGCAGCATGTAGTTAATATGCCATTAAATTGGGTTTGTCTGGTTAAGAATTTCTGTTAAATGATGTACTATCTGTTGATGGTTGATGTAGGATAAAGCACTTGGGGTCAAGCAGGTCCATGGAAGCAGGTCATTCAGGATTTTTTGTCAAGGTCATACTAATATATGTGTACTGTTTGCAGTATTTTATTTAATGTTGTTGGTCTCTCAAAAGTTAATATCAGGAATTTTAATGAATAATGGAATGGGGCTAAAGGAAAGGCCAATATTTTTTAATTGCAGTAATTGAAGCTTTGTAAGTCCACAACAGCAGGCTGTCCACACCAACGATCCCAAGCCGCCTACAAGACAAGAACCAGAGATGTGTACATGAGCTAAAGGATAGGGACAAAGAGATAGGATGGAGAAAGAGGGCTCTAATTTCGGAGGCCATGATGCGCGTCACCGTGTGGACCACCTCGCGGGACAGATGTAATCTGTTCCTGTGTCATGAATACGTGACAATTACATTCAAAAACGCAGCAGCAGGCTAATCCATTCATCATGCTTGTGATCCACCTGCATTCCTGGTCTGTCATCGCTGAATAGCAGAACCTTTGGTGAAATATTCTCTCCCGGTATCTCCTCCTCATCCTCCTTGCAATAATGTTAATAATAATGTTCTCCATCTTTTTAGATCACATTAAAAATAAAGATTAAAACAGAGAAATGTGGGCACTCACAGGTTAATCCCCAAGACACTGAGTGACTTACATTTATTCAGCGAGCGTCTCCCTCTTTTTTCTTTTCTTTTGAATATCATGAAATGAGAGAAGCCGGATACTCCGTATTGGATGTATTGGCTGTTTGTGGTTGGCTGAGAGATGTGAACTCGTTAGTTTGCATCACTCTTCCAGCTGCCGTCAGGTTGAGTTTCCATTATGACAAATGTCTCTGATGTGACATCAGATGTGATTAAATAGTGGTTAGTGTGATTGTTTATTGCATTGAAATGTGCATTAGACTCTGGAAAACCTGCCTGTGAGGTTTTGGTGACGTGTGCGCACTGTGCGCCTGTCAGCCAAATTATCATTGCACCGGGCATGCTTCACCTGCGCCGAGAAAAGACCAGGTTGGAGCTGTCGAGTTTTCAACGCACCTTCCGTGCAGTTTTTTGGCACAAAATTGTCACTGCGCCAAGCTGAATCTTTCGACACCTCCCCCTGGTGCACTGCTACACCCATCTCGCTGCAGCCAGTCTACCAAATTGCCATATTGGCTGCGCAAGGCGCTGTGCCGGACGAGATTACCACTGCGTGGGGTGTGCCAGGCTGATACAGTTTTTTGCAATAATTAACGTAATTTTTCCTACTGCGCCGCAACACCATATTTTAGGGCTCCCCCACCTATCAAATCCCACTTTAACCACTGAGTACTTCTACTGTATCAACCAAATGGAGGGTGGATTTGCCTGTTGACGGACACACAATCTGGCAAACCCAGTGTCTTTGCCTTGATATCAAAACAAGGAGCACTTGAAATCTTGACTATAGCACCAAGACAGCGACTCTGTCTTGGATATGTTAAGACTGTCCAACTTCCCTGTTTAGGAATATAACTTAAAAGGGCATTTTCACTGACCATATCTAGTTTGCAACTCAGACTCTAAAGGTTAAATGGAATGTATCATTGTACGATGAATTTGGTAAACATTATGTCTGCGTTGGATTGACCTGTTAGCATAACAAGTATTAGACATTTGCTTGAAAAATCTTTTCTTAATTCCCAAAATAGCTGCAAGCACTGATGACTTTAATAAGTGCCTAAAACCTGAAACCACTGAAATTAAACAAATCAAAGCACAAGGAACAACTTTTGATCAGAACATTAATGTATGAATTAATTTAAATAGTTTTTTATTTAACCAAAGAGTTTACATTTGGATCCATGTTGAAGTAATCCTAAGCAAGGCCTGCACATGTGGATTTTTATTCATTACCGCACCCATCTAATTCCTGTACAGAAGGATAAAACAAACACAAGGGATTACCAGCAGGTCCAACATGACCAAGGTCTCATTGACAGTCATTACAGCTGTCTGGGTCTGGTTGCTGTTGACCTTTTAGACATGATTTATCCATTTAAATACATCTTTATGGGTCATTTTAGGACATTAAGAAGGATTTACCTTTTATTGTCCTGTCATTTGAAAACTGAGCCTTGAAAGAGGATTAAGCTCTTGTGAAATGAGCAACTGCATGTACAGAGGAGGGGTTTGACTGGGGGCTGCCTACACATATATGTTGTGAGAATATAATGGGGGTCATGTCCCAACCTTATTGTTTTGGACCTGATGGCTGACTTTAAGTGTGAGGTGATAAAAGGTCAACATGCTGATGTCATCTTGGTGCATACAACACAATAAATCTGTACTCATCTATCTAGAGCAGTGAGGAGCACAATTGTCTTCTGACTTGCCCTCCATTATCCTTGGAGGAAGGCAGGTGCTTGTTAAACCATTTAAGCACAGACTGTTATGTTACAAAACACGTTTATTCTGATAGCAATCAGCTTTTATAGCTGCATACCTTAATTGTATACCTTCTGGAACGCAGGCACATACAAATGCATTCACAAATGCAACAACAAACTTGAATGCTGTTAATAAACATTTTTATAATCCTAATTTCTAAATTTTTCAGTCACTCATTAAATTCTATTAATCAGATTTAAAATTCAATAACTTTGTTTTTAAACAGATTTGTAAGATCATATTGAAATTATTGAAGGGTTACTTCGGGTTTTTTGAAATAGGGTTGCTAGAGGCCCATAGTAAATATTATTGTCAGAAAAGGAACTTGTGAGCATTGTCCCTGGGGGGGAGATATCCCCCCCCCTGCTGCTATGGACTGTAACCAGTCCATAGCAGCAGGCCAGCTGACAGTCTTGGCTGGGCCCGTGACAAGATAATCTAAGATGCCCCCCCACACACATCTCTCCTTTTTTCACATTTCTTCCTCCCACTGTTCCGCTGTCAGAGATGGTAATTTTTTTTGGCCATAATACAGGATCGCTACAATTAGGGCCCCCTCCTGCTTCACCGTGACTCTCTCTCTCTCTCTCCCTCTTCTCTCTCACCGGTAGCCTGGCTTTCACCCTCCGCTCCGGGGCCCCTGCAACATCACTCTCTCTGTCACCTGACTGTCAAAGATAACGTGCTGTGTCAGGCTTTTATACTTAATGGATGTTAAAGTGAGAGCTGGCCAGTTAGTTTATGTTACAAGGCTGGTAAACGTTAGCTGGGCTGTTTCTTAACTTGCTCTACGTTGACTTTACTAGTAGCTTCACCGTCACCACCTTAGCAATTAACCCACTCATAGGTTAAAACCACTCAAACAACTATATTGGCTTCACAAAACGATACACTAAGATCCTTTTAACTTCTCCTCAACAAAGCCCGTGTTTTGAACTATTTTGTGGTGCGATGAGGGGCTACTTAGGTTAGGTCAGAGTGCTGCAGTGGGGTCAGGCAGCAGTCACTGTAACACAAACCAATATAAATCACTAAATCTGGCTTGTTTAAATATGGACATCAGGACTCACCTCTCTGCATTGACAAAGCTATGCGTTTGCATTGCCTATTTAACTGATCAGGATTATGAAACACGGCAGCAGCTTGAAGAGTTATTGAATATAAAGAGATCTGATGAAAGGTCCACGAGAATCTGTGTTACTAGCCCCACTCGCGACAGCAATGAACCCTCAAGTTTGTGGACATAGGCTCACAGTTAATGCATCTGCACCACCAGGTAACTTGTGATCTGTCCTGATCAGTTTTCAAACAGTATTACAAGACTCTTTCTACTTGTGACTCCCTTTGTAAAAGTTCTTCCGCTGTCTACTTTGGGTCATAAAGCTATTCTCTCGTCCCCACAACTAACAGCATGTTGTCGTTACTAGAATCAAATTAGATCATTTTTAGTTCAGTTTTAGTGAAGTCAGCCTGTGATTTAAAATTTTTGTTTTATTGTAAGAGAACTTTGAATAAAGAAACTGTAGGAAGCACTTTCAAAATTAAAGCATATTGTACGATAGTCATTTTACAGATTACAGCAAAAGCTTTCAATAAGTCGTTTATCAATTCAACATCTTAAATTCTGGAACATAAATCACTTGTAACATTAACACTTTGTCCAATTATTTGTTTTCCTTATTTATTTATTTTTTTTCATATTTCATCTCAAGTTTTGCTGAGTCCTAAAAGGCTTGTTCTTAGCTGAAACTTAAAGCTGTTTGAGTTGAAATGTAAGAAGGTTTGACATATACAAAGGTATGTATGAAATTTAGAGGGCCTCTGAACCGGGGATGTGCATTACATACTGCTTTCTTTAGCAAGGCAGATTCTGCTTTACTGCTTTACCGGCTACTGTCTGCCCTCTACCCGACCTCAACAAACCCAAACTAACCCTTTAGGAAACTTGTACCATTGTCCTAGCTTAAGAATCAAATGAATGCAAAGAGATGTATTTTAACATTTTTGCTTTCAGCTTTTGTATTTTAATAAGCTCTGCACTACTTAGCAGTGTGATCTGAAACTATGCCTCAACAAACTCTGTTATTTTAAAACAGAAATGTCAAATATTGTAGTGAAATGAATTATAGCAGGTGAAAGGAAATTAGTTTTTTCTCACCTCTATTCAGCATTTTGCCTAATTTTCCCCTGTCATGTTTAAATGTGTACTGCCAAATTGTATGAAATTTCACACTGTTTCATATGAATTTTAAATTGAATAAAACTGTTAAAAGTGCAGCTTCTTTTTAAGTTACATAAGGGAATCAGAAAAAAGAAATACACAGACAGATACAATACTGTCATTCTTGTTAAAATGTTTATTTTGAAAAGTGCAATGTGTATACTGAGTGAATCACTTACATTTAATTTCCCATGGTTTGAGTAGTAAACATTAAATTTGTTAAGCGATTTAAAAACAAAACAGATGTTCAAAAGTGCTCTGACATATGTAAGAAAGATGAGAAAATAGTTTTATAAGCTCAAGCCTTTCATCATGTACAGAGACATACAGCATACAAGAACATAACATGATACCAAAAGACATGAAACCAATCAACAAAAATTACATTTCTTATGAAAGGAAACCTTTACAAACATGCCCAAGCAACTATAATTATCCACAGTGAGCACAATGAGAAATAAAGAAATACTGTAAAATACCAAATAAATGCTGGGTTCCAATTAATGCCAGGTCCCAAATAAACTAGCAGTACATTTTGACAAATAAACGCCCATTCCAAATAAACGCCGGGTGTAATTTATTAGGCCTACGAGCTACAGTCGAAGTTACAGAACACACATGCAAACGCTGAGCTCACAAGTGACAGTTGACGCTTGAAAAGTGATTTATTCAGAAAGAAACATGATCAGACTGTACCGTATCAGTCCACATGGTTTATTTGTCTCTCGGGACGTCCTGTCGGCTCACTTCTCCTCTCTCTGTATGTCAACAAATGCACGTTGGTGTGAGGTGCTCTGTTTTACGACATTGCAGTTACACTCAACGACCATGGAGGCCCCTAGAGCGCAGAAAGCCAGAATCTAACATACTAGGGCTTTGAAAATTCAAACAAGAAGATGTTGCCACTGCCGCTGCATGTTTTTTGCCCTTAACTAACGTCAGGAGGCCAGTCACATCAGTTACTGGTACATTGCTACTGATCACCATGGCCCTGGTACAGCGAAAAAAAAACAGTAAGACCTTAACTACCGGTAGTTCCTTACCAGTATTGGGAGTGTTTAGAGAGTGCTGAGTGGAAAGAAGAAGACAAAAGTATAACTACGGTACTGTAATCTTGCCTTGAAATGTAAAAGTGATTTTCATACTGGTGTAAAAAAAATAATTTAATTACGTTTACCATATTTTTTTATTTTGTTAAGCAAGATTTTTGTGAGAAAGGAATTAAACACCTCTTCCAAATAGCTGCCGGGTCCCAAATAAACAACTGGTCTGCTCAGTGATTGAAACAAATAAACACCCCGGCTATTATTTGGTATTTTACGGTACGTCAATATATGAGCCTAAGACATATGAGACATGGAGGACCAAAGACAAAAGAAGATTAAAAGCAATACAACAAATAATTAGGAATAAAAATATGCAACCATTTAAAATAGTTTGAAACCATCACTTAAGGCAGGAGAATTAAAAAAAAGAAATTAAAAATAAAAATAATTAAGCAATAAAGAAACATCAGGGACAGAAAAAGTCTCAATGATGCAGTTTTTTTGTCCTTTTCATAGATGTTCCATCACATTGAGGAAACATGTAAAACACACTGATAAAAGCATGATATGTCCTCCTTAAGTCATAAATCTAACTTTGGGAGGCGTCAGGAGACACCTGCTCAAAGATTTGGGCTGTGGGCTTCCTCACAAGGGGTCAACAACTGTTTTGAAGCTTGAAGCCAGACCCATATGTGCTTAAAAAGACAAGTGAGTAAAAACTTGAAATTAATTTTTAAACTGAGATTAAAAATAAAGAGGCCACAGTCAGGGGATATTAGTGATGTCTGTTAAAACCAGATCAGATAAAAGTCCAATTAAAAGCCTAGCTGCTGCCTGCCTCATGAATAAGTTGAAAGTGAGGCCCTGTCCACACGGAGACGAAAATGTTTCTGTGTTGAAAACATTCTCACCGATGGTATGGTTTCAGGAAATATGTACATCCACATGAAAACACTGTAGTATATATGCCAGGCCTGTAAGTGGTGCTGTAACGCTGCTGTGGACTCACACCAAAACCAGAGAAGAAGACATGGAGCATACGCATACATCCTGACATGTCAACAAACATTGGCGCATGCTTTTCTCCTTGTCCTCTTGTTACTCACGGTGGTTGTAGAGGAGCAGAACATTTAGACGTAAAAGCCATAACAAGCTCAGTAGCTTCTGCAGGACTAAGTCTTAATAAAATTAAGGCATGGATACGTTTTCAGGGTTTGGTTGGGTGATCATTTGTTAAAACTTTGCAATAGGGAGGAAACGAAAAAAAAAAACATGACTGGAAAGCTTTATTGATTTGGACTGGGAGGATACGATCTGAAACTTTCTGTGCACCACAGGTGATTATGGTAGAGAAGAAATCGTTGCCTTGAGTGTCATCAAGGTTTGTTCGCAAAGGTAATAAGTAAACTATTTTGGGTAAACAACACGATGTATGTGCCATATTAAAAGCAATAGTGCTCAGTGAAGAGACCCCTTATTTCATGTATAAGCCATGTACACAACCAGTAAGATCCAAAATCTGTCAGGCCCCTTGTTGCCACAGCATTGCCACCTTTAACAGACCCATTAGAGCTCTGTGTATGGCAATGCTTACTCTACCACAAGACCCACCACCCAATTTTGTGGACTTATGAGCAGTAAGAGCCAGAACATTGTTGTGGTCATCAGGTGGGGTAGTCCTGTCTTATGTACATCTCTAAGAGGCCAGACAGTGAAGTCCAGCATCCCAGAGCCACCCTCCTCCATGCTTATACTCAACCTCCTTCGCAACAATACAAAATTCTATTTCTGCCATACCTACCCCTCCACATGGCCATCACAACCCAAACAGCATCATCACCTCCAGCAGATGAGGAGGAGACAATGTTAAACACCCTAAAGGGCATAAAAAAAATAATATGGGCTCTCTTGGTAAATAACATTAGCTCACAAAGTGACTATTACTTTCAAATTGTCTACTGATCTTTTTGATTTTTAGAGTGAAATACATTCAAGGAAATATGAATGTTGTTGTTCGGACAACACCACCTTGACAGTAAACCTTTTTTTAAAAAGGAGCTGTCATGGCCCAAGGTTATCTGCTCAAGTTTGAGACTGATTTACCTGCTATGAAAGACAGAGCACATCAGGAGAAAAAGAAGATCACAAAAGTCCCACCCACAGAAAACATGAAGACCTGCATCTCCACTCCACTCCACTTGCTGACCCATGATAAGTGAATGATGAGAACTGATCCGCAGTTGTGAGTGAGCCGTTCATTTACAAGCCATTCTTAAATTTGCAGGCAATTTGCATTTGTGTGGCAGCAAAATGTCCAGTCAGTAAGGTGACACAGTCCGCGTATGACTGTGTCCAAGAGTACGGAAGAGGCGTTGTCCCTCGCTGCCCAGGTTGTATATCAGCGTATCCTTTAGCCTTACATCATTAGCCCCCACTAGCCCAACAGCCGCTAATGTCTCAAACGACTCAAGCCAGCCATGGGACAGTCGGCTCACCGGGCAGAGCGAGGAAGGGAGGTAGAGGCGAGAATGGAATCTCCATCCTTGTTGCCAATGTTATGTCCAGTAATATGCCGATGTTGACTGTATGCTCACTGTGTGTTGATTCACATCTCTCTCATTACATTCACAGTGTTGCCTTCAGGCAGTGAACTGCGATGACGACACATTGTCGTGACTCCGCTATCCTACGGCATAGGCCATATGCTACAGCTTAGCTACAGCCAGCAGAAACTTGGAATTGGGCTTGCAGAACATGAATGGACACTTCGGTAGAATCTACAGATGCCATTTTTTTCAAACAATTATAAAAACAAAGGGGATGGTGTGTGAGAAAGAGGTCAAAAGCAGGATAGAGGGTAAATAACACACTTTCACACAATAACCTTTTTTAAGCACAGCATAAGTGTAAAAATTTTAATGTCAACTGTCCAAGTATCACTCAATTTATGTGTAAACTTGCAAATTTAAAACTGTTATATCTGTGAACATACTGATGCTAACAGCTCAGATGTGCTGTACACACGGAAGTGTGTACACATTTGCTCTCCTTCTTAACCAAATAAATGTCTTCATACTATCTAGTTCATTATTATAAACTATCAATCAAAGGCACATACTTGACAACTGACAGAGTGAAGTTTGTATTTAATTGCTATCTTTTAAGAGAATTATTCATCACATTTAAATTAAATGATTAATCCGTGAAACATTACACAGCAGAGAGTATACACAAAATAACTTCCACCAAAACTTAACATACTTCCAAACATATTTATTTGTCTGCTGATCGTGTGCTTTTATATAACATGGGGACAAAAATGTCAATTGGAGCCATTTTTTTCCTTTTTTTTTTTTTTTTTTTTTTTTAAGTTTTTGGCAAGGTGTTTTTGCGTCCCTCAGTTGATTTTTAAAACCAAATTTGTCTCTAAAAAGACTCTATTAGCTGGTTTCCTATACAGAGATGTAGACCAGTCCTAGACTTAACAAATTTTTAATGGAGATCTTCATTACATTTTTCTTTAAAGTCTACGTCTAGCTTAATCCCTGTACGGGAAACTGACTATATATGTTTACTGACAGTAGAATGATAATCAGGTTTTAAAATCAACTGATTTGTAGTGTGTTTCCCATGGGTTAAAGTCCAGTGGTGTCAGTACCACAGACAGCTTCTGATGGAGTTTAAATTTCTTCATTTTAATTTTTTTTCTTCTGTGTGGTCTGGTGGATGTCGTTTGTTTACATAAGTCTTTCACATGAATTACTGGTAGTTATAATCATTCTCTCTCACTCTCTCTCAGTGTGTGTGTGTGGGGGTGTGTGTGTGTGTGTGTGTGTGTGTGTGTGAGTGTGGGTGTGTGTGTGTGTGTGTGTGTGTTTCTCTCAGTGTCCAGGTCTGTTTTGATATTCTTGCAGCTAACTGTATGCAGATGTGACAAACTACCTGTTTCTTAGTTTCCACTTCACACACTTATAGATGGCTTTAGATAGTATGAGAGCAGTATGAAGTCATATTAATAACTGCACACACACTCAAATGCTCCTCAACCCAGACTCATAAACATACACTCACACAGACACACACACACAGACGATACATATAGTAACATTATCTAGCTTAGTTACCTTGCTATTGTTGGTTAACTAAACAGTGGACTCATTTAATGATGCAAAACACACTCTTTTACTCAAAAGCCATCAAATGAGTATTTTGAAAATCATCAATTTGATGATATCACTTTTTTTTTGTAAAAAAAATTCTCCTGATTGATGACCCTTCTGACACTGACAGTGTGTGTCAGCAGTAAATATATTCCTGACAGCCACAATTAATAAAAATCACAGATTTCCTTTAGATTCCAAAATGCACAGGGGTCATTTCTGAACCCATCATGGAAGTTTGGGGTAATACAAGTATTACAATTTCTTAAAAAGTATTGAAGGGAACCTCAAATGTTTCATGAAATTGTATCAAAAACATGTTTTTGAGGAACAGCTGGTGTATGAAATATACCTCCTCTGGACAGTTTCCTGTTGACAGAACTTTTGATGTTCTCGTTTTTCGTAACATTCAATGAGACCCTGCACAATCACAATCTTTGAAAGCTGAATGTTTAAACCCTTTTTTCCTCATTCTAACTACATTATAATTTTGTCCTCATAGATTCTCAAGTTCAGAAAATCTTGTGTAAGTTAAAAAAAGGCACAACAAATCCATTAACATGTTGTGCATTCATATGGTTTTAATTCCATCAACTCTCATCACAAGAAATTTTGTGAAAATTGTTCTGTTTTTAGTAAATAAATAAATAAATAAAAACGTAAAAAATTGAATAGTGAATCTCTCAAACAATTTGGGCAAACACCAGCAGACAAAACAATAAAAATGATATACTTGGGTGACTTTTGATCCACTTTTTGCTTTAAATATAGGATGCATGTGGTCTCATTAGTCTTAATTAAGGCTGCCCGCCTTTGAGTCAGCACATGTTTCTTTGATGGAGATTTATTCCAATAAATTTTACAACCATTGTCTATAGTAACTGGGTCATGATTAGCTCATGAGCTGATTTCTTATACATCATGTAAATGAGAAACCTAATTCCCTGGCTGGATCTCCTGTGCTGAATGTTTCTGATTTTGGTTTTGTATCAGCATAATCAGTTTTTTTGTTAGCTTTTTACATGTATGTGTGAGCAGGACTTGTGACTTGGCATGCTAAGTTGCAAAAGGATAACTTCAAGCAGTGAATCTTGTATTTCCTTTTCTGGAGCTGGACTTGAACCTGCAACCTTTGAATCACCGACCAAGTGCACCAACCCCCACTTTATCATACAGGTCTTGCTTTATCCTTGGGTTGAGTGTTTAGTCTTTTCTTGAGTTTCATTTAAAAGACTGCACAAAATATGAACATGTTCAATGAGATGATTTATTTCGCTAGTTCAGGCAAAATAATGATCTTCAATGCAAAACAAGAAGTAAGCCTCAGAGGTAGATGGGACTGACAATGCATACCAAAACTATGACTTCAGCTTTTGTGTCAGGTTTGATTCCTGTTGGTGAAACTGATGTATGGTGAATTTAATATATTCATAATTTGGAGAAGACTTATTATAGAATATAATTCCTAAAGAGTCAGTTCATTCAAAAACCATATTTAACTGTACAACTGTAGAATTTCTAAAGCCACTCTTTGCAAAAAAATAAATAAATGGAACCTCAATATAATTTTGGTACTCAAAAAACTCTTAGAAAACAGACCCCATTGGTGAGGAAAAGAGGGTGTCCATCACCCTAATGAAAGGGCAGTGTGACATGAGGTGACCAATGCAGTTTTTGACACCATAGATCATAATGTTCTTCTACAGAGTTTAAAGGAATTACTCAAAATTACAGGAGCTGCTTTAAATTGGTTCAAGTCCTGCTTATCTGATCAATAACAGTTTGTACACGTGAATGATATGTTTTCGGTGTACACCAAAACCAGTTACAGAGTTTCTCAAAGTTCTGTGCTAGGTCCAATTCTTTTCTCATTGTAAATGCTTCCCCTTGGTGATGTCATGAAAAAACACTCCATCAATTTTCATTTTTATGCTGATGATACTCAACTATACATATCAACGAAGCCAGGTAAAACAAATCAGTTATCTAAACTAGAAGCATTTCAAAAGGACATAAATAAGGGTCTTGATGGCCAGAAACGTTCCTCTTCTACACTCAGACAATACAGAATTTATTGTGCTGGCCCCCCAACACCTTAGAGAAGTCTTTTCTAATGATATAACCATCCTTGATGGCATTAGCCAGGCACCAAGCACAACTGTAAGAAATCTTGGGGTACTATTTGTTCAGGATATGTCCTTTAACTCCCACACAAAACATGTTTCAAAACCAGCCTTTTCATTTTAGTAACATTGAAAAAATCAGGCCTATCCTGTCTCAGGCCTATTATGTCTCAGGCCTATCATGTCTACCTCTAGACTGGATTTCTCTTTTATAAGGCTGTCCAAGCAAGTCACTAAAAACTCTTAAGCCGGTTCAAATTGCTGCAGCATGACTCGAACTAGGACAAGATATCACAATCACTCCTTTATTAGCTTCCCTACATTGGCTTCCCATAAAATCTAGAATAGAATTCAAGATTCTTCTTCTCACCTTTAACCCTTTAATGCCTGAAAACAAAAACTATAGCCAGAAAACTCAAATTTTTTGGAGCTGAAATTTTTATTTCACTTTTTACTGAAATCCTAAAAAATCGAAATTTCCATAAAATTTAACATAAATATTTTTTGTATCTCATTTGATACATTAGGTGTTTTGGCAACTGCTAATCAGTTTGAGGACATTTTTATCATTTATCTGATTGTATTCTGATTTTTTTAGTAATTTGCTGATCATATTGATTAGATAGAAATATCATAAAACTATGTATCAAATATGATACAATAGGCGTTATAGGGTTAAAGCTCTCAATGGGCAGGCACCAGTTTATCTTAAAGAGCTTGTAGTGCTGTTTTACCCCTGTAGAACAGTTGGCTCCCCCATGCAGTGGTAATCTCGTCCGCCGCACCACCGTGTGCAGCCAATTTGGCACATTTGGTAGATCGGCTGCGCCAAGATGGGTGTGGCAGCGCACCAGGGGGAGGTGTCGACATATTCAGCTTGGCGCACTGCCAAAACACTATGCGGAAGGTGTGCTGAAAGCTCGCTAGCTCCAACCTGGTCTATTCTCGGCGCAGGCAAAGTGTGCCCGGTGCAGTGGTAATTTGGCTGACAGGCTCACAGTGGGCACACGTCACCAAAACCTCACAGGCAGGTTTTCCAGAGTGTCAGGCACATTTTAATGCAATAAACAATCACACTAACCACTATTTCATGTAACCGTCTGAACCAGCATATACATTTGTATCTATATTGATTGTCCCGTCACATCTGATGTCTAATCAAAGACGTTTGTCATGATGGAAACTCAACCTGACAACAGCTGGAAGAGTGACGCAAACTAACGAGTTCACATCTCTCAGCCAACCACCAACAGCCACATCATCCAATACGGAGTATCCAGCTTCTCTCATCTCATGAAATTCAAAAGAAAAGTAAAAAGAGGGAGACGCTCGCTGAATAAATGTAAGTCACTCTGTGTCTTAAGGATTTACCTGTGATTGCCCATATTTCTTTGTTCACGTTAAGAACTTTATTGTTAACGTGATCTAAAAAGGTGGAGTACATTATTGCAAGGAGGATGAGGAGGAGATACCGGGAGAGAGTATTTCACCAAAGGTTCTGCTATTTGGCGATGACAGACCAGGAATGCAGGTGGATCACAAGCATAATGAATGGATTAGCCTGCTGCGCAGCCCGGTGGCCCCTGCACTCTCCTAGTTGCTGTAAAAGTCACAGCGGCTCTGACCTTCTTCGTCACCGAGGTGAAATGCACTGCGCCTCGCCCGCAGTGCATTTAAAGGTGAGGAGAGGCATTCATTTGACTGGTGAAGATTACACTCGGCTGTGTTAAACCCATTCATGCCTTCTCTCCTCCCTCTCTGCAACTTGCGCCAGTGGGAGGGACGGAGGCTTGGGTGCACCTCGCTGCAACAGACTGCGCCATTCCCGAAACTTGCAAAATGCCCTGGACACACCCTGTTGGCGTGGCACAGGCGCGGTGCAGGGCGGGTGCGAAGACACATGTTTAAGTAATACAAACTCAGTTTGAGTAGAAACTATTGGTTGGACTTAAAAACACAATTACTACAAGAATGGACTTGAAAAAGTTCACCTTAATCAGAATTAACAAGTTATGTCAATAAATTAGACACATTAAAGTAATATGAACTCAATCTCTGAGTTGAATCAAAATCTGGGTTTACAGTGTATGAATGTATACTAAAGCATCTATCTATACATGGTCCTTTGGAGTCTTTTTCAAGTCTATCTTGGCTGCCTCTCTCTGGTCTGTCATGCTGTCCATCACTGGGTTTGACTTCAGTATATTTGTTTTCTTGGTTGAACGGTGGCTAGTTTTGGCTGACAGGTGGATTTCTGTAAAACAGACCCAATAGTTTCAGGGCTTGCATTTACAGCTATAGGGAATCAGTGAAAAAAATATACTTTTCATACTGCAACTTATTCCCCCCCTCACATTGTTTAACCTTGATAATATTCTGGGGGTCGGTTAGGAAGCTGTGGAGGGCCTGATGTGGCCTCAGGGCCACCAGTGGATGATCACTGATGTCCGGTATGATGACAGCTTTGTGAAAAAAGGTAAATTCTGGGGGTGACTATGTCCTTTTGCTGGAAATATATAAACACTTTTATCATTAGTTAATTTGGGAACTGGAAGAAAACAGTGATATTTTTACTTTTTAAATAAAACTTACACTGAAGCGATGGCTCTGACAGCTCTATCCTGAGAAACAATCACCATCTTATCAGTCATCATGACCAAAATTTCAAAAAGATCAACCGCTTTAATTTTTTTTAGTGCAAAAACATTGCAGTTTGGACACAAGACTGAAAAAAAACATTTTTTGTGCAAAGAGACTGGAGGAAAAAATATAAACATTAAATTGTCATGAAACACTAAACCAGGATAAAAGGTAGGACACAAATGCACGACTCGTGAGACCAATAGTCCAGCAGGCAAAAGGCAGTTTTATTAGCAGTCCAAAAACGATACACAAAAAGGCAAGATATCAGCTTCTGGTCCAAGATCCGATAAGGCAAAAGGAAGGTCAGTAAACAGGCTGTGGTCAAGTTTAGAAGAAGCAAGACTTAATAGCAGCTGGAACGTGACCGTGAAGCAAACAACGAACTAACACTGAAGTGAAGGTGAGCGTGAGACTAACTACTGAGACTAATGAGTGACAAGTAACACGTGTGAGGAAGAGAGCCGCGCAGGAGTGATCAGGTGAGTGGGAGCAGGTGTGGGAAACAGGAGGGATGCACACAGGGAAGAGACAGGAGAGGGCAGGGCAGTAGGGAGGTGAACCTAAACATAGAAAAGAGATTAAAGCATGCAACAAGAACACAGGACAAAAAATGTGTAAAAAATAAAAGACAACAGTGCAATCAGACGCGGACTGTGACATAAATAATAATAAGAGCCCTGGAAGAACACACATCCATACATCTTACTATTTTTCCCAACATAACATTTATGTGTTGGTTGTTTTCTAGATATCCCAAGTCAAAAGTTTGTCATAGGAATACCCCAGTTTCTGTGCTAAGATGACAGGATATGTTGAGATCCTGAGAGAACAGCTAATATGTACTTGATACAGCACAACAGAGTAAAATTAAATGTATGGAAGTTTGTCCGCTCAGGGCCTCTGACCACCGAAGACATGTATGCTACATTTTTACCTGATTTATACTCTGTCCATTTAAAACAGCTCTGTGACCTACTTTTGGGCCTCAGCCCACAGGTTGAGAACCAGTGCACTAGTAGTCTGCACTAGGAGCTTTGTCCTTTACAGATTGCTCTTATATCAAGGAGAATAAGTGACGCAGGATACCTCAGGATGAGTTTTTCATTTAGAAAACAATGAAAACCAGAGCTGCACTACTCAGGAAAGATGAGTTTTAATTTACCAAAAGACTGACTCGTCATTTATTTAAATCATTGTGTTCACTTAAACCGTGCACATGTGACATGAGCCCATGAGTAAACACAAAATGATTCACGATCCCTCTCCCGTGCGCTGAGTGTCTTTACACTCACCGGCACACGGAGGAGCCCTTTGTCCAGCCCTTTGTCCCTGGAAAAGGTGCAGTGACCATCACAGTAGCAGACATCCACGAAAAAGTCTCAGGTATGAAGAACTGGACAGCACCAGGCCTAGACATGATATAATATTTCTATGCTCTCGCGCTTGTAGATTGAATGTTTTATTGAAGTCAAGGCTCCCTTCAGGCGCGCGCACATGTTCGCAGTTTACTGATAATCTCCATCACTGATATACCTCCATGTCCCGTCCATACACCACCCCCCCTACGATGATGTTGCGCTCTGATTTGTTGAGCATCTCAGTGTTTATGAGAGAGTCACACAGGTTGTGCATGCGAAAATGATCTGTTGTCCACAGCGCTACTGCCAGTTTGAATTGAATAAATAATTTATTTGACTAAGGCGGAGCTCAGGTCCAAGGTGGCGGAGCTGAGATTCGGTGGGCTCCAGCCCACTTTAACCCCAGGAAGTACTGCATGCATGTGACACACAACCAAATGGAGAAGTCGTTCTGTAATTTATAAACTTTTGTTGAAACTGAATAATTAGTAAAAAAACAAAATATATATGTATGTATACACATATTCATACATATATATATGTATATATATATATATAAATATATATATATATATATATATATATATATATATATATATATATATATATATAAATACACATATATGTGTGTGTGTGTGTGTGTGTGTGTGTGGTGTGTGTGTTTACTATATAAATATATGCACTATGGCATTGTGAATAGCAAATAACATCTTCCAGCATGGGTCCTGGGCAAGGCCCTTGGTGCTACCGCCTACCTCATTACATGATAGTGGAACTACAGAAAGCTATACCAGCTCAGACGTTGCCCTGTTTAACACAATCTTCGTCAAGTGCTGAGAAACCAGGGCATTGTGATGAGAAGTGGGCTACTAGAACAAGACATAGGAGGCAATGGACAAGAGATTTGAACAGGGCTCTGTTGGAATGCTACTACTCCAGTAACCCTAGCCAGCGGGGTTACATGAAGAGGCTAAGGGAAATATGGTAACTGACCTGAGAGATAAGATCATGGCTAAGATGAGCGCCCGACACTCAACCCCCGACACTGACTAGCGAAGATTAGTGAAGTACCTTCAGAGATCCTAGGTAATGTAATACAGATGATTCCCACTGCGAACATCTCTGAGACCAATGAGCTGATGTACAGTACAGCAAAAGTTATCCTTGAGATGCTTACACACCAGATAGGTAATGTAAAAGAGAACAAAGGGCAGTGTCCACCATAAAAAGGAGGTTGGAGGCTAAAATCAAAGTAGTATGGAGAGTGGTAAGCCAAATGTCAGAACTCCAGAAAGGTGCAACCAGGAATGAGGTACCCAAGAGGTACAGGCAGATGCCCATACCTGAGGCCTTGGAAACTGCCAAACAAAGACTCCAAGCCTTGGCCACCCGACTGAAGAGGCACACAAGAGATATAAAGGCCAGACATATAAACTGGCTGTTCTCCACTGAACCAACCACAAGTACTCTCAGTGGCAATGTAATAACACACGAGCTAACACACCAAGGCTGAAGAGGCATATGGGAGAAAGAAGCATCACATAACAACGATACACAGTAGCTAATAGATCTAAGAGCAGACAATACCAATCTCCCTGGAAAAGGTGCAGTGACCATCACAGTAGCAGACATCTATGAAAAAGTCTCCGGTATGAAGAACTGGACAGCACCAGGCCTGGACATGATCCACGCCTACTGGCTAAAGAAGCTGACCTCACTCCATGAGCGCCTAACAGTGGTCCAGCATAACAAGCTGTAACATGGACACTAAATGCTGTAGGCAACCAAAAATGTTTATGCAAAATGGGTTAATTTTAGTTTTGGTCACCTCAGAAAATTTCTACACATTCATTTACAACATAATAACGCCAAATTTAGATTTAGATTTTTTTATTTATTTTTTTTTTTAAAGGGGACAGTATGCATTAATAAACATTAACATGTAAATGCATGGGATTATAGCCGAGTGGCTAATTTCCCTCCCCAGTCCCATTAGCAGGTTGGTGTCAACACATAAAACAAAACAGACATCCGTAATAAGAATAAAAACATACAGAGGATATTAAAAGACATACAGTCATACAGACAAAAAATGTCACACAGTCAAAATTAAAACGGGCCAGGAGTTAGGGGACCATGGGAATTATACACACTGAATTATGAAGTGCTGGAGTGCTAATTAAAATGCCATAGTACTAGAGTGCCAAATGCTAAAATGCACAGTACTAGCTGTCTGGGAGCTCAGGTCCTTGTTGTATTGCACATTGCACAATATTGTGCAGCTGTATAAAGTGCATGTTGCATTGCACATTACCCTACTGCCCAAGATAATAAAGTGGCATGTTGAATATAACATTGCACGATACCCGTAGCACAAAGTTGCACATGCAGATGTTTGAATAGATATTGCACTTAGAAAAGCATACATAGATGTCTTACGTAAACACTATACTTACTTACCAGAATTGTTTACTTTTATATCTCATGGAGGGAAAAGAGTGAAAACATTTATTCAAAGGACAATTCCTGAAACATTTATCGACAAAAAAGACAAAAAAGACCAGGTGGACATTTATAATTATAGTATTAACTGTCATGTTTTTTAATTTTGTACTCCATATGCACAAATAAGTTATTATGTGAAATTTTTTATTTTCAGATGTTTTTCAGATGCATTGTAGCAGATTTGAAGGGAAACAATGAACAGAATGATAACAGTTTCTGAGTTGTGCAGGGGACAGAAGAAACAAAAGAAAAGCTTGCTAAGATAATCCCAGAAATAGCACCAACAAAAAACCCTGCTGGAATACATATTGTTTATCAAATGTTTGGTGAGTATTTTTTTTTCTACTTTTTATTTCCCCTTCAACACTCTGAAATATTGTAGAGAGAAACACAGTAATACATTTATTTATTTTTTTGGCTCAAACCATTGGCATATGTAATATCAACCATAAATATGCGTATACATATAAAATACACACATACACATGTATAAACACGCAGGCATCCAAAACCCAACATGACTTCATCATGGCACAGCACTGGGCCAACCAAAACTACAGGAACCAACCATACTAAAAGAATGGTGCGTCTGTTGGGGGGCATAAAGGACTGATAATAAGACAGTCTAAATCGGTAGTCTAAGCCTATTTGCAGCTTAACTATAAGCAGTGCACTGGTCCAGGACTGAGCTGGCCCTAACTGAAAGCTTTATCAAAGAGGAATGTTTAAGTCTGTCTTTAAGTCTAACCTTAAAGGTAAAGAGGGTGTCTGCCTCTCAAACCGTGGCCAGTAATTGGTTCCAGAGAAGAGGAGCCTAATAACTGAAGCCTCTACCTCCCATACTATTTTTAGAGACTGATAGTACCACGAGTAGGCCAGCATTATGAGAGCAGAGTTCTAGAGGGGTTGTACGGCACTACAAGCTCTTTAAGATAAATTTTGTCTCCTGTCCACTGAGAGCTTTATAAGTGAGAAGAAGAATCTTGCATTCTATTCTATATAGAAACTAATGCAGAGAAGCTAATACAGGAGAAATGTGATCTCTTCTCCTAGTTCTAGTTGTTATAGTTGTTGTTTATGCCTTTAACTCTGGGACTCTTATTGTGGGTAAGTTGTGCTGTATGAAATAGCACACACACAGAGGCGAGGCTAGAGGTGACTTCTTTTAGTGGAGACTTTAGGATAACGACGACCACACGCTCCCAGTCAACATGGGTATATAGGCAACAGACCAACATAGCTGAGCACCGAGTGCTCAATCGAATATACCACACTAGTCAGTGCATGTGCTCCAGCATTTTGAACCAGCCGAAGCATCTCAAGGGACTTGCTGGGACAGCCTGACAAAAGAGAATTACAATAATCCAGTCTACAGATAACAAAAGCATGGACTAGCTTTTAAGTATCACTCTAAGACAGGATAGGCCTGACTTTTGTAATGTTACAAAGATGAAAAAAGGCGGTTCTTGAAATGTGTTTTATGTGGGAGTTGAAGGACAAATCCTTGTCAAATAGTCCCCCAAGATTTCTAACAGTTGTGCCAGGCTTATGTCATCAAGGGCTGATATCATTAGAAAAGGTCTCTCTAAGGTGTCAGGGGCCCAGCACAATGACCTCTTACTTGTCTGAGTTAAGAAGAACGTTTCGGGCTATCCCGATCCTTATGTCTTTTAGATAAGCTTCTAGTTTCGATAACTGATTTGTTTCACCTGGCTTCATTAATACACACAGTTGAATATCATCAACATTGCAATGAAAATTGATGGAGTGTTTCCATATGACATCACCGAGGGGAAGCATATGTAAGGAAAAAAGAATTGGACCTGGCACAGGACATTGAGGAACTCCATAACTGTCTTTGGTGTACATAGAAGACTTATTGTTCACATGTACAAACTTGACTTGAACCAAATTAAAGTGGTCCCTGTAATCTTGAGTAATTCCGCTAATCTCTGTCGAAAAACATTATGATCTTTGTTGTCAAATCTGAACTGAGATCTAGCAAGACAGAGAGGAATCCACTATCAGAAGTTCAGAGTAAATCATTTGTTACTTTACCTAGAGCAGTCTCTGTGCTATGGTGAGCTCTGAATGTTGATAAAAGTCCTCAAACAAGCTGTTGTTTTGAAGGAAGTCACAAAGCTGATTAGTTATTACTTTCTCAAGGATTTTTAAAGTAAATTGAATGTTTGATATTGTTGACTCACTTATTTTTTTTATTCACTTTATTAACATGAAGGAAGTTAACATGGTTGTAAATGACTTGGAATTATTCTCTGCACTGACCTACACAGGTAACCAGTCCAGGGTATACTCCTACATTATAGTTATGTTTGGTTCCTGTGCTTCATAATCTAGAATAGAACAGCAGTTAAGGTAAACGATATATGGAAAGTTAAATGGAAAAATAATGTGTGGTAAAACGAAGTAAAAGTCGGTTTTAAAAGTTCATGATTAGATTTAAAAAATGGCAGGCAGCGGCAATTTAAATCCTGTCATCATAGCTGATATTTTTGCTGCTACAATTAGTTCAAGTTTTGAAATTGGCTGCCTTTCTCAACCTTTTTGACACCTAACCTAATATTTCAAGAATCTGACAGTATTTTCAGCAGTAACTAAGTAATCATTGTCATTCTAAACTGCAGTTCTGAAAAGTTTGCCAGTGTAAGAAATATCATAGTCTCATTATCTGAATGTTGGCAAAAGTTCCCTCTGGGGTCTTATGAGGGTCTGACTGAAAGTGAACCACTGACAAATGTAGTGTTGTGTGTTTTCTAACCTTGAACTGATAATCCTCTCCCCAGGGATGTGCTATGACATTCCATGTTTCACTGAGAGTGCACTTGAGTGAGTCAGTGCAGTTTGACTGCTCTGCACACAGCACTGCTCTCTATTACCATAATGATGACTCAGTCTTGTTCTCTGCCATGTCGTCCAGTCCAATCCCGTCTCTGTCTCCTGCTCTCAAGTCCTCTCCTCTCATCCTCTCCTCTCCTGTTTCTCCTTTCACTTTCACTGCCCTGTCCTTTATCACCCTGTGCTGTCGTCTCCTATACTTAGGCTGCTCTGTCATCCCTTCACCACTCTTCTCCTCTTTTTAAACCACTCCTGCTCCAGCATTTAATCACTTTCTTAGTTTGCTGACACAATCTAACATAGCTGTCTTTCATTGTTTTTTATTCCAGTCAGGTTAAAGGATTTGTATCCTAATGTTGTGTTAAGGGACCGCAATGTAATCTGTCCTCATTAACCATCACGCTGATTAGTTAGACTGAAGCAATGGATACTGGCCAAGTGTGTAACCAAGCTGCTCTACCTTGGGCCAGCTCTGTTTCCTCACCCCTCCCAGCGACCATGTGCTAAGGCTGAAAATAGAATCTGCTGCATCATATTCCCACTCCTCCTTGTAAAGTACCTATGGCTTAGCATACTGCTGCAACTGCTAGTCAAGATAAAACTTTGGCCAAGGCTCATTTTATTACTCCAGAGAGATTGCACTAGATATATCTAAGTGTATACTCAAATTTTAATGCCTGTCATTAGATTTTTAAAAAATATATTCTGTAAGTTTTTAACAGATAATGTTAAATGGTCAATGTGGGTACAGCTTTAACATTGCCAGTATTAAAAAAAGATCTTGTGAAATGTGTGATTGTGATCTTAATGTGTAAATGTGGTCCTTCAGTTTCCTCCATGGATCCTTACAACATCACATACCAAACTTGATAGGCTAACAGAGGACAAACCTCTGTTAAGGCATTTCTGGCGTTCTTGGCCAGGCTTTTAGAAAATGTGGACAACTGCCCATCTTGCAATGATTTCAAATATTAAAAAAAAAACAAAGTCTGAATACAAATCTGGAGTTAGAGCACCCAAAAAACTGATCCTTCTTTGTGCCAAGACCAACATTCCCAGAAAATGCCCTTAAAAATCTGTTGAGAGTTACATTGCACACAAATAAATAAACTAACAAATGTAAAAGAAAAAAAAAAAGAAAAAAAACGCAACCTCACTGGTGAAGGTTTTTATAAGCCATTTACTGTAATTAGTTATTTAGGTTATTCCCTTAATTGGTTAAGGTTATATTTTTGCTCGAGTTGTCTGTTTGTGTGACTGTTTGAAGGATAACTTCAACAGTTCAACAGATTTTAATTTAATTTTGAGGAAATGTTGGTCATAGCACAAGAAAGAAGTGATAAGATTTTGGTGGTGATCCGAATCAGGATGCAAATCTAGAATTTGTTAACATCCCAAGATAGGGCACTATTCCACATTTTTTGCTGATCACTTGGCTAAGAATATTGACATGCCTTGGCAGAGGGGTGTGCTCTGTGAGTTCTTCTAATTAAGATAAAGAATTAATGTTGGTGTCACTTAATTTTTTATGTTGTTGTTATAAATCAAACAATTAAATGTATTATATAATAATTAATTACAAAGTAACAGAGGGTCTCAATAAAATCCTAATTCAGCCACTAACAAAATACTGGCAAGATAGCTACTGTAGCAGAATGCATCAAATGAATGTGAAATCATATGTTGGGGTATTTTTGGCAGGGCTTACATGGCAGTAACTGATATTCTAAACCTGCCAGGATGAAAGGACAGTAAGTCTTAACCAAGGGCACAAAAAGACATGCTCAGCTTTCAGTGCACTGCTTTAATTTGATCCAAGCCAGTGGTCAAACAGTGTCTGTTCAAACTATGAAGCACACATTAGACAATAATATCCAAAACCAAATTCAAGATAAAACTTTTATATTGGGAGATACGATATTCCCTTAAAATGTTTTAGAAACACAAGCAGCAACTCTTTTCATTGGTTGAGTATTTTTCTTTCATCATGACTGTTTAAAGCTATACTCTCATTTAACAAATTTGTAAAAATCTTGAAAATAGAAATAAAATCAGTAGTCCACAGAATATCACCTTAAAATTGGACGAAATAGTATGCAATGATGTTTCTTTTTAGTAAAATAACAATCATGTCAAAGCTTTAATCATGACGCACTAAGTCACTAACTGAGAAAATCCTTGAAAGTTTTGCTACAACACTTCATTATAAAGGTAGCTCATCACAAGCTTTCTGTTGATTCATTGGAAGTAATTTCAGAAACTAAATTCTTGCTCATTTAAAAATTTGTACCTTTCTAATAAGAATATATTTTGTAACTGATTTTTTTTTAGGTTCCACACTAAATTGATTCAAGGAATTTTTACAAAAATGTTTGAGCTGTGTGGAAACTAAATGCTTAGTCACACAGCTGAAGAATTGTGGCACATGTACATTTCTGATATTGCAATTCTGCTGGCCCAATTGTCCAAACTAAAAAGCTGTCTTTATATATTGATCTTTGTTCTTAACAGTCATACAAAGACAGCTATCTAGTGCAGTATGTGTGTATGGGTGTGTGCGTGTGTGCGAGTGTGCGTGTGTGTGGTGTCTGTGTGTGTGTGTGAGTGAGGGTGGGTTTGTGTGTGTGTGTGTGGGGGGGGTGTTACCAAGAGAGGACAGGGTGCAGAGCAAGCAGAATCTACATTAATTAGCTGATTACACATTGTGTCAATTCTTTGAAAATTAATTAGAATAGTGATTGTTAACATTGTAGGAAATGATGCCTTGGCAATGTATACACTTTTTCAAACCACTGGACGTCTGGATAATTTGCAATATTCACCTTAAAAGCAACAATTTGTTTAGTGTGGAAATAGGGACAAAGTGAGGGCCCCATTAAATGATGAGGCCCTACACCATCTTCTGTTCATAGGTAGTGATGGGAAAAGAAAAAGGAATTAGCACTCACAATAAAGTCTCTGACATTTGTTGAACATTATGCTGCAGTAACAAAACAGGTGTGTGTCAGTCAGAGGCTTTCAATGTCATTTCAAGCACTTATGGGTGTGACCTTCTTATGTAATTAACACGGAGGATCAGCCAGGTATAAAGTCAACCAGGAAACAGAGTAAATAGAGATCCCAAACAAGGGTGGGCCTGTTTATTCCTATTGCTTGGACTCTATCTCTCTTTGCTTCTTCCTGCTCTGAGGATTGGCTGATTCTATTCATGCTTCTCATCAGCTCTCTTCTCTGCTGCTATCAGTTTTTCTTCAGTGTAGATTACTGCATCTCTCCTCCTCTTCCTCAGTCACCTTCTGTCCTTCTCATCAAGTGTCTGTTGGAATCAACAGTGTCAAGGTTCAGCTCTCCAGTGTCTGGATCCATATCATCATTGACCAGGCTGAGCTCCTCAGTTTTCAGGGATCACCAGTGTTTTGATTCAGCTCCACAGTGTTCAGGTCTGGATCAGCAGTTTCCAGGTTCAGCTTTTTCCATGTCTAAGTCCAGGTTTTCAGTGTCCAGGTCCCGATTCATAGGTAGCCACCCTCATCCGCACCTGCATCCATTTTTACCATATTCACACTATCAAGACACCATAAAGTGGTTTTCTTTGTTGCTGTCCGCTGCACTCCCTCATTGACTTTGCAAAACGTCCCAATGGTGTAATCACCAAAGATAGTGTGCATGTCTTATTTTCCCAACAATACAATAAATAACCAGAAAAAACAAAATAAAGTCTCATGTTCCTTGAGAGACTGTCACTGCAAAGGCTAACAGTGATGAATGAGTTGGAATTCAATACTGGTGCATGATTCAACATGGTTGCTATGCAAATTTGAAAGTGTAGGAAGCAGTCCGGTTTGTAGACATTATAATATTCAAAGCGCAACTGTTCCACTCAATCTCCTTTTGCTATACTGTAAAATGGCCTCTCCATGCAGGTAGCCTGTTTATTAATGAGTGCATGAAAGCCTAGTCCTTGTTCCCCATTATACAGACTGTGTATTGAGGTTCCTTCCATGAACCAGCATGTAACTGATGTCTTGGACAACCGCCATTGCTGTATGTGTGTATATGCATCAAGTTGTTGTCTGTTATGTATATATACATTGGCAGGTATACAGATGCTTGAAGACACTGCTTGTCTTTCTCTATGTAACCAGAGCATCTGTCTGCCCACTCTTCCCGGTGGTGGTTCAATCAACAACAGCTGGTTATTGCAGCAAATGGAGGAGACTTGCTCGCCTCTTTAGACTTCAACAGGCTCAAGCACAGTATCCATTTTCTGAAGCATGTGCCATTACTGCAAGACTGCTCGTTCTAACTCCCTCTCAATTAAGGCTTGTGAAGGAACAAAACATTTTTAGGCATATTCTCAGGAGTTAAAACATTTTTGAAATGTGATTGAAGAACGTTTCACATGTATAAGTCTGAATTACACACAAGATACTTAAGCTTTAACAACAGATCAGTGCTCAGTTAAAAAATCACCTAAACCTAATCAGGTCCTTTTTGGTCCTACAACATGTCTGCGTTGGCCAATGGGCAGCATAACCAGTACACAGCCAGGTTTGCCAAGTGGGAACCTCCTCTCACCAGTGTTCTGTCAAATTAATCTTGTAAGACTGCCAGAAGGCTGGGCAGTGAATGTCAGAATACCAAAACCACCTCTCCCCATGCGAGCTGTCACTACCCAATTCAAATTTCACAATTCAAATCGCTTTATTGGCATGATTTTAGGGCATTTTTACAAAGCATTTCATTAAAAAAATAAATACAGAAAAATAACAACTACATTCATTCATTCATTCATTTTCTACACCGCTTATCCCTTTTGGGGTCACAGGGGGGCTGGAGCCTATCCCAGCTGTCATTGGGCGAGAGGCGGGGTACACCCTGAACCAGTCGCCAGTCAATCACAGGGCCACACAGAGAGACAGACAACCATTCATGCTCACACTCATGCCTAAGGGCAATTTGAAGTCACCAATTAACCTAATGAGCATGTTTTTGGTCTGTAGGAGGAAGCCAGAGTGCCTGAAGAGAATCCACGCATGCACGGGAAGAACATGCAAACCTCACACAGAAAGGCCCCAACCCAGGGATGGAACCAGTGTATGGAGTTAAAATCATGTTAAAACCTCACAAACACACAAAACATGTTTTACTCATGCCCAAAAATTCACAAACAAACTCAATGTGATTTGCAAATACAAAATATCATTCACAAACTAATGCATTTTGTTTTGCAAATAAGAAACATACCTATCAAACAAATGGATCATGCTTCAGAAACAAATACTGCATTTTTTACACTTAGAAAGAAACATATTTCTGCAATTATAAAAAAAATGTCCTTCAAGTACATACAAAATTCTTTCAAGTACAAAAAAATATTCTTCAAGTAGAAAAAATATTCTTCGAGTACAACTAAAATCTTTCAAGTATGAAAAATTATTGTTCAAGTATGAAAAAATATTGTTCAAGTACGAAAAAATATTGTTCAAGTACAAACTAATATCTTTAAAGTACAAAAAAATGTTGTTCAAAAGCAAAAAACAATTCTACAAGTACGAAAAACTGTCAAGTGACTTTTGGCACAATCTTACCGCAGTCACATGAGTTTTGGTACTGATTTTCCGCCTAGCAAGATCCCCACGAAAAAGTAAACTTTCTAAGAAATGTCCGGTAAGTCACACTCCACAGCTGCAGGTGGCGCTGTTGATTCAATTTAAGGCTGCCGATTAGGCTAACTCAACTTTTCATTCTGTTTCTAACTTAATTAAATTAAACTATGGCCACACATAATAACTTTATACGTCTTGGTCTTATGATGGAATTTTAAAGTGAAGACGACCTCAGTCCACACACATTTGTCTTAGCATCATCTGAGAAGCCATGTTAAGTTACTGCAGATAAAATAAATGCCCTGCTTTCGCTGCCTTGAATGGTTTGATACAACGACTTAACTGGAGGCTTTTATTGTGAAAAGTGTACAGGAAGTCATCAACGCAAACATTTTTTAGCGGCACTGCGAATTTATTAATGGAATCAGGTAAAGACTTGGAGATATTTAACGCGAATGTGATCACATATCAGTTCCAAATACTACAGGAGGTTAAAGTGTGATCAGAAACAGCCACAGTGGGGGGTTATATGCTGCAAACAAAACAGCTTTGTGCACCTCCATATGCACTTTACCTCCAACAGGCGAAAATCAATGCTTTTACATGCCATGTTGTGTGGTGAAAAACACTAGCACTAACTTCTCCACTTCTCATCAACTTGGAAATGTGAGGATGCCTCCCTCTCTGTGCTGCTCTCCCCCCCCTTACTGCCTCTCTGCTCGGCTGCTCGAGGAGGGGCGTGGTTCCCCTGCACGGCAGCCTCACACCTGTTTCTATTCACCTAATCACCGCTTACTATTTACACTGGCTCTGGACACCTCTGCAGCGTTGGTGGATTTCCATGTCTACTGTGGTTTGTGCTGGCCGTTCTTTTTCTCAACCTGAACTTACTTTGTGCTGACTTTAAGCCCTTGTTGAATCTCCCCTTGGGAGTTTTTTGCCTTTGAGTGTTTTTGTGACTTGAAACCTCGATTACCTGCTTATGAACTTACCTTATCCCTGCTCCTTCTCTCTACAGTGTTCTCCACAAGCCCTCACCACTGCTGCCACTTGTCAATACTCACCTTCGTCACTGGAATCCCACACGGACACTGATTTCCCCCTTTGCCCCCCTTGGAGTGTGTTTAACAATAAAACCTGTCAACTTTTTACCTGCCTCCATCTTTGAGCTTTTGGGTCCAACTATACAACATTAAAGGGTCATATCCTAACAGTAATCCACTGACTAGCCAAAGTGGACCAGATAAAAGAGGCTTTAACAAACCAAGGTATCCTCTTAGGACAACATGACAACATGCTACACGGGGTAGCCGGCTCCTTGGAGGAGCTCACATGCCAGGTGATTCAGATCAACCCTCAGCTTAACGAGCTCACTCTCCCTGCTGCAGCCACCTTTCCGGTGAGTTTTCCTCCAGCTCCTGTCCCTGCTTCCCTCTCTCTCCCTCATCCAGAGAACCTTTTGTGACCACATCAGAACTGTATTCCGGGGGTTTTGGCTCCTGTGGCCGTTTCATCTTTAATTGCCAGCTAGTCTTAAGTTACAGCCTCCACTTACTCAACTCTACCAGACTTTCACCAGTTCTCAACTCTACCAGACTTTCACCAGTTTGTAAGCTGTCCTACCAGGAAGAACAGGACAATAGACCTCCTGTATGCAAATGTAAAAGACGCTTACACTGCCATCCCCCTACCACCTCTGGGAAAGTCTGATCACAACCTGGTCCTGCTTAAACCACAGTACAAGCCAAAGATCCAGAGACACCCAGTTACCACACGCACCTTCAGAAAGTGGTCTCCTGAGGCAGTGGAGACACTTAGAGACTGTTTTGAGTCGACCGCCTGGAGCGCCCTACAAGAGCCACACGGTGAGGACATTGAGGGGGTCACACACTGCACAACTGACTACATGAACTTCTGTATGGATGTTGTTGTTCCCACAAAAACTGTGCGCTGCTTCCCGAACAACAAGCCCTGGATTACCAGTAATGTCAAGGACATCCTTAACAGGAAGAAGAGAGCATTCAAGGAAGGAGACCAGGCAGAGCTGAAGCGTGTGCAGGGGGAACTCAAGGTTCAGCTCAGAGAGGCAAAGGAGGAGTACAGAAGGAAGGTGGAGAAGAAGCTGCATAACAACGACATGAGAGAGGTCTGGGAGGGCATGAAGACCATCACAGGATGCAAAAAGAACAACAGATCAGATAACAGGGACCACGTGAGAGCAAACCAGTTCAACTTGTTTTTTAACAGGTATCACAACCCGGCCACTGTACCCAGTGTCTGCCCCCCCAGCACCTCTCCTTACACCTCACCTCTAGTCCCCATCCCTCCCACCATCACCAAGGATCAAGTGAGCAGAGAGCTGAAGAGACTCCGTCCCAGAAAGGCAGAAGGCCTGGACAGGGTGTGTCCAAGGATGCTTAAGGCTTGTCATGCAGAACTGGGGGAGCGGCTTCATCATGTCTTCAACATGAGCTTGCAACTTGGGAAGGTCCCTGTGCTCTGGAAGACTTCATGCCTCACCCCGGTCCCCAAGAAAAAAAACCCCAGCAAGCCATGTGACTTCAGGCCAATTGCATTAACATCCCACATCATGAAGACCTTCGAGCGGCTGCTGCTCCATCTCCTCAGACCCCAGGTTCACCATGCCCAGGATCCATTGCAGTCACTTATCATGCAAAGGTAGGCGTGGAGGATGCCATCCTCTATCTACTACACAGGGCTTACTCTCATCTGGACAAAGGGAGCAGCGTGATGAGAATCATGTTCTTCGACTTCTCAAGCGCTTTTGACACCATCCAGCCCCTCCTACTGAGAGACAAGCTGACGGAGATGAGGGTGGACTCGCACCTGGTGGGATGGATCTCAGACTACCTCACAGAGAGACCACAGTACGTCAGACTGAAGGACTGCACATCCGACACTGTGGTCAGCAGCATCAGAGCACCACAGGGGACTGTGCTCTCTCCAGTCTTGTTCACCCTGTATACATCAGACTACCAGTATAAGTCTGAGCTCTGCCACATGCAGAAATACTCAGATGACACTGTGATAGTGGGATGTGTCAGGGATGGCCAGGAGGAGGAGTACAGGAGCCTGGTAGGGGACTTTGTGACATGGTGCACTTCAAACCATCTGCAGCTGAACACCTCCAAGACCAAGGAGATGGTGGTAGACTTCAGAAGGAACAAGCCACTCCCCCAACCTCTTTCCATCGGTGAGGTCGACGTGGAGGTGGTAAAGACCTACGGGTACCTGGGGCTGCAGCTGGACGACAGGCTGGACTGGTCATCAAACATGGACTCCATCTGCAGGAAGGGACAGAGCCATCTGTACTTCCTAAGAAGGCTGAGGTCCTTCAACATCTGTAAATAGCTGCTGCAGATGTTTTACCAGTCCGTGGTGGCCAGTGTCCTCTTCTATGCTGTTGTGTGCTGGGGAAGAAGCAGCAAGAAGAGGGATGCAGCACGGCTGGACAGACTGGTGAGGAAAGCTGGCTCCGTAGTGGGCGCAGAGCTGGACTCTCTAGTCACAGTGGCAGAGAGAAGGACCCTCAACAGGATGCATCATGGACAACACCCACCACCCTCTGCACAGCGCCTTTGCCAGGCAGAGGAGTGTGTTCAGCGGCAGATTGCTATCACAATCCTGCTCAACACACAGACTCAGGAACTCTTTTGACCCCCTGGCCATACGTCTATACAACACCTCAAGGGCACGGCAAGGGGGAAGCACACAGTGACTCTGGACTTCCTTCCCTCCCCATTTCACTCTTAGTTAAAATGCACCTTAATGCTCTGCACTAACTTCTCCTCAACTGTTTACTGGCTCTGCTGTAAGTTAGCATATTTTTATCCCTGCATAGGTTTTTTGTACAATACTGTTAACTTCATCTCTGCACTGGTTTTTGCACTATACTTGTTAATTTTATCTCCACACTGGTTCTTTTGCACATTCTTGTCAATTTGCTAATTTTATCCCTACTTGCTAATTTTACTCTGCTCAGGTTTTGCACAATACCTGTTAACTTTATCCCTGCACAGGTTTTTACACAGTACATGTATAGACTCTTAACTGCACGAGTTTCTACTCATCTAGGGGTTTTTTTTTGTTTTTTTTATGTCTTTATTGTCTTGGGGTTAAAAAATTATGTTGGGGAGGGGGATATTATTATTATTACTATTTCCTGGGGTCAATCTGTAAATTGTCTTATGTCATGTTCGTCTTGTAACCTGCTACTGGATGCTTGAATTTCCCTCGGGATCAGTAAAGTATCTATCTATCTATCTATCTATCTATCTATCTATCTATCTATCTATCTATTCCTCTGAGGAGGCTTAAGTGGCTTACGTGGTCAATTTACTTAGGGATAAGGCGGCTAAATGGGCTACTGCATTATGGGAGGGGGGTTCTAGCGTATTATCCTCTTTTGACCAATATACTTCCCATTTACGTCAGGTTTTTGACCATCCTATTTGGGGGCAGGAGGCCGCTAAGCCTCTTCTGTCTCTCAGTCAGGGCTCTCCACCCATAGTTTCCTATTCGGTTGACTTCCAAATTTTAGCTCACGAATGTGGGTGGGACGAACAGGCTCTCAAAGCTATCTTTATTAAGGGGTAATCAGAAGAATTAAAGGATGAATTAGCAATTAGGGATGAACCCACTTCGCTACAGGATCTCATAGTTTTAAGTATTAGGATTGATAATCGCCTAAGAGAGAGAACTAGGGAGAGAGTGGTGAGGTCTCACTGGATGGCTCCCTCTCCTGGCCAAGAGAAGTCCCTAGTAGTTCCAGTTCCTGCTTTGCCTTCTCCCCCTGCTTGTGCTCCCCCTGCTGCTCCGGAGGAACCCATGCAACTGAGTAAGAGTTAGCTGAGTCAGAAGGAAAGACGGAGATGCCTGGATGAGCAGCTGTGCATGTACGGCGGAGAGAGCAATCATTCCCTTCCCTCTTGTCCCAATCAGCCAAAAGGCAGGACTCATCACTAAAGAAGAGCATAGTGGTGAGTCAAACCTCTTCTCCCCTCAGCTCTTCACCAAGAGTTTCTTTTCCCTCAAACCTGTTTTGGCCCCATAAGTCGATAAAGTTCCATGTTTTCTTAGATTCAGGTGCAGACGACAACTTTATCAATGGGGATTTCATTAAAACTAACAACATCCCTTTAAAACCCCTGCTTCAGCCTAAGAGAGTAGAAACTTTGGACGGACGCATCATTACTTCTGTCACTAACCAGACCATCCCTTTGACTCTCCTGATCTCTGGTAACCACAGAGAGCAGATTAGTTTCTTTGTTATTCCCTCACCTCACTCTCCTTTAATTCTTGGCCTCCCTTGGTCCAGACAGCACAGACCACATATTGACTGGGTCAGTTCCTCCATAGTCAGTTGGAGCACTAATTGTCACTCATTGTGTCTCCATTCAGCCTCCCCTGAATCCAAGACCCCCAGTAGCAATCCCTCTCCACCTGACTTGTCCAATGTACCCCAAATTTATCACAATCTGGCTCCAGTTTTCAGTAAGGATCTGGCATGCACTGTACCACCCATCACCCTTATGACTGTGCAATCAATCTCCTCCCTGGTGCACCTCTCCCTTCAAGCCGCCTGTACAACTTATCACACCCGGAAAAGGAAGCCATGGAAAGTTACAGTAAAGAGCCCCTGGCCGCTGGCCTCATCCGTCCTTCCTCCTCTCCCCTCAGTTCAGGGTTTTCTTTGTGGGGAAGAAGGACTCCTCCCTTAGGCCCTACATCAATTTCCAGGGTCTAAATGAAATCACCATCAAGGACAAGTCCCCTATTCCTCTCATCGACCCTTCTTTTGAGCCCCTTTGCCATGTCCAGATCTTCTCTAAACTTGATCTTCACAATGCTTATCACCTCATCCGGATCAGAGAAGGAGATGAGTGGAAAACTGCCTTTAATACACCCCTGGGGAATTTTGAATATCTGGTTATGCCTTTTAGTCTCACCAACGCCCCAGCAGTTTTCCAGACCCTTATGAATGACCTGTTTAGAGACATGCTCAACCGGTTTGTGTTCATCTACCTGGACGACATACTCATCATCTCATGATCATCTCAAGAACATGAACAGCATGTATGTCAGGTACTTCAACGACTCATGGAAAATCACCTCTTTGTTAAGCCTAAAAAATGTGAATTCCACACCCCTTCTGTCTGCTTCCTCGGCCAGACCCAGGCTGTGGCTGAGTGGCCTACCCCTACCACCGCAAGGAACTTCAACGCTTCCTCCGATTCGCCAACTTCTACCGCCGTTTCACCTGGAATTACAGTAAGGTGGCTTCTCCGCTCACTAGTGTAACACATACGCTACCCTATTAAAGCACAGATAAGGCACTAACAGATAACTATACAGTTATGATCTGGGCTAGGCATCAGAAGAGTAGGTCGGCTCTGGGAGCGGAGAGTGAGACACTGAACGCACTTTAAGTTTAGTGACACCATATAATATAAGTGTGAAATAGAAAGCACATTAATATTGACAACATATATAATGACAATGACAAATACGAATGGCCATTCACAGAAATATACTATATACAATAATTGGTTCAATGGCAGTGCATATGATCCGTTAATGTCCCAAAAAAGTTCATAATTTGTCTGCAATGGCAAAGCTCAACAACCATACCGCAGCCCAACGGTTGAGTGTCCAGTGAGGGGAACTGAGTCCAAGGGTTGGGCAGTGAAAAAAAGGGTAGTGGGCGTATGGGCTGTTAGTGAGTTGCAAGGGGAAAAAGTTAGGAAAGGGAGCAGCTGCACTAAAGAGCCTCCTACCAGCCCGACCAGAGCAATGGGGGTTCAGTTGATTCGTCCTGGCACAGTCTTCAGGCTTTGTGCCTAGCTCCTAGCACGTCATCAACCTGGCCTGCCTGAAAAACAGGTCCTATATCAATATCTAGTGTGCACACAATGTTCAAAATACTACAGCCAAATAGCAGTATATCAAAGTTCAAAAATTCCAATATATAATAATCACATTCTTGATATATTAATCAATGTGAATAAATAACATAATATCTGTTATATTAATATATTTATCACAATAAATCAAATATCCAGATAAGCGTCCAGGACCAAAGTGCATAGCAGTATCAGAGGCTACCTGAGCTGCAGGTAAGTGCATTGGATGCATTATTTAATGATCTAAGTGCTATTGTGCCAAAAACAGTACTACACACAATCATGAAATCATGTCACAATCTTAACACTTCATGTGGCGGAACACATTCAGAGAAACAGGCATATAAGTCTCCATTAACCGCACCAAACAATCAACAGGTGGCGTCTAAGCTAAGCTAAGCTAAGCTAAGCTAACATTATTCAACTTACCAATTCAATGATTCATTCAGCATGCAACGTTGATTGAGACGCTCCGTGGCTTCGGTAGTCGGCTCCTATGTGTTCGACAATTGCTGCATTTAGTTTCGGACTGTTAATGTTACATTATGCGAGCAATGATACCATGTACCTGCAGCAAACATTTCCCCAGTGTGCCCCCCTCGCTACTGCCGGCAGCACGCCACAGGTGACTCGTATATCTGTGATTGGGGTGCGCTCTGTCTCATGAGGGCATGACGGCGTGACGTGATGATGTAATGTTTTACATTGTAAGGGAATGAGGATGAATGAATTAGTGTATTTTCCACCCGGGTTACACTAGTCTAACCTCAATCAATGTCCCGTTTTTATGGTCCCAGGAGGTTGACAGTGCTTTTTGTAAGCTCAAGGAGCTCTTCACTGGGGCGCCTGTTCTCCTTCACCCTAACCCCTCTCTCCAGTTCGTGGTGGAGGTAGATGCCTCGGACTCAGGCAAAGGAGCCATTCTCTCCCAACGTGACCCCAAGACCCAAAAGCTCCATCCCTGTGCCTTCTATTCTCACTATCTTTCTACTGCTGAGAGGAATTGGGCAATAGGGAGCAGTTAGCAGTGGTGGGGCTCTTCAAGAGTGGAGACACTGGCTCGAGGAGTCTGAGTTGCCCTTCATCATCTGGATGGACCACAAAAATCTTTCATACCTTCACTCAACCAAGAGATTAAATCCCTGTCAGGCTAGGTGGTCTCTGTTTCTCAGCCGATTCGACTTCACCATCTCTTATTGACCAGGTTCCAAGTACACTAAGCCTGACGCTCTCTCCAGAATGTTTCACCCCCTTCAGAGTCGTCGGATCCTGCTACCATTGTTCCTACTTCCTGCATCCTCGGAGCTGCTCGTTGAGAGATTGAACAAACTGTTAACGAGGCGTAGAAGGATCAGCACAATCTGGGCATAGGGCCCCCTAACCGGTTGTTTGTCCCGGAGTCTACTCACTCCAAGGTTCTTCAATGGGGGCACTCTTCCAGACTTACCTGTCGTCCCAGAGCTAATCGAACCCTGCAGTTTCTCCAGCAGGCTTTCTGGTGGCCCAATATGACCCGAGACACCCGCGACTTTGTTGCTGCCTGCTCAGTCTGTGCCCGAGGTAAAACATCTCATCCCCCTCTGGGCTGCTGCGCCCCTTACCCATCCCAAGCCGACCCTGATCTCACATCGCTGTGTACTCAGTTACTGGACTTCCCCCATCACAAGGTAACTCTGTCATTCTAACTGTTATTGACCGCTTCTCTAAGATGGTTCACTACATTCCCCTAGCTAAGTTACCTTCTTGCTGTGAGGCACGTGCACTACCTGCTGCGCCACCGTACTACCCTAACAATGACATATTTATTTAAAATATAAATGAAATAGTTAATAACAGTATAACAAATTTGTATTATTGTAACTGTAAAGGTAAAAAAAAGGTTACGAGTATATACAGAGAAAATAAAAGATGATTCAAAATTTTAAAAATTAATACATTTGAGAGCATTTTAAGTGTGTTTGTGTGTGTGGGTATGTGTGTCGGTGTGTGTTTGTACGTGTGTTTGCATGTGTACATGTATTTTTGTGTGTACTGTGGTTGTGTGTGTTCAGGTTGTCCTTCGGTCCTCACACCTTTGGACACATTTGGCATAAATAATCTCACAGTTCAGCATTTCTTCCAGTTAATATAAGATTTCCCGAAGGACAACCTGACTCTGCCTGTTGGTCATCACAGAGTCTGTCCTATGGGAGCAAGCTCTTTTTGTGATGACCAGTCTCTATAGCTAATCTGTGGTCATCGAGTCTGTATCCTGTCAGGACTTTTCTCAGTTAAGGACCTTTTACAGGGCTCAGGTACACTGTAAAAAAAATCCCGTTAATTTTACGGAAAAAAGCTGTGGTTGCCAGAATTTTACCGAAATAAATATGGTGGAACTTTTTCTTTAATTACGGTAAAAGGATATTAATACTGTAAATTTTACGGTTAATGTCAGATTTTTATTCCAAAATTTACCGTATAATAACAAGTTTTCACCATCTAAAAAAACACAGTTTTGCTGTAAAATAAACATGATTTTCATGTTAGTTATACATTAAAACAGTACTTGTTTACGGTAAAAATGTATATTTATACGGTAAAATATGGTTTCAAACCCCAACCTTTTCCATAAAATCAGCAGCACCAATACAATTTACCGTATTAATAGAAAAATTTCTACAGTATTTATTACGGTAAAATTCTGGCAACCACAGCTGCCAGTTTTTTACCGTAAAATTAACAGGTTTTCCATAAAATCAACAGAACCAATATAATTTACCGTAATAATAGAAAAAGTTCTACTGTATTTATTACGGTAAAATTCTGGCAACCACAGCTGCCAGTTTTTTACAGTAAAATTAGCCGTTTTCAATGTGCAAATGACAGTGTTTCAATGCAATATAAAGGTTTACTTTATTTTTTATAGATTTCCTTAAAATGCAAAAACAGAAGGTTTTGCCATTATATATGACTGTGTTATAAAGTAAAATCTATAACATACTGAGGTATTGCTTGTCGACTTACTCTGAATGTCTATTGCCTGTAATCTAAAATCTTAAAACACAACATAACTTGCATAAAAAAATACCTATTTGCTTTTTAACAGTAAAATACTGGTAACTCTCCCTGTATTATATATCACTCAAAACACACCAATTAGCTTTTTTTGGTTAGAACCCAATGACTTAACATAATACTATTTTCCACTTAAAACATCCACACTGTAAAATAAAACAAGTTTTTACTTTGAAAAATATGGAAACTCATTGACTTTGAAAAATCCAGTAAAATAAACTTGATTTCTGTAAGTTCACATAAGTTATTTAAGTTCACAGTAATAACCCTAACTTAATTACTTTGAGTAATTAATATTTATGTTTAGTCTGCAATACAAATTTCAAAATACTTATTCTTCATTACTATTACTTTTAATTATACTTCTTATTTTTTAGTGTGCATTCCTTGTTTATCTATTTATCTATTTTAAGTGTTAATTTTTGTACATGTTTATTGAATGTTCAATATACACATTTGTTTACTATAAAGCAATTAAACTAACATGTTAAACCCCAAAACAGTGGTAAACACATGAAAAATTAAAACAATATCCTTAATATCCTTAAAACAAAATAAGAACACTTTGCAGTTGTGTCAGCAGCCATTAAACATTTATTTTATTTAAAAAACTCTCAAACCATATTTGAAAAGACTTAAAATGTCTCACCAAAACAGGATGATTCTGACTTCGCGATGAAGATATGAGATTTTTCAGTGTGAGAAGTTTCACTCTTTGAACAAAGTTCAGTGTCTTTTCCATAGATTTGGGGTAGGCCAAATGTAGTGTCAGTGCAAGTCAGACCAAATAGAAGCCAAACCGCTTGAGGCAAGTCCTTGGTGTTGTCCATGGCAATTCCTCCCTCAAGACCAGTGGCCGTTGAAAAGGGATGGAGGTGTGCGGTGTGGTCGGGCTGAAAATCGTCGTCACTCACAACAGAAACAGCACTGCTCCCCAAGCCAGAGTCTCACCACTCGTGTCCTGCTGAAATAACAGACATATTGGTTGTGATATTAGGAACAATCAAAGGTGTAAGCTTTTAGAAATACATTTTTTCCTTTGATTTTAACACTGAGCTCCACATTAAAATCGACACAAATTAAATGATGCTGCACTGAAAGTCAAATCTGTTTGACTTTGAATAGATTTAAATCAAAGTGAAACTGGTGATCATACAACTCTTCAAACATTTTATTATATGGATTCTGATTAGACAGTTACTGTTCAATGTTTCTTTATGTTTTATGAGTAAGTGCATATTTAACGCTAGCTCATGTACAAATTATTACATATAGGACTCAGAGTTAATTGAGATTTAAGGAGGTGCCATTCAGAATAGTTCAACAATATAAAACAACGAATGATGACCATGACATAAAAACAATAACAGTGTTTTAAAAATGTTCTATAGCATCCAAAAGATGAGTGTTTAATTCTCGGGTGATTTTAGGGGCTTTGTCTGCTCCTGGATGCCGGAGGGTTAATTTCTATTTAAAGTATTGTTTATAAATTTGCAATTCTGGTCCTGCAACAACCCTACTTATTTGACAAAAGTACTCATGTGGCATGCCTTGAAGAAATAACCAGAGTTATCTCCAACTGCAAAGGGAATCCATTTGAAGACAACAGAGCGCAGAGCAGTCACATCTGGAAACTCTGAGAAAGAGACAAAGGATCACTTAGTAGTTGAGGGGCTTCACATGAGTCTTTGATATAGTACCTATGTTGAGTAATCAAATTATTTACCATGAGGTTTGTGCATTTTTTGTCCAATGGCTCCTTTTCTCAACTTGAAGTGTCCAATAAAAGGGGGTGTGTGCTGGTCCAAAGCCTCAACGAACTTTCCTTCAAGAATTTGGTTGAATTCTGCAAATACCTGGGCCAAAAAGAGAGAGAGATTGGGGAGAGAAGAGGATGATTAACAATTAGTAAAGTAACCTAGGTGAAAATCAGCTGTGCAAACTAAAAACTGTAATGGCTACTAAAAAGCCTTTTGTGTGTTAAAGTCTGCATACAGGCAAGTAGAAATGATTATTGGTGGCCAGGTTTTCACAACTTCACCTCACATGTACTGATACAATTGAGAAAAAGTTTTAGTCTAATTTTCTTCAAACTCTTTGCTGTGTAATGTGGTCAAGTTTGATGCACTCTGCATCCTCGTCGTGAAGAAGTGTCACGGCGGACTCTCGAAAAACCTTTAACAATTTTTACATTCAAAATGGTTGTGTGTGAATGACAGAAATAAAGATGATAAAGTATTAATGCACCAAAATAAATACCAAATAACTGATAAAACAAGATGACAATATCTGAAGAAACTGACCTGAAATGCTGAAATGTTATTGTAATGTGATATCAATGCTGTAAAATAATCTGACCAATTACTAATGGGGAGATGAAACCTTCTTGTTCGATAACTGTTCCCACACTTGATTTCTTAAATAATTGTACCATTTTTCCAGGAAAAAGCTGACATACATAACAACCATAAACTATAAAATTAATAATGATACAACATGATAAATCTGATTTTTGATGATACCAGTCATAATAATATCAGTTTCAATCAGAGACCAGAAAGTGAAATAAATCAGAGTAAAGATCATCACTCTTCACTCTGATGTTGGAGAGGACTCCTGTAAACAAACTACTCTCTGTCACTCTATATTAGCACACTGTTCATGCATTATCATTGATCTCAGACTAAGTGAAAATTATCCCAAACATTGTTCATCTTAAACTGACAAGAGTGGCAAAACTGATGACCATTAAATTACTAATTCAGATCCAATTTTAATTTTAGTTTGTTTTGTTATTTCAGAGGGTCACATAGTGGGATTGATACATTCCAGTTCAATTATTAACCAGATCATTGTTGCACCAAGTCTGAACCAGAAATTATTTATATCTTGAATAATTTCTGTGTATTTAAATAATAATAATATTTCAAAGTTGTCTGATCAATGTTAAACCCGCTGAATGACCTTCAAATATGTACAAAACAAACAAAAATATAAATAATTAGTTGTAAATTTGTAATCCAATGTTCATCAATTTTGCCAATCTATAAGTTTAAGATATACATTAATATTTGGGACACTTTTCACTCAATTTGACATCAGTAGTTATTCACGAACAGTATGCTAATATGATATGAGGGAGTATTTTCTTTGCAGGGATCCTCTCTAATGTCACAGATCAGACTGCCCCTCTCAGATAAGTATTTTTATTGATTCATTCCACTTTCTGGTCTCAGACATTATTATGATCAGTATAAATAAGAATAATATTTATCTTATTGTACTGTATCAATATTAGTTTTATAGTTTATGGCTGTTATGTATATCAGCTTTTGCTGTAAAAATACATAACTATTCAACAGATAAGCTTGTATGGGAACAATAATCAAACAAACAATTATCTAACATCCTTTTTAATTATAAGTCAGATTACTTAATGGCATTTATATCCCAAAACACAAAATGCATCATTGTTTTAGCTCAGTTTCCTCAGGGATTGTAATCTCTTATTTGATCAATAGTTTGGTAAATTATTTTGATGAATTAAGACTTTTTCCTCCTAACTTCTGTTGTCTACCACACTGCCTTGGCGCACAGTCATACCTGCTGAAATGATGCCCACATGTGAGAAAATGAGCCACTGCAGGTTTTGTTGTTCATTCTGCCTTTTTCTTTATTCTGCAATGTTGCACAGAAATCTAGGGTCATCATACTATTATTAATGTGCATAGCTTTTAATCATGCATATTTAATAAATATAATCTCTGAGACATTACTAGTTCAGTGTGTAGATGGCAAATGCAAATACCTTTAATTACTGGAGTTACGTAGTGCTGGCCGATCACCATTAGTTTCTGCCTGAATGAGGGGCAGAAAGAACATAAATATCAAATTACTTTCAGCAAATCATGACAAAACCTACTTCAAAAATGACACCTGTCTTAAAAACATTTAAAGCAATGACCCTGTATTATCATGTGGTGACAATGTACAGATTAATTCTGAAAATTTGGGACATTCAGAATTTTGAAAGGCTGTGGTTAAAGTCAAAGACAGAGTGAAAATTAAACATGAGCCATTTCTTCATTCAAATTAGTTGGGGCAATAAAATGAAGTTTTACCAAAAGAGGAACACCAGGGGATGATTCATTATGTCATTAAATCAACCTTTTAAAAATCTTACTATGAATCACCCAGAAAAATCCACAGGTTTGTTCAGCAGACACTTGTCAGGTAGGACATGGTCATGGATCTGTTGAAGCCAAACTGGGTAAACAGAAATGTAGACATTTCACAAATTAAGACACAAAGTGACTTTAATTTGAAGTATTTTGAGGATCCTCTACATTTTGGAAAGCACAAGTCTCAATCAACATTCAAACTTCAGATAAAATTAATCAGATATTTGGATGAAAACACAAGATGGCTTTGATTTTTTAATTATCCTTTTCAAAAGAACTTCATCCACCAATAATTAATAAGTAAATATTTTGCTGTGTAGCCTTAAATCTACCATAACAGCTTTACAAAGGTTTTACTGCACACACTCAAAGCAAGAATACACATGGTCACTGGTGTCTGTTCAGTGACACTGAAACTATGAATACACTAACATGAGACATTTTCCAGATTCGTAATAAAATTAAAGTTTTTCAAAATTTAAAGTCATGACCAATATGAGCATGCGCGTGCTGTGTAACTACAGAAAAGCTAAAAAGTGTTAACCTCACCTGAGCAGGTGGGACTACATACAGTTGGTTGCAGACAGACAGCCGTGGTGCATGAGTAATATCAATAACTACAAGTCCAATAAAAGAAATCTCACGGTGGAAATAGTTAAAACACAAACATATTCGGATATTAAAGACTACTGAAAAGTCTGTGTGTTGATATAGGCGTGCAGTAGGTTTCTGTCATGAGCTTGCTATGGTCAAATTTTAGCTAGCACATCAGGACTCATTTTTTCTTTTTCACTGGCAGTTAATGAAACCTTTTACCGCATTCCCCCGAAAAACTTAACTTGGTACACACACGCTGTTGTAGATAATCTCTATTGTTAAAAATACTGAAGTGAATTTAATGTTTTACTCATTTAACTTTTGAATGTTGCAAAAATAGCCTGAGCAGATCCTGTAACAAAAGTAATGTTTAAGTTATCGGCTCCGCTAACTCTATAACTAGAAATCTCGTCACTTTGTCACTGAATCACGGATTTAAAGCAGAAAATTGATTAATATATTCTTTACTCACCAAATAACCGCAGCAGGGAGGAGTCTCGCTGCAGCGCGGACCACAGGAGCAGTAATGGTTACGCTGCTGTACCTGGACTTGCCCAGACACGTCCCGACAGCGCCAGAAGGAGGCGGAGTGATCTGCGCGCCAGAATGATCGAGAATAGTGCTGGCAGAAAGTAGAAAGTAGTGCCAGACCGAGACCGAGTGATATGCGCATAACTGAAGGATGAAGGACAGTATCGGCAAAAGCCAGCAGTGGGAATCCTCCACAGAAACAATACAAATATTCAAAAGGCTGAAAAGCAAACAAACAAAACCATTTTGAAACTAGATGCCTTATACTTTCAATAACTTGAGCATTTAGCCTACAATAAGCTGGTGTAGATAAATAAAATAAAATAAAGTAAATCAAACCTCATATGCTATATCATTAAAGGGTTCACCAGGAAAAAATATAATGCCTTTAATTTGGAAGAGTGAAAAACTGTGTCAAAAAGTGGTATTAGCTGAAAAATAATGGGGGGAGCAAATAACAACAACAAAAAATCAGACAAAGAACGGCTCGCATGACTGTTTACTTTCTCCTCACAAAATATATCATATAATATTTTAATATCTTATTGTCCAGATTTGAAAGAGAAAATAATAAGCATTTTTTTAAAACTTTGATCCTTTTATCAAATGAGATGATGGAATGTGGCCCAAAGTGTAGGCTAGAGCAAAAGAGATTTGCTGCTCCATTTATATGGGCAAAACAAACAAACAGCAACAACAACAAAATCAAACCCCCCTGAGGTTATTTCAAGTGACTTGATTGCTAAAATGTGAAGATGAAAATAGATGGTGAAAGTCGATATTTTCAGGCAAACACAGTAGCCTGAATTTAACGGCCAAAAACTGTTTTCTTTTTTCCAAACAGGAATGTAAAAATTATGGTATTAGCTGTTATATATTACAACATATTTTTGTTATCAATACAAGGTTAGTAAACTTAACAGTGACAAATTGTAATTTTTGCAAAAAATTAATGCAAAAATTACAGTACTGACTGTTATATGAAATATGGCATATTCCCGTTATAATCACAGTTCAAGGGTATTTAACAGTGAAGTAATGTATTTTTCCAGAAAAAAAGTGTAGAAATTATGGTTTTGACCGATATATTTGTTCACAGTGTTTCACCGTTCCAAAAATTGTATTTTACAGTTTTATAGTTTACAGTTTTTTACCGTCGTAGTTTTACAGTTTTTTACTGTAAAATTTACGGACTTTTTTTACAGTGTAATCTGCAAGTCTGTGTTCTCTGTTTGAGGCTGAATAACATATAAATTTGCCCTTTTTTTAAGTTGTTTCCTCTTAGTATTTCACATAAATATCTTTCTGTTCTATCTGTATCTGGTTCCAGCTTTTGGCAGCTCAGGGCAAGGAGATGGTAGGACTGGGGGTCACTAGTTTTAGAATGTCGGTCAAATTTAAGCACGCTTTTTTAATTTTAAATTTTAGGAGATATTAACTGAGTTCTGCTCTAAATGTGTTGTTCAGTTTTTTGCTTTGTGCCTATGAGTGCTGTGTGAAATGATAAAATGATTATTCTGTCGCATTTGAGCCAGATTGTAATGTAATGCCAAAATAATATATTTTCTAATTGCATAAATAGCCCGTTCTTGTTTTTATCTTTCAGCTCTTTCACAGCCACGATGAAGTTTCCTGCGAAGCTTTTTTGTGTTTTTAGTTTACAGGTGTCCATTCTGCATGTTTTACACCCACCATGCCAACTCAGATACCTTTACTTTAAGTCCCCTACAACATGGCCATCTCAGCCCAAACAGCACTGTCATCTTCAATGGCTCCAAGCTCCAACAACATAGAAGTATCTACGCTTACACATGGCCCCTATTGGCCCAACAAACAAAACACACCTATTCATGAAGCCAAAAGATTGGCAAAGAGAACACTCAAAAAATGGACGGATACAAATAAATGTCTGCTGAGAGCTTAGAAAAGAGAGGGGTTAATAGAGTCAGAGTGAGGAGAATAATTATTTTTTCCCACTATTTTGTTCCCCAAATGTTATAATTCCATTTTACACTGACTGGGTCTAGGCATGTCTTGTATCTTCCCAACCCTCCTTCACAAACAGTGTCCCTGCGATCCAAGCTCTCTCAGTAATGAAGCAGAAGATCCTGCTTTGAACAGTCCACATCCCACCTCTGCCTGACAGCCTCCAACTTTCCATCCTTGTCAATCAGCCTCTGCCGCTAAATCTGCATTTATCAGAAGTTTTCTCAACTAAATGACCTAAGAGAGCTTTTAGTTTCGATGACATGGACCATTCATTAAATCAGAATGTAACACTACATCAGGCCTCTTGTTGGAGCAAACACCATCAAGGCAACTAACTTGTGCCCACTTAACAATGTACCCCCGTAATATTCCACCACCCTATGGATAAATTATATGATCTGTGTTCAGTTTCAACATTGAATAACTTAAAAAATAAAACTAATTGCAATGTGCTTTTTAGAACAACCAGCAACAGTCTTATCTTTTGGTCAGATTCTACTACACGATTAGCAACACATTCCATAAATTCACTTACAATCCAGAAGATAAAAAACTCAAAAATAAGACAGATCATAAAAATAAAAAAAACTGATCTCCCAATAAGGCTAACCAGTTTCCAAATTGTGTCTCTCAAAAGAAGGGATTAGATTGGGTGATTAAATGTACTCAATAATTTATCACTGTAGGTTACAACGGCAGCTTCAAATGGAGGGTTATGCTGTGAAATCCGAAATGATAAATGAAAGTACAAACATGTTTGGGGCAGAAGAGTCATTTTGAATCAAATTCATCTTATGGAAAAGCATATCATGTTTCCAGATATCTGTTTTTCAAGTAACATGATGTGCCATGCAACGCTTGTCTACCACATTGTGTTACCATATTTGCAAGATATTATAGACCAGCTTACTAGTTCAAAGCATTACTATAACTGGAAAATACAATGAAAAATATCTGTTTGGAAAGTATGAGATTGGTAGCTGCATCTGTGGGATTCATTGTCAATAATCAGGCAGAGCCATCTTGCCAATCTCCAATGATTGTGAGCGTCCCAAAGTGTCACGGCCCAATCAGAGTCCTTTTGAGCAGGAAGGGGTGGGAGCAATGAGTGAGACAACAGCAGGAAGTGAGTATTCGTACAGAGATTAGCACAAATGCTAACAGCTTCAGTAGCAGTTTCATTAGATCTGGACTGCATTTCTCTACTGCCATAATTTCTCGATTATAACACATGCTCCAATATAGCATGCACCCCATATTTCCACGATTTTTGCCTGGAAAAACATTGTACTCAAATGTAACAGGCACCCAAATTTTGCCCAAACCTTACTCTCTCTGCCAATTCAAAAATTACCTTTATTCAGTTGTTTAATCAATGAAATTTCAGTATTTTCACAACAAATACCGGACACAATTTTCCCTCTTGAACGGATGCAGAAACACCTTTTGCTTCACGCATGCGCAATCACTCGATTTCCATGCGAGCATGCTCAGTCATAGAGTACCGACCAATCAGAGAGCAACTATCAACGTGCCGATGCCTTCAACCAATCACAGTGAGGCTATTTTGCGTCCACTTGTTTACAAGATGGCAGCGCCCTGTGTTTGCATGTGTTTTTGCAGAGAAAGAATATTTCAGCTTTTTGTGTCAGATATGTTGCATTGATGTTATCAAGACAAAACATGGTAAGTATTTTCCTTTGCTCGTGTATAATATACACACCCGAAAAATTAGAGCTTATTTTAAAGCAACAAATGCATTTTATAATGGAGAAATTACAGTAAATGAGGAGCAAATAACAGCACTGAAAGCGTTTCTCAATAGAGATGTCATTTTTGCTCCACTTCCGACATTTTATGGAGATAGTTTCTTCTATGTTATGGCTTGAGTTTTGTATTTTTCTATTGACCCACAATAAATGAGACTGATGGAAAAATTGTCCAATCACCTGCTGGATTTGCTTTTGAAAGGTTCTGCCCATTCCCAAACATTTTTTATCAACTGTTGCCCAGAAGGACTAGTGAATTATTTTCAGAGATGGCAAGTAACAAAGTACAAATACTTCATTACTGTACTTAAGTAGATTTTTCACGTACTTTGTATTTTTAGAAGTATTTATTTCTCTGACAACTTTTTACTTTTATTTAGTTACATTTTCAACATAAATATCTGTACTTTGTACTCCTTACATTTCCAAAAAAGGCTTGACACTTTATATGTATAGCTTAAGCAGCGCAGCCCCTCCCTTTACGCAAAACACGCGCTGTGCGTAGGGCCCCACCATCCATGGGGGGCCCCATTTTGCACAAGAGGACGCATTCTCTGCTGTCTGATGTAGCCACGATCCGCTCTGTGGATTACAAGCCTGATATTTTCCATTTAAAGTGTGGCTTTTACCACTGTTGTCTGTCAGTAATATCATTTTGCAGTGCAGCCGATGTACATGCGAACACTTGATCTAAATGCCTCCTGAATCGCTCAGGGTCTTTGGGCACCCACTCTTCCATCTGCTGGTGAGTGTAAAGACACAGACAGACGTGCATCGCAGGGACAGTGAGGGATCATCAGTCACTTTGTGTGATTTTTTTCATTCAAACGGTGTTTTGACAGCTCATGTGCTCTGTTTAAGTGAACACAAAGATTTAAAAAAGGACAAATCAGCGTTTAGATGAATCAAAACTCAACATTCTTCATCAGTCCAGTCCAGCTCTGATCCTCTGTTTCACTCACTCACTGTTTTCTAAATGATAAATTCATCCTGAGGTATCCTGCATCCCGTATTGTCCACGATATAGAAACAATCTTTGACGGATCAAGATCCAAATACAATCTGCTAGTGCTGCAGTTCTCAACCTGTGGGTGGAGGCCAATAAGTGGGTCTCAGAGCTGTTTTCACTGGACGGTGTATAAATCAGGTGAATATGTCGCAAAAATGTCTCCAGTGTATGGAGACCCTAAGCGGACAAACATCCATCAGAGTATGTCAGAGTATACCCACTAGAAAAAAGAAACGCAGGAGGAGACACTGCTGTCTGTGTGTGTTTGCGTTTGACAAGCCTGCGCGTGAGGTGTGTGTGTCAGAGCACTCTGACACTCGTATTTTTACATAGGTATTTTACTTCTACTCAAGTAAGGAATCTGGGTACTTTTGCCATCTCTGATTATTTTGACCAGTCCAGCCAACATGTTGGGTTATACAATGGGCTATTGCAAAACAAATCTTTCCACTGCAGGCTGCATAAAAAGTAAGATAGGTTGGTAATTTTTTAGAGGTCAGTTCTCATTGTTGTCCTTGAACCTGTTAACCTAGACAAATAAGATGTACAACAAAGGGCTCCAGATAATGCCTCTCTTTGCAGTGCAGCACCATTACCACCTTCTTATTGATATAATATCAAGTTTAATTGATATAATCCATCCTTCCATCCATCTTCTTCCGCTTATCCGTGGTCGGGGCGCAGGGGCAGCAGCCTGAGCAGGCAAGCCCAGGCTTCCCTCTCCCCAGCTACTTCATCCAGCTCTTCCCGGGGAATCCTGAGGCGTTCCCAGGCCAGCTGCCAGACGTAGTGCCTCCAGCGTGTCCTGGGTCTTCCCCAGGGCTGCCTTCCGGTGGGACGTGCCCGGAACACCACACCAGGGAGCCATCCAGGAGGCATCCTAACCAGATGCCTGAGCCACCTTACCTGGCTTCTCTCAACGCGGAGGAGCAGCGGCTCTACTCCGAGCCCCTCCCAGATGACCGAGCTTCTGACCCTGTCTCTAAGGGAGAGTCTGGACACCCTGCAATGAAACTCATTTCGGCCACTTGTACTCGCTAGCGTGTTTTTTTTCGTATGTGAGGAGAGGCATGAAGATCGAGTGGTAAATCGAGATCTTCGCCTTGCGGCTCAGTTCCCTTTTTACGACGGACCAGTGCAGAGCCCATATCACTGCTGACAGCGCACCGATCTGCCTGTCGATCTCCCGGTCCATCATTCCTCTGCTCGTGAACAAGACCCCGAGGTACTTGAACTCCTCTACTTGGGGTAGAATCTCATCCCTGACTTGGAGAGGGCACTCCACCCTCCCCCGGGCGAGGACCAGGGACTCGGATTTGGAGGTACTGATTCTCATCCCAGCCGCTTCATACTCATCTGCCAACCAACCCAGTGAGAGCTGCAGGTCACGGTCCAATGAAGCCAACAGGACCACATCATCTGCAAAAAGCAGCAGCCCAATCCTGAGGTCACCAAACTGGAACCCCTCAACAACCTGGCTGCTCCTAGAAATTCTGTCCATAAAAGTTATGAACAGAACTGGTGACAAAGGGCAGCCCTGGTGGAGTCCAACCCTCACTGGAAACGGCTCTGATGTACTGCCGGCAATGCGGTCCAGGCTCTGGCACCGGTAGTACAGAGAATGGACAGCCCATATCAGGGGGTCCAATACCCCATACTCCCAGATAACCCCCCACAGGACCCCATGAGGAACACAGTCAAATGCCTTCTCTAGGTACACAAAAACACATGTAGACTGGTTGGGAAAACTACGACCAGGACGAAAACCACGTTGCTCCTCCTGAATCCGAGGTTCAACTATCTGGCGGACCCTCCTCTCCAGTACTCCTGAATAGACCTTACCAGAGAGGCTTAGGAGTATGATCCCCCTGTAGTTGGAGCACACCCTCTTGTCCCCCTTCTTGAAAAGGGGGACCACCACCCCAGTCTGCCAATCCAGTGGCAGTACCCCGATGTTGTAGAATCGTGTCAGCCATGACAGCCCCACAACATCCAGGGCCTTGAGGAATTCCGGGCGGATCTCACCCACCCCTGGAGCCCTGCCAACGAGGAGCTTTTTGACCACCTCAGTGACCTCAGCTCCAGAGATAAGAGAGCCCACCACAGAGTCCCCCAAGTCTGCTTCCGCAATGGAAGATGTGCTGGTGGAATTAAGAAGGTCTTCGAAGTATTCCTTCCACCAACCCACGACATCCTGAGTCGAGGTCAGCAGCGCACAATCCCCACCATAGACAGTGTTGACAGCACACTGCTTTCCCCTCCTGAGACACCAGATGGTGGTCCTAAATCTCTTCAAAGCTGTTCAGAAGTCGTTCTCTATGGCCTCACCGAACTCCTCCCATGCCCAGGTTTTTGCCTTGGCAACCATTAAAGCCGCATTCCGCTTGGCCAGCCGGTACCTGTCAGCTGCATCCAGAGCCACACTGGCCAAAAAGGCCCGATAGGACTCCTTTTTCAGCTTGACGGCATCCCTCGCTGCCGGTTGACACCACAACAGGCACCGACCACCTTACGGCCACAGCTCAGATCAGCCGCCTCAACAATAGAGGCCCGGAACAAGGCCCACTCAGACTCAATGTCCTCTGTCTCCCCCGCCACATGGTCGAACTTCGCCCGGAGGTGGGAGTTAAAACTCTTTCTGATTGGAGACTCTGCCAGATGTTCCCAGCAGACCCACACGACAAGCTTGGGCCTGCCAGGTCTGACAGGCATCCTCCCCCACCATGAGAGCCGACTCACCACCAGGTGGTGATCAGTTGACAGCTCCGCCCCTCTCTTCACCCGAGTGTCCAAGACATGCAGCTGCAAGTCCGATGACATGACTACAAAATCGATCATCAAACTGCGGCCTATGGTGTCCTGGTGCCAAGTGCACATATGGATACCCTTATGTTTGAACATGGTGTTTAACACGCTCACATCGGCAACTTTCATTGCCGATGTGAGCGTGGAAGTCCCCCGGCAGAACGAGGGAGTCCCCAGAAGGGGCACTCTCCAGCATCCCCTTTAGGGAGTCTAAAAAAGGTAAATACTCTGAACTACTTTTTGGTGCATAAGCACAAACAAAAATCAGGTTCCGTCCTTCCACCCGAAGGTGGAGGGAGGCAACCCTCTCATCTACTAGGATAAACCGCAACATACTGGCGCCAAGCCTAGGGGGAACAAGGACTGCCACCCCAGTCCAACGCCTCTCGCCATCGGCAACTCCAGAGTAGAAGAGAGTCCAGTCCCTCCCAAGGGGACTGGTTCCAGAGCCCAAGTCGTGTGTTGAGGTGAGTCGGATTATATCTTGCCGGAACCGCTCAACCTCGCACACCAACTCAGGCTCCTTCCCCACCAGAGAGATGATGACGTTCCACGTCCCTAGATCGGACCGCCAAGGTCCCTGTCTTCAGCCACCACCCAGCTCACACCACACCCGACCCTTATGGCTCCTCCCATGGGTGGTGAGTCCATTGGAGGGCGATCCCACGTCCCTTTTTCGGGCTTTGCCAGGCTGGGCCCCATGGGCGCAGGCCCAACCACCAGGTGCTTGCCTGCGAGCCCCACCCCCTGGCCTTTGCTGTATCCTTCCACAATGGTCTCATAATATCAAGTTTAATTTATCATGTTTTTGTAACTATGATATTTTCTCTTTAAATGTGATTCAAACAGGTGGAAAATGATATCTGTTAAAGTACTTTGGCTATAAAGTGGCATTAATCATGTAGACAACAATTTAATACCATTCTTTTTTATCTATTGATACATCTTTCTCATTCAATTGACAGTTCTGCAATATTTAACTTTATATCAACACCATGTAATGTCTTTGAAGAATGTTACAGCTTTTAGCATTAGCATAAGAGTTTTAAAGTCTGTGTTTTCACAATATTGCAGGCTGTGGAAAGGAATGTTTCCCCCAAGCTGATGTCCCTCCCCCAAGTAAGACAAGACTGTGTCTATAACTCATAACATCTGGATTACTGAAAGCATTCAAATGCAAGTTTAGGAAAAAAGTGTATTGTTGACTATGTAACACTGATTTTACAAGCTTACTGGATCAACATAACTCTGTATAGAGGCTAGATTTTTTTTTAAACAGATGATAACAATAATTAGTTAAAACATTAAACACTAATAGTAATTGGGTCACATAACCTTGGAGCTAGCCAAAAATGATAATATTTAGAGTTATATTAATTTAAAATCTGCAAAGTATTCAAATTGAAAAAAAGAGGTGTGTCTTGATCAGCCTGTGTAGTCCTGTGATTTAATAATGATTTGGAGTCTTTGGGTCACATGACCTGGGAACTATTCGCCAAAAATGCTAATATTAAGATAAAAATATTGATATAAATCTGCAGAGTATTCAAAGGGAATAAAAAGAGGTGACCCATTTACCCATTTGTCCCATTTACCTTTTGCCCATAATGTTCCTAAATCTGTAAATTGATTTTGAACCATTTTGTTAGTTGCTGCTTTTCCTTATCAGCCTCAGTGGTTCACACATCAGAGGGATGTTGGCACATTATTTAAGCAGGAACTCACTTTAAAGTCTCCCCCTTTTCTCCTTTAATCTGCTTATCAGCTGTTGATAGTATGAGCTAGAATGGGCTCCACTAATGGCAGCTTCTCAAATAATGGTCTTTTCTGAACACTAACATTCAGAAATAAGTTGTATTAAATGGAGCATGTATGCAAATGTCTGAGGGAATCTAATAGTAAATAAGCCTTTTACACCAAGACAACCACACGTACTTATTTTCTAAAGATGTTTGTGCTATTGTAAAAAAAGAAAAGAGGATGACTTCATGTACTGCGCTTGTTCATGAGTGATATCTTCTATAGGAATCCTGTCGTTTGTTTATGTCATGTAATCTGACACCTGTACCTGTGCTGAAAAATAAGACATACTGTGTCTAAAAGGAAGGAAAAAAATGTGAAAGGACAGGGAAATGACATAAATGACTCTGACAGGAAAGCTGAACTTAGCATTAAGAAAGTTGTTAGAAGAAATTTGCCTGCGAAATGATACCAATCAACATGACACAGGAGCTTAGGGCTGGATGGTTGACTACCACTCACATTCCAGGACATTTCTGGCTACCTTGTGTTTGTGTTTCCATGGTGTACTTCAACTTTTTTTTGCCACGTGGCATCTATCTATCTATCTATCTATCTATCTATCTATCTATCTATCTATCTATCTATGAGTTTAAACGCTATAAATCCTCACATGCTAAAAAACATTTTTCAGTGGATGGACAGCAACAGCTGCAATTACAAGTCTAAGGTGACACTTACACTGTATTGTACTGGCAACACATGAGACCAAAGGCATTATTTTTTTAAACTCTTAATCCACACATCCTTCCATAATTCTTGTAAACAGGATGTTTCAAAAACACCTTCAGGTTTTTTTTGTTATTTTTCTAAGATGAAATAACTAGAAACCTTGTGCTTTGCCTTTGCTTTTGCAGGGATGATATCTTTTTGTAGGCTGGCACAGAAGTTTGCATAGTACTGGTTTCCTTGACTAAAAGCCTATGGGATTTTTTATTGTGGTCTTGAATCACTAATGATAGTTTGGTCTATAGCACACAAAAAAGGTCAAACTTAAATATTTTATTTTTAACCTTGACAAGCGACAACCTCAATTCCAATAAAGTCAGGACATTGTGTAAAACGTTGTAAGTACCAGATGTGCTAGGGCTGGAAGATTGGCTGGGGGCCCTGCACCTGCCGATGACATCACGCCATATGATTGGCTGGAAGTTGGCAGGATGATGTAGAAGATTGTGGTTGGTCCGTATTCAACAGTTTAGGAACCATGTTTCTTAATGTACAATTGCAAGGAATTTATGAATTGCATCATCTGCATCTTAAAATAACTAACAGTTTTACTTTCACTGCTTGGTACTGGTGTGTAATGCATTTAACTTCAAGGTGGTAGAGCTTATTTTGGTGTGTTTGCTTTTTAATTCCACATTAGAAAAAAGTAAAATCTTTTTTTCTGTCATCAGTTATTGACATCTCTTTGGTGCATCATTATTGCTCTATGTCAAATGTTGCACTCTTAAGCCAAACAAAATAAGTAACACATGATCCTGAGCAAACTTCCCCTGCAGCCTAACACTTTATGATGTAATTTAACTTAATGTTCTTTATACTTTTCTATGTGTGATTAAAGCATAAAATCAGTCATGCCATTTTTTGGCAGGTGTTAAAATGAAGTTGTCTCCTGGGTTCCCTTTAACTGCAGCACAGTGAGTTTGATTCTGTAAGCGGGAGGCAGAAGAACTGAATGGAAAATACAAAGTACAGTTGCCATCTATCCACAAGTTTGTCTTTAATTATTGTGAGAGTCATCCTCTAACAAATTTTATTTAAAAAGGAGAATGTTGCAGTTTGCTCATAATAAAATAATGTTTGGGTAATGTTGACATCTATTTTCAAAAGACATGGAGCTCAAAGTGAGCCTCTTAGATAAAGCTATTGCATGGCCTTCTCTCTTTTCTGCAGCAATCACCCATCTCATCTCACCAGAAATGGGTGCAGTATGAAATTTGTGCATGAGTGGTGAATCCTTCCCTTTGTAAATTAAAGGAGACAAGCTTATATTATGCTGCCTTACAAAATGTGTATCTTTCCTTGCTTCATAGCCCTAAATATGAATGAGATCAGAGAGCATTTTCCTCTCTTTTTTTGTGCATTTTGTCATACAAATAGCATTTGATTAATCAATCTTTATTTGTATAGGGGACTATATATGACCCCCATCCCTTAAAGGAGCAATGTGTAGAATTTGGCATTTGAGCAGCATCTATCGTTCAGATTCTAGAATGAGCCCATCCGTAACCAAAACGTCTCATCGCTGAGCAACGGAAGCCTGTGAAGATCAAAAAGGATCATGAACACGGCATCATTTACTAAAGTGACAAGGTTTGTAACCATTATTTTTATAGATTATAGGTCAGTTGTTAACTGCCGATTGTAGGTTTTGTAAACTTGAAGTAACTCAAACAAACATTAGCGTATTAATGCTAATCAGATCAGAACCGGCGGACAGATTTGAGTTTCGTTCTTTTGTCCCTAAAACCCACCCGTAGGCAACATGGTGGATCGTTATGTCGGCCTAAATGAATGCAGCCCGCGGTAATGTAAATTTTTGGAAGCTTTTTCTAACTAAATAATAATAAAAAACAAACGTTTTATGGGCATGATTGTACTCCTATTATGACGGACTTTACATACAAATAGAAACATTATATCCTATATTCACCTTTTCTGTTCAGCGAAATGCTGCCAACTTCTACACACTACACCTTTAATAGAGGGAGTTTAGGTCTGAGGTAAAATTGAAAATAAGCTGCTGATTTCACCCAGTGAATGGCCCCTACCCTTTGAGACTTTTATGCTGTTCATTTGTCAAAGGTTTGGGTTGGAGGCAGTTATTCCTGTGGATCTTAGTTCTTTGCTGATACACTGCTGTGCAATGGGAATTGTGGAATAATTTTCTCTTCAATGTAAACTTCAAACCTGAAAGGTCAATAAGACTTACCAGTTACTGCTGAATAAATAAAGTGAGCATGCAAATCATGCAATAAATTCTTTTGAATGAAGGCAGTTAGTTTACATGCTACTTTAAATGAACCTTTTTATATTTTATTTATGGAGGGAAGATCTTGATTGCTGTCACATTCATTTCACACCAGAGGATTACAAAACAGTGTGAAATCCTATTAAAAAATCTTAGATTTCCAAGAGGAGGCAGAAAGAAGAGATTTAGGAGCACTGAGGTTGTTATAGTGTGCATCAGTATTTCTGTAGTATGCAACAATCATGTTAAAGAGATTTCACACTGTTAGGCCTCTGAGGCTTATCCAGGCCATTAAAAGATGGATATAGAATTTGCATCCATTGACTCCTAAACAAAGTACTTGAGTGTTATATTTATCTGGGATTGTCCATACAATAAAAAATCCCTCTCTGGTGGATGTTGTTTATATCTTTGTGGCTTTTATAATCTATATGACTATGGTCATCCTCTCAGAAGGGCAGCTCCCTCTCTGAAGCATGCTGCCTCCACCTAATTTAATCCCTCATTCATTCAAAATAAACTCAGCCGTGTCTATTTTTCTGAAGTGAGAGTGCCCCCTGCTGATATGAAGCATGTCCAGCATCCATGGATCATCTCTACTTACAGACCCTTTTTAGTCAACAGAGACCAATACCCATCAGTTTATGTGATAGAAGCCACTTTTGCTGGTCATGCAACAGCTTATTAAGTTAACACCAACTAATTATCTAAAAAGTGCTTGAATCATTGGGGAAGGGGAACTCAATATGGCACTGAATTCACCAATATTAATACTTTCAGCGTTTGTCAGTTTGTTGTAATGACCTAAATAAAGGAGATCTATTATTTGAATAATGTTAAGGGATCAAGAAATCATTCAAGAAGGGCAACTTGCAGTCATTTTATCACTCACTGATTTAAATGTAAACATCACACACAATCACTGTAAACTGTGTTTTTAAAGATAAGGCAGATGAGATGGACAATGAGAGTGTCTTTATTGTGTTTATTAAGATGCCAGACATATTTACACCAATGCAGACAAAATATCTCATTATGCTATCAATCACTGATAAACATTTTTCATATTTCATTGCTTTATGGCTGTTTCTTTAATAAAATACACAAATACCCTTTATGTTCAGGTTTCTTATGTGCCCCCTTCATTGTACAGCTTTTAAAATATCCTCTTCACCACCAAGAATGGAAGAGCAAAACTAATGATTCGCTGGAAATATCAATACACAGCATGTGGTTTGATTAAGTAATTGTAATTGTATGCAATGCCTCTTCCTGTGCATGCTGTTGTCAAAACATGACAGTAATACAAAAGAACTGTGGTTATTTGTTTAAATTGGATGCAGAGACTGGTTGCTTGGTGAAACTGAGAGCAAGTTTACCAATAAATCAACAAATAATGCTTCTCGTTGTAACAGTAATATAATTCAAAATGTTAGTTTTATTGCTCTTTCAGTGAATTCAGTGATTTAACCAAAAATGTGTAGCTTGGAGACATAGTAGGGGTAAAGTTGTATCTTAAACCTATGAAACTGTAATTAGAATATTGGCAGGCTGCAATAACTGTGCCTCCAAACTGAATCGTAAATTCCTACTCAAAAATGAATACATCATATTCATATATTTATGATATTGGTAATTCTTAAGTACAGGGACTATGGTTCATCATGACTTTCATGCATGTCTTCATACATGATGTTACATTAATCCATGCATCACAAATTATGAAATATCAATAACACACATGTATTAAAGGTCCCACATTTTGCTCCTTTTCTGCAGTTTAACATGGACCCTTGATATCTTCATGAAACGTTAGTAACATGCTTTGGTCCAAAAAGCCCATAAATAAAGCAGAGCTGCATTCGTTCCAAACTCACATAACCCCTCTGTTCAGACTTCAGACTTTCAACAAGTAACGTTAACACTGACGAACATGTGAAGTTACCTCTGGTTCATTCCCTCCTGCTGTTAGCATTAGCTCATAGCAATGAGCAAAATAAATACTACGCAGCATTAAAATACTCACATTCCCAGCATCAGGTTTGGTGACGGGTTGTTGGTACTGAGCCCGGATTCAGGAAAAGTCTAGTTGCCAGTCCTGTGTTGAACTTACTGAGGTTGAAGAAGCAGTCAGACTGGACGTGAAGTGATTGGCACACAGGTACAGGTTTTAGCCGACTGTAGCTGCTCATTCCCTTCAAAAATAAAATTAATCCATTTAGCCCTTTGGTCCTCTGAGGCTGGTAGCCTATATGTGAAGATATATGTGGCTGTTTACAGCCAACATCCGAGCAGTGATAGGTTTTGGGTCTCGACATGGTGTACGTCTATCTCTCGCTAAGAATGTAAAAATTATGACCGCACTTCGCACAGAAATTTCTCAAGCTGGGGATGGGGATACTCAGGTAGAGGTAGGCTTATGCAAATAAAATGCTTGTTATGTAACAGTATATCCAGAGACTCAACAGCTTGCCAAATACCATGAGTTTGCATTTATGCAGCCTGTTAAATACAGGTTTTGTTGTCTACTCTCACATGTTGTGGGTTTGGAGGCAGGCCAAATACCCAAAAATGTGTTCAAAAGCCTTCAAAAGTGATTTTTGCATTATATGTCCCCTAAATTTAAAGTTACTTTGTGTCTTACCTGTTGTTCCTATTTTTGGTAAAAACACTGGCTCATGGTTAATTTTCACTTGGTGTCTTTGACTTTAACTAGAGACTTTCAAAATTCTGAATGTCACAGATTTTCAGAATTAATCTGTACATTGTCACCCCATGGTAATACAGGTTCATTGTGTTAAACGTTTTTCAGATTTGTGTCATTTTTGAAGTAGATTTTGTCATGACTTACTGAAAGTACACAGACAGTCATTTAAAACTTTGAGACCATATCTTTAGACATAATTTTTATTTTGAAGCCCTAAACTGAATTTTTTTCATATGAATCATTTGTTTAGGATATTGGCATACAGAAACAAAAATCTAAAGATTTAAGAATAATTTAAAAACAAAAAACTTAACAAAAGAAAATGTCAGTTGCCAAACACAAAGTCACAACAGTCAGTACCAGGTATGGCCTCCATTTGCTCCGTTGGCGCATGCTCCATACTAGTCGTCGGATTGTGTCCTGCGGAATCCTATCCAACTCTTGCTGTAGTGCCTGGATCAGCTGCTGCCTATTTGGCGGCTGGGAAACCTGATTGGCCACCTGACGACAGTAGTCGTCACTCTCTCTCGCCCTGGATGTGGTCTATCGTCAACAGAGCCTGTCGTGTTGTGGCATTCAACCAGGTTTCTGATTGTGGGTTGGGAACAGCCCATACACCTGGCTATATCACTGTAGCTCAAACCGGCCTCCACCATACCTAGTGCCCCGAGACGTTATTCACGTGATAGACGTGGCATGATGCCGTTCACTGGACTAACAATGGTGGCCTTTTTTTGGCCTTTATATAGGCCTCCAAAACCAATCCTCCAATTGTGCAGATACCCACTGAGTATTGCTCAATGTGTATTTGGTCCACTTTTGTAAAGAGACCAACCCATGTGCAATGAACCGTGACAACATGACAGCTCACCATTATCTCAACTACCCCGAGCACTAAGTCATCAATAAATCCACAAAGAATAATTACAACCCCCCTACAAGTAGTAATATGCATACATTTCTACCTCAAAGTTTCTATTGACTGTCAGTATAATTTGATATCTTTGTTCTTTCTGCCCCTCATTCAGGCAGAAATTAATGGTGATCAGCCAGCACTACACAACTCCAGCAATAATAGGTATTTGCATTTCCCATCGACACACGGAACTAATAATGTCTCAGAGATTATACTGTATTTATTAAATAAGCATGATTAAAAGCAATGCACATTAATTGTAATTGTATGAAAATTGCAGAATGAAGAAAGAAGCAGAATAAGCTTGTTTTCTCTCACTTATGTGGGCATCATCATTTCGGCAGGTATGACTGTGCACCAAGGAGTGTTGTTTGTTAGATTATTGTTCCCATACAAGCTTATTTTTTGAATAGTTATGTATTTTTACAGACACAAGCTGATAAACATAACAGCCATAAACTATAAAACTAATGTTGATACAGTTCAATAAGATAAATATGGAAGGTGTATTATGTCCAACTACAATAATCATTACTCCCTGACTTTTTACCCATTTTTTGGTGAGAAAAATGGCAGAGATGTAGTTATACAGGGCGCTGTCACACATTAAAAATCCCTGCTTTCATGCTGAAATACTTTGTATTATGCTCTTTTTTATTGTGAAACGAGACAGTACAGTGGGACAGACAGAAAAACAAACATCATCATGTAAAAAGCAACATTTGTAGTTGTGTGTGTGTGTGTGGGTGGGTGTGGGTGTGTGTGTGTGTGTGTGTGTGTGTGTGTGCTACCTAAGAATATGATTGGTGATATTCACAGTTGCATTATCATTACAGAGATAGGTATGATTTTACTGGTGGTCAAGGGAAATGGTAGTAACAAGGCTTGCATGGTCATAATAATGATAATAACAATAATAATAATAGTAATAATAATAATAAATACTACAATTATTAGACAGTCAGAAGGAACAATAACTATAAAAGTAAAAACAAAGCTAAAAATAGAAGAGGAGATATATATACACATATATACACATATTTATACATAAATAAGTGAAAATGCCAACTTGACACTTTTTGTAATGGCAATAATAATAATAAGAGCAATAATAATAAAAATAATGACAATTATATTAATGGAAGTAAAATAAATAATAATGATGGCAACATCAGCCAAAATAATAGTGAAATTTAATTAAATTTTAGTATGCATAGTTATATTAAAAAATATATAAAAATAATAATAATAATAATAACAACAACAACAACAACAGTCATATGAAGTCACAGATCTTTCGGCTTCAATTGCATGAAAGATCTGTGAATGAAAGCACTGGTAAGATCTTGTAAAATCATATTTTGGGGAGATCTGGTACACTAAGAACTCTTGGAGATTTTTGTTCTGTGTATTCCAGAAAGTTTGCTTCATTTTTCCGTCTGAAGTTGATAAGCTGCCATACCAGGTTCCCAGAATAACTTTTAATTAGAAGCGTCACTTCCTACTTTACTCTAAAGCTGTAGTCTATTCAAAATGGCCAACTTCCTGTTGGAGAGGCTTTTTTGAAGGGCTTGGTTTGATCTATTTATCTATCTATCTATCTATCTATATATGTATATATATATATATATATATATATATATATATATATATATATATATATATATATATATATATATATATATATATATATATATATATATTCATATAATGTTTTTAACATGCACAACACTTCTAAGTTTGTTTTCATAGAGCATGGTACAAAAAATGTGTGTTTACCACCAGGGGGCACCAAGATTTACACAATTTTTTTCCTGACAGGTGTTATCAGGCCCAGACCAAATGTAAGCATGAGGGTTTTGAGTCAGTTTGGATCATTTTCCTCCATCTTAAAAACAGCTTTCTGTTTTCAAAAAGATATCAAAATTTGCAGGCTTCCTAATAATCAGTCTTCTAAGTTTAGGACACACCCTGCATAATTTTAGATTATCAAGATCTTTTCTACCTTCATGCCAAAATGGGAGTCAGTTGAATGGATCTCCTAAGAACAGATACACCGAGGAGAACCCCTTGTAAATCACCAAAAATAGCCCAATTTTGGCCTTTAAATAAATATGACAGCTTTTCTTTCAGGATTTCCCCACAACAATGTAAGACTTTTTTTTTAATTTCTTCAGGATACAGATAACCTGACAGGCCAGATGGACAGTTCCCTATATCTGCCACGGAAATGTTTCACTAGTCCATTTGGAGAAGAGCCCATGGAAAATGTTTTCAGAGGCGGTACCTCCAAAAACAACTGCAGCTGGTGATTAGATCGTTCTGCCAGTCACACTCATCACAGACCAGTCCATATCAAGCCATATTATGATGTAGCAACTAGACCCTGTTGTTAGCCATTAGCTTGAACTACTTTTAGTCCTTAGACTATCATCTTACATTGAATTGTGCGACACATATCTATCATTTACCACTTATATGTGACATGAAACCTCGTCAATGACAATCCCCACCAAGTTCTCCCGGTAAACTTCTGAGGAGAGCATATTTCACCAGGTATCGAGGAGTAACCACAACTCCAGGCAACCACAGACTAACTGGTATCGTCCATGGAGGATTTCTGCGTTCCCTCGCACTTCCCCAGCAGTGATCCCCGGCTTCCCGGATTTGATTGTCCAAAACAAAAAAATATGATTTCCCGTAAGAAAAGCTTTAAGCAACGTTCTTTGCTCTGCTTTTAAGGAGAAATTGAGTCTATAGTTGATTGGTGTTCATTATGTCTTCAGTTTCTTAGAAATAGTTCTCTTTTTTCTTTAATTGGGGAAATCTATTTTTCACATACCTTGACATGTTTTGGCAGAAACTTCCGACTTCTTCAGAAGTGTCACTTGGTGGTAGGTGTGACGTGTCTTATCAGTTGATGTTATGGACACGTGACCCCCCCGTCAATTTTTTGGACAGGTCGATCCCGCCTCCCACTGTCCATTCGCCTCTCCAGGATGCTGCTTTAAGTGTGTGAGAGTATGTATGCCCCCTCATCCCTGTTGTTGCCCCTGGGCCCTGTTTCCTTATTTCAATCGCTTCCCTAATCCAGCGCTGGTGCTTGTTGACTTGGGTGCGGATGACTCTGGCCTTATCCCAATCCAAGTACCCTTCCGTTAAAGAAAGAAAAAACCCACAATGGTCACTGAAATAACTTGAAACTGACAAAAGTAATAATAAATAAAAATTGACTGAAAATTAACTAATAAAAATCTGACATTGCCTTTAAATTGTGGTCCAACAGAATCGTTTTAAAAAACAAAATAATGAAACTGGCCTGGACAAAAATGATGGTACCCCAAGAAAAGATTGAACATGTTAAACTAATGTGTGTCCTGTAATTAGCATCACATGTGTCTTCAAACTTGTAATCAGTCAGTCTGCCTATTTAAAGTGTGAAAAGTAGTTACTGTGCTGTTTGGTATCGTGGTGCGTACCACACTAAACATGGACCACAAAAAGCTAAGGAGAGAGTTTTCTCAGGAGATTAGAAAGAAAAGTATAGACAAGCATGTTAAAGATAAAGGCTATAAGACCATCTCCAAGCAGCTTGATGTTGCTGTGACTACAGTTGCATATATTATTCAGAAGTTTAAGGTCCACCGGACTATAGCCAACCTCCCTGGATGTGGCCGCAAGAGGAAAATTCGATGACAGATTGAAGAGACGGATAATATGGTGGTATTTTTTGGTGTCTGATAATAAGATTATAGACTGTATTTGAAACCAAAAGACAGAATCTAGTCAGTTAAAGTTGGACTTCACCACAGATTTGTCAATTTATTAAATAATTAGGTCACCAATAAAGTTACTCTGCTGAAGTCTCACTCTCTCTAGGCCTTCTACAGCTGATTTTCTGATTAATGGCTTTACCCTGTCCTGACCCCTAGATGACTGCATTTGGCAGTCTATCCGTACAAACCTGAGATTATATGTGTGTTACTCTGAGCCTCGAGGCTACAAAGGACACAGACACATACGCACACACTCACTTACACACAGCGCGACCATCTTATGGATGTCAGCTGAGACTTTTTCTTCTCCTCTTTAGCTTTGCAGTTTTCATTCAATGCTCTTCTCTCTGCATTGCTCTTCTCTCAAAACTTCCCCCCAGTCCATGAGCAGAGAGATCAGTCACCAAATAGCTCAAACTTCTCTCTGAAGGTATGGTCAGATATACAGTATGGGAGGGTTCTCTACCGATTGAAGAGGCAGGGGAATACCCTGATGAACTCCAGAAGAACTTTAGTGGTGACTTTCACAGCCTATATTTAATTGCTTCTGACAGTTAGTCCCGAGAAGGGTAGTACAAGAGGGCGCCTCGCTTTTCCATATAGGTAGAGACGCCTGAGGCGTCACTCTGAAACGTGACTTTGAGTATTACATCTGGGTGGAGCAATATTATCAAGAAATTATCCAATCATAGTTATGACACCAATCAGGATCTTCCAATCAGAAAATACTTTAATGAAAAAGGGGTTTGTCTTTTGTATCTTGTGTAATCATGTACGCCCACAAAATGTATTATAAAAATGCTGTCTGGCCTTTGTTCTGGAGTTGACTCTGCAGACCCAACTCACCTTTTTTTTTGTTTGCATGACCGAATAAAGACTGCTGGCTGCAAGTTGGTTGGACTCCTCTCCTGTTTCAGACTTAGCGTCTTTTTCTTTAACAAGATTTTTGTTCCTGTGCATCCCTAAAAAATTGGACTTAGAGCAGAAATGAGTTTTGAGTATTGAGAATCTAAAATAAAAGAGACCCCAGAGCCTGAGAGGCCCTGTGCCTGCCACTTTTCCAGAAAATATACGACAATAATACGAATGGTAACCAAAGAGCCCAGAACAACTTCCAAACAGATTAGAGGTGAACTCCAAGGTCAAGGTACATCAGTATCAGATCGCACCATCCGTTGCTGTTTGAGCCAAATTGGACTTAATGAAAGGACACCACTGTTGAAAGCAAATCATAAAAAAGCAAGACTGGAATTTGCCAAAATGCAGTGACAAGCCACAAAGCTTCTGGGGGAATGTCCTTTGGACGGATGAGACAAAACTGGAGATCTTTGGCAAGTCACATCAGCTCTATGTTTACAGACGCAAAAATGAAGCATACAAAGAAAAGAACACTGAACCTACTGTGAAACATGGATGAGGCTCAGTTATGTTCTGGGGCTGCTTTGCTGCATCTGGCACAGGGTGTCTTGAATCTGTGCAGGGTACAATGAAATCTCAAGACATTCAAGACATTCTGGAGAGAAATGTGCTGCCCATTGTCAGAAAGCTTGGTCTCAGCTGCAGGTCATTGGTCCTCCAACAGGATAATGACCCAAAACACAGCTAAAAACACCCAAGAATGGCTGAGAACAAAACATTGGACTGTTCTGAAATGGCCTTCTATGAGCCCTGATCTAAATCCTATTTAACATTTATGGAAGGAGCTGAAACACACCCTTCAAACCTGAGATGGCTGGAGCAGTTTGCTCATGAGGAGTGGGCCAAAATACCTGTCGACAGGTGCAGAAGTCTCATTGAGAGTTACAGAAATTGCCTGATTGCAGTGATTGTCTCAAAAGGCTGTGCAACAAAATATTAAGTAACAGGTAACATCATTTTTGTCCAGGCCAGTTTCATTATTTTGTTTTTTAAAATGTTTCTGTTGAACCACAATTCAAAAGCAATGTCTGATTTTCATTTGTTAGTTTTCAGTAATTTTTTTTTATTTATTATTAGTTTTGTCAGCTTCAAGTTCTTTCAATTACCATCGTGGGTTTTTCTTTTTTTAATGGAAGGGTACCAACAATTTTGTTCACATGTGAATTTGGGGTGTTTTAGGTGTCCTCATACCAGAATGTTAGCATATGGCAACAAATAGTTAAGTCTTTTTATTCGTTGCATGTTTGTACATTTTCTAAAATGCTTTTGAATAAATGAAACTCATTTTCTGGAGAGTTTACAAGTACAAATATTGTAACTTCTAATACTGCATTATCCAGAAAGTTGCATGAAGTATCAAACTCGGAGGAGACAATAAGATAAAACCCAATGATGATGTTAAGTCAGTTTACATTTCATCCAAAGTTATGAACCACTTTTAATATTTTAGGTTTTAAAACCTGTGTAAGAAAGTCATATTTATTCCCAGTTATTAATCTATCTCTGGTCAGCTGATGAAACTTTTGAGCTTGAATGTAATTGCACAATTTTTCAAACTTTTCCCTTAGATGTCTAAAGCAGCATGAGCCAAATCCTCACAAAGGCCCAAGTAATTAACTTCTTACACTCAAATTACAGGATGAAAAATGACATTAGTTACAGCAAGAATTATCCAAGGGTTTACCAGCCAGGTGTTCATTACCAAAGCATTCTAAGCATTAGCTTGTACAATGACAAATGGATGTGCCATTTTCTGTTGGCAAGCAATTTAACACAATTTTTTTTTAAAGAGCTAAAAGATATATTTGAGCAGGATAATGGGAAAGCTGTTTGAGCTTAAAGTAATCAGAAAAACTGGAAGGTAAGAAGAAGAAACCTGTAAATGGATGGTGTTTCTAATAAGATGTCGTTTCATTCACAAGTACATTAAAAGGCTTTTAACCCCCTTTGCATGAATGAATATGATCATTTGAGCTTGCAGCTTTCAGTGTGCAACAAGCGTGTCAATTAATACCCCATCAAAGGCCAGAGATAAAATTTGAAATTTAAAATTACACATTTATATTAATTTGGACCCTAGGTTCAAGGGCTTTATGTATATTCAGCATCAGCAGTTGAAAAGTGTTACTCATGCATCACATATTTCAAGAAAATGGTTTCAGAAACACACACATGCAGTGGTTCCAGTGAAAAGAACTCTTAATGCTTCAGCACACCAAGACATTTTGGACAATTTCATGCTCCCAACTTTGTGGGAACAGTTTGGGGACGCCCTTTCCTGTTCCAATATGACTGCACACCAGTGCACAAAGCAGGTCCATAAATACCTGGATGAGCCAGTTTGGTGTGGAAGAACTTGATTGGCCTGTACAGAGTCCTGACCTCGGCCTGATAGAACACCTTTGGGATGAACTAGAGTAGAGACTGTGAGCCAGGCCCTCTTGTCCAACAACAGTGCCTGACCTCACAAATGTGCTTCTAGAAGAATGGTCAAAAATTCCCATTAACTGAAGAGTTAAAGCTGTTACAGCTGCAAAGGGCCCAACTTTATATTAAACCCTCTGGATTAAGAATGGGATGTCATTCAAGTTCATGTGTGCGTGAAGGTAGAGAAGCGAATACTTTTGGCAATAGTGTGTTTCCCTGGTGCTGCTTATACGGACTGGTGAAGTTGGCCCACCCAACCAGAGATGTGATGTTCATGAATGAGTCGAGTCTTTTGAACGGGTCTTTAAACTGAACCATGAGAACCAATTAGCAGTTGTGAGTGAGCCGTACATTTGTGAGCCATTATTAAATGCAAATTGCCCACACCCCCATGAATCTGAGTTGTGTACGGCAAGCTGCCTTCACATGAATGACTACTGATGTCTCCGAGTTTCAGTTGTCCACAGCACACTCCTTTCACGTGAATACAGATATATACACATGCACATTGCACAGGGGAGGAGATATGAGTGAGTGCAGCTCGACTGAACTGAAGACATTTGCCACTGTATTATCAGGGAGGAGGAGAAGAGAAAGTAATGAGCGCCCAGCGCCACCCGGGTCCAACTTGCTGGACTGGAGCCAATATTTACAACTATATCAGGGAGGAGGAGAAGAGACTGAAAAAAAAACACAAAATGAGCCAGAGTCACAAACATTGCAGTATGTGGATGCACCTCTGTGGGGATGAAAGGCATGGTAAAGCTCAGTGTGAAAATTGTAAAAAAAAAAAACCCATATCTTTAAAGTTCGGGTCAACAAATAATCTACACCGCCATATGAAAACTCAGCACCCCACGCCAGTATTAGTGTCGGAAACAATTTTCCTCTGGTTGGGTTCTAAAAATTAAATAAATAAAACGACAAGCCAGTCTTTTGAACAGCTCTTTGAAAGGAATGGCTCCTCAAGATCCGGCTCCCTTCACAGAGTCATAAATCCCATCTCTACACCCAACTTAACCAGAACATCTGTAAGTGGCACAAAGCAGAAAACTGGACATCTTTGTTTTTGTTGGAAACTGACATTTGGCCCATGGGGATGAAAAAAAAATACGTATCAGGTTGGGGCATCTTCAGTTTAATAAAAGTCATATTTTTAGCTGTCGGACACACTACTAGTGTTATGCCTTACCAAAATTCCTCATTCCTTGTTTGATTAAATGCGTGCAGTGGCCTGATACAACAGGGCTGTGATGGAAAGGAGTATCAAATATATTGAACGTATTCAAGTGCGCTAATACATCACCACGAATTTGAATTGGAGACATGGAGCTTCAATAGTATTAAAATGCATAGGAATTTATATTGATAAGTATAAACATCATTAAAATGCTTAAATTGAACAATAAAGTAGAATTAGTCATCACTGTCAGAGACAGTGTCAACACTGTCAGATGCAAATTCTGATGGTGTTGACATCTGATGGTGTTGACAAAATAGCACATTTCCTCTGATATTACACGTTACCCACACGAGCCATCTTGTTTGTCATCTGTTGATCATGAACCAGCCAATCTATATAAATTAAGGCTGTACAGAAAATTGTCCTCACATGTTGACTTTTAATCATTTTAGTGTTATTTTTAAAAAAGTCTGATGGTGTTGACGAAAACTCTGGACACATTTTCAAGTACGCACAAAGTATATTCAAAACATTTGAAAGTGGATTTTCTTTATTTACTCAGAAATGATTACTAATTTTTTACACCTAATAAAGATAAAGTTCGATTTAATATACCTTTTTGACATTTTAAGGTATTGGAGTGACATGAGACCTGCTTCCGGGAATGGGTTTTTTTCTGTCCTATTCTCATATCATGTCATTTAGAATTAAAACAATATGTAAGACGGCATCAAAACAAACTTTCTTCTGACAGTTTTCTTGTTTGATATTTTGATTACTTTTTGAAAACAATGTTTTTCATATTTTAGCCCAAAAGCTGTGTTGTATGACACAGACACATTCTGTCCCTTGTTCCAAGAATCACTGAATGATTTTTAAAAAGGTTGTTCCTATATCTTATGCTTTGAAATTGACTTGTACATCAGAATTAAATATTAACATCACAGAGAAGGAGTGGGAAAATATTTATACATTTCAAAGGTTTCTAGAGACATAAAAAATAAATGTATCCAATTTAAGATCTTAAATCGTTATTATTGGACCCCCTCCTTACTTTTTAGGATGAAGCTTCCGGACAATGACAACTGTTGGAAATGTCATAATTCCAAAGGGACTTTTCCTCACTTGCTGTGGGAATTGTTATGTGATTCACAATTACTGGCTGAAGGTTCTGTCTAAAAAATATAATTCAGAAAAAGTTTTACCTTTGTCCAGACTACATGTTCTCAGTGATCCACAGTTGATGTCTCACTACAGAGCTGATGACTTCATTCAGACAAGTAGAATGGTTGGAAAACAAATTATAATGAGAAACTGGAGGACTCAGGTGAACCATCTTTTCAGGAATGGTTCACAGAGCTGAGACAGGACTGAGAAATACTTCATAACGTGGGGAGATTATTTGAAATACATTGACACTAAGGCAAGGGCTTAAGCTGAATATTGTAAACAGGACGCGATGAAGAATTAACTTTGAATAAATTAATGAATTATGGTGCCTGTTGATGGAGGTACATATATTTCTTTTTTAATCTATTGTTTGTATATCTATATAAATGTTTATTATCTTTTTTTACTTTTTTTTATCATTTTATTATTGTCATTATTATCATTACTTTTATGTTCTCGTTATAATTTATGTCTTTTTTTTAAGCCGTGTAAAAATGTAAAACAGACCATGTCATTTGCAGACCGAAATGTGATGGTGACAGTTCAAACATTCAATAAAGTATTCACTTAAAAAAAAAAAAAAAAAAAAGAAAAAAAATCTGGAGAGGAATGATGTTTATTAATATAGCAGCATCCGGCTGAACTGCCATTAAAATGGGTTTAACTGGTGTAAAAGTATGAATTTATGTTAAATGATGTTATTTCTGTTAATGGTTAATGCAGGATAGAGCTCATGGAGTTCAGCAGGTCCACAGCAGCAGGTCATCCATGATTGTTTGTCAAGGTCACACTAAAATATGTGTGCTGTTAGCAAGGACCACCATGTATTTAGTTTTGTTGGTCTCTCTAAAGTTAAAGACTTCTAGAACAGTCTGATATAAAAAAGTGCAATTTGATTGAGCATGTTGGGACTTCATTTCTGACACAAAACATTACTTCAAATCTTCTACCTGAGGTTTAAAATATTAAAGAGTTCATTTGGTTACATTCTGAATGTTAATATGGATCCTGCCTGGTGTGGACACCAGTTACATGTCATTTCTCTCTACACAATATCCATAGTGTAATAGTTACTCATTAGCACATTCTCCATCTCCATACGTAACTCTGGGTAGGAGTTATATGTACAGGGTAACTCTGATACTGATCCACAGGTGTGCGCAACTGGTCGACGTTGCAGCCCCTCCAAAGCTGTAAATATGACTTCTATTTTTGTGACACAGATGATATCAGAACCTGTCACAAATCTCAGCAATCTTCTGAGACCCACTTCATCCAGTCCTCGTATATACTGCTGTAAAAATCCAAGGGCTTGTCTCTCAGCTGGAGTCTCTGGACTTGTTTCAATTAGCTACAGGACTTTCCTGCAAGTTGTTTTTTTGTCTGAATACATGATCTGTATTTTTTCTGTTGTGGTTATGGTGGTCTTCAGGAGTTGTGCTGCAACTGCTGACATGTTATCAAGAGCATACTTTGGCTACTGCATTATTTGTTTGTCTGGTACTTGAAGGAGGACTGCTTTTAGGTTGGCTAAAAAACCGGGACAGCATCATCCAGCAGAGTCTCAGAGGGTGGGTCATTATGTGCATCACCACCTGAATGGACAGCATAGTCAACACAGTCTCCTAAGACAGCAGTGGATGTGGACAGGACAACATTGAAGACTTCATTTGTTGGTGTGAAGACTGAAACAGCGGCATTCAGCTGGAGCTCTGACAGTTGGTCACAGTGTGCACTTAAATGGACGGCATGGTCAACATCATCTGCTAAGACAGGAGAGCTTGTAGTAAAGGCAACACTGATAAAATCTTCAGTGGAAAAGAAAAGTGGAACAGTGTCATCTAACTGGCTTGCAGAGGATTCACCTACAAGGCCACCAATGATCACCTCTGACTGATCAGACTCAGAGGTGAGATCAACTACATTTGAGTTATCAGCTGTTCCAGATTGTTCTCTCTGTGGTTCATTCAGTCTGGCTGGCTTTTCTTGGTGCCCATCAGAATTGTCCCTTTTTCTGTTTACTTCTGTGTCAGGTGAGTCAACAAAGCATGTTGTGCTGAGGTAGAACCGTAAAATCCCAAATTTTGACACTGTGTACAACTCCCCAACAGTAATGTTCTCATCAAGCTGTGATTCCTTATAGTCATAAACATCATTTAGGAAATCTTCCCATTTTCCTTTTTTTGATTCGACACCTGGAAAAAATAGTTATTTCGTATGAGACAAAATGTCTGCTTTGGTTGAATTCTTGGATACATCAAGTACCCTGGTGCCACCACCAGAACGCTGCCTAACTTGTTTTCCCTCATGGATCCACCCTAACTCAATTTTTCTTGAATTCTTAAGCATTTTTAGAACGATCATGGCTTGGTTTTTTTGCAGTCTTTGCAAGCCAGGGTTCCTGCTCGGACTCCTCATCTTGACTTGCTGTTGCTGTCCTTAGTTTCTTTCGAAGTTTTTCAAGAAGGGACATCCTTGAACTATTGTCTTTGTGTTTTTCTTTGTTCAGAGAGTATCGCCTCAGAGCAATCCGGTCCCCATAAACTGGTATATAGCATGCAAGGTCAGCATCTTCCATTTCTCTGATAAGCGATGAGTCAATCTGTGAGGAAAAATTAAAAAATAAACGCTAACTTTAAATGAACTGCCTGTTAATTTGTACCTCATTATCAGTATACTGTTAGATACTAGTGCTGAACAATTCATTGAAATTTAATTAAAATTGCAATATGAACCTCTGCAATTCTCTTAGCATCTTAGAGTAAACATTGTGATTCTGCACTTATGTCCTGGCCAACCTCATTCTCTCCTCCCCTTTCCTCCGCTCCTCCTCCTCGCCACCTTAACTTCCTCCTACAGCTCCTCTTGTTCTTAACCTCCACCACTCCTCCTACACCTCCTCTGCTTCTTAACCTCTACCGCTCCTCTTTTCCCTCTTAACCTCCACCGCTCCTCCTTTCCTTCTTAACCTCCTCCTACACCTCCCCTGCTCCTTCCAACTTAATCTCCTCCAACGCATCCTCCTCTCCTTCTCTTATCCTGTCTTTCTCTACCTCCTCCTGTCCTCCTCTCCTGTTCCAGGACAGAGACGGCCTGATCTGATATCATATTTGACATATTGACAGTTTACAGGAATCTATTTGGAACAGATTCCTGTAAACTCACATCAGAACCATACATATATACTTCAATAACACTTTTCAATTTAAATTGGAATGGAAAAAAATAATAATAATAAAAATCATCTTCCCTTCTATTTTACAAATCACACTACATTTGGAATATCAGTCAAACTATTTGCAATTAGATATATTTTTGTTTAACTGTGCAGCCCTATAATATATACCAAATATTTGCAATCATGACTTTCTCATACTTTTTTTCAACATTGTCATTTCACAATTTTTACCAGCAAGAAATATTTAGCAGTGGGCTAACCACTGAAGAAATATTTAGGCACAGCAAGACACAGTAGGACACAAAGTTGTAAAATTACACAGTCCTGGATGTGTCAATACTTGTAGGCTATAGAAGCCTTTGCAATCATACTGGAGAATTTCAGATGTTCAGTCCAGACTTTTTTTTTTTTTTTTCAAAAACTCAAAATATTCTCTCCATATTCATCAATTTCACCTTTTCCTAAAGGCTACAAAGAGCAATACACATACTTTTAGTCCACAGACTTTGACAGCTCATAATTTAAATTTGTTCGAAGAACTTGTTAAATAACATTAAAAACGCTAATATCTGGGTTCTTGCCATGAAAAGTGGAATTAACCTTACCTTGTCTTGTTGCATTTGGTCAATGTTTTTCTCTGCAACACCTCGCTTTCGAAGAAAGTCCCATAAACCATTGTCAAGCGACGTTTGCTCTGCCATTTCCTCGATTTCCTGGAAATACAGATGTTGAGCTGCTTCAACAATCTTCAGTGTCTTTGTTAACCACGCTACCTGTATGCTAGCTTAACAACAATAATAACAACTCAGTCATGCATTTCAGCCATATCAGCTTTTCTGTTGCCACGGTAACGACGTCACATGGCAAAACGTAACAAAGCCACTGTCGTGAATACAAAGTAACAAATACAAAGTAAAACAAAGTTTTCTCTTTACTTATAGAAATATATATGTGTATTTACCTCTTCGTGGTTGTGCAATTGGTGATTCTGGGTGAAGCAGTGGACAATATGGCACCTTCCCACATCTCATAATTACAAATCAAGATGTCATAATTACGACATCCTGATCTCGTAATTATGAGATCAGGATCTCGTAATTATGAGTTCTTTTCTTTTCTCGTAATTACAAGATCCTGATGTCGTAATTACGAGATAAGGTGTCTAATTTTTTTTTTTTTTCAGTGAATGCAATGCACTTCCATAGTTTTATTTAAATTTAAGAGAAGATGAATTGTTGTCCCACTCTGAAATCATGTAGGTTTGGGCTATGGCTCTGTAGAAGATTTGGTAATTATCTCAAAGTCACAAGATGCCTCTCTTGTCTCTATGTTTCTGACTTCACTGAATTGTAATTGCAGAAGTAAAGCTATGTTGTTGTTTTTTTCTTAAATAAACATGGCAATTATCTCAGAACTGTAAGGCATGCTGTCCTGTGATCCTGGGAATCAAATATGTCCTAATGAGTAAAACCCAAGCACAAATGAAACTGAATTATATCAACACGTGGGCCAGGTTGGCTTGAAATACCTTGCTGAATTACCTGCATGATCGTTTCCAATTGAATTTTATAGATCAAGAAAACAGAGCATCTTTTTAAACAATGAATTGCCTCTTTAATGCTAAATGATTCTCTCATTGATTAGAATAAAAATAGCACTTTGAAGTGGTAATCGTAAAACTACTTGTTAATCATCCCATCAATATAGAGCAAAAAGAGCTCATAATTTGTCATGAAAAATTGTCCCTTAAATGTTTAAATTATTACTTAAGTTTAGAATTACATGTAAACAGTTTTTACAATAAAATGTCAAATCCCTGGATAATTATCTCATTAATAGGGAAAAATCTACGGAGCCCCTAAGGTGCCACGGAGGAAAAAAAAATATAAATCGTGCGCACGAGATAGTAAAACGTGCGCACGATGTATCAAAACGTGCGCACGTTTAAGATAAAACGTGCGCTCGATTTAATTATACAGGCAAGCGGCAACAGATGGATGGGCTCATCAGTAGATGGCGGTAATGCCCCATAATATTGTGGTCACCTGCCGGTAAAAACCAAGAAGAAGAAGACAGCCGGGCTCGGCTGGAGCATCCCGGTAACCAGGCAACGGTAGCTGTGTCTGTGAATGTAGGAGTGCATGGTATGTACAGTCCCTTAGGCTATTTATCAGTACCTTAAATAAAAGCTGCACAACTTTCAAGACTCAAGCAAAGCTCGTGTCTTGCTGCCACCCGCTGAATAAGGTGGAGGGAGTTAGCCCCGAAGTTAGCTACAACTTCGCCTCTGTAGCAGCAAACAAGTCCCCCCTGTGCATCCCAGGTCAGGACACTGACTGAATCTGAGTACTCCTTCCGCTGGCTGAGCCTGTTGTCTTTTAGTATGCTCAGCAAAGTTCTCCAATTTAGGATTATTCCATCTCTCATGGCAAGAGCAGCAGGAATGTCATTATATGACATTCCGAGGTGGAAGTAAAATTTAACTAGCTCACTTCTCTCCATTGTGTGTGTCTGTAAACATCTGACGTCACTACGGGAAGCCGGAGTGGACAAGGACAAGGACAAGTCAAAACGTGGTAAATAAATTTATTTCGAGCACACGTTTTAGCTAAAACGTGTGCTCGAAATAAAGTTATTTAGGATACGTTCACACTGCAGCCCTTAATGCTCAATTCCGATTTATTGCTCAAATCCGATTTTTTTTGTTTGGCTGTTCAGATTACACCTTTAAATGTGGCCTGTCTGCAGACTGCGATGTGAACAGCTCACGCTTCAGAAGTAGCACGCATGCTCAGTTGAATATTAATAACATCACGCACAGAACGGTGTGATGAGGGGCAACAAACACAGAGAGACCAAAAACGTGCTTCACAATGTTTGGTCCCATAACGCAGAACCTGATGTTACAGCAGCTCACCCTGAGTGAGCTCTTATTAAAGGAATGATGGGTACATTTTATTTCTTATAAACCTAAAGGCGGACGCTATTCCCCACCGATGAGAGACTGCTGCTGGAGAGAAAAACAGCTCAGAGCCGATCACGCGCTGAACAGGTGAACAAAGAGGCAAAAACTTAGTTTTATCATCTGTTCTGATGTTTCTTATTTTATCTGAGAGCAGATCAGACAGGAGCAGACTGTTCACTGACTGACGCTGTCAAACACACAGTAGCGCGCAAATGCGCACCAATGAGATGGTCAGCAGTGGATCATCAGTGTCTTTCCGCTTCCTGTAAACTGTTATTTTAGCCTGATAAATTCATTAAATATGTTGGTGCAGTGTTAATAAACTAAGTTTATCAGATATCATAATACAAATAGTGTAAAGACGTATGACTCATTCATATTTATTGTTTATTGTGCGTGTAATGGAGACACCAGTAGATCGCCCCAGCGCTCTCTCACTTTCTCTCATCACTTCTCCTGTTATGCATCGTTTAATGCTTGTAGAGTAAATAATCAACTAAAACTCTTTATTTTAGGAAAAATGGTAGAAACTTTGTCTATATATTAACCTCTGATTATGTTCTGACCCCTGCTCTAGAATGACGTCAAAGTCGCATTGAATGCGACCTGGCTGTTCAGACCGCTGTCGCATTCAAGAAAATCAGATACGTATCCGATTCAGTACCACATTTGAAAGTGGCCTGAATCTGATTCGAACATGTCAGATTCAATGTGACTTGTGCTGTTCGCACTGTCAGAAACAAAGCAGATACAGGTCACATTTGAGCCAAAAATGACTTTTGACTGCAGTGTGAACGTAGTCTTAGTGATTTAGCTAAAACGTGTGCACGAATAAGTATTTCGTGCGCACGTTTTAATATATCATGCGCACGTTTTAGTATCTCGTGCGCACGTATCAGTATTTTGTGCGCACGTTTTATCATATCATACGCACGTATGAGTATTTCGTGCGCACGATTTATATATTTTTTTCTCCGTGGCACCTTCGGGGCTCCGTAAAAGTCAGAGTTGAAAATTTTTGAAAAAAAAAACCCTCAGACTTCTTTGTTCAATTGATTTGTGATAAAATCTTTTTTCTCTTAAAAAACATTATTCTGTAATAATTGTATGAATTCAAAAAAACAGCATTTTTTCATTTGAAAATTATCTAGCAATTCCTCGATAGTTATATGTTTAATTGGTAAAAAATTATTTAGGAAAACAGAGCAAATTTTTCTTTAAAAAAACTCATCTGGTAATTTCTTTGAAAAACAGTCTAAATAAGTGTTATGATAAATGATCAAATAATTCCTGTTTGTTATCATGCTTATCAGTAAACAGCATCAAATTTTTATATTCTTATGCAATATACCTCTGTATTGTGGTAGTCTGTAGCTATTTTTTCCTTTTGAAATTCTAAATAGTTGCTCACATGATGTATTTACTTTATAGTTGCAATGCTTTTATCAAAATAACCTTGTTTAAGTATTTGTTGTTGTTGTCATTACAGCATTTCTTATATGTCTCATCTGCTGTATTTTTTTAGAAAGGTGCAGACCTTCCTGATTCCCTGCATAGTAGTATCAAAACAGGGAGACCTTTAAGGTAGGGCTGTGAAATTTGAAACAGAGTAATGTTTCATGAAATCATGTCATGTATTTGTTTTTTTGTGGAATTGTGAGATGTCTATAATGTCATGGAAAAAAACTGAGACGTGAATAGTTCATTCAGTCTTATGTTTTAGAAATGGCAGTGTGACATTTAAATCTGGAAGGCATTCAAAACTATTTCTTCTTACTAGGGATGCACGATGTTGGATTTCTGCCTTTATCTATTATGTTGATATTTCTGCATTCATCACAGATTCTGATACCAGTATTTCTGTGTAAGAGCACAAGCTGTATGCTTTAAAAAATTGACTTGTTTCTTTCAATGTGTGTGTCAGTCTATTTGTGTAAGGAATAGATGTAAAATAAGAAAAATAGCATTTAGCTACTGAAAAAAATGAAACTCTTGACTTTTAAATGTACCCATGCAGTGATGATCAGGTGCAGCAATATTGTACATCTGTGTATTTTGCTGATGTTCCAGCTGATATATGGCCGACATATTTGGCTGATGTGTTGGCTGTAAATCTCTGCCAAAATGTCAATATCGGCTGATAAGATATTCACCTTTTTTACGCTGAAATTGGTCAGTACTGATATCATACCAACACTATCATGCATCCCTTATTATTACTGGCTAAAGTTAACAAATACATGTCATGAAACTGAATTGCTACAGAAAATAGATGTTTGTCATTTATGAAAGACAAACATATATATATATATATATATATATATATATATGGTATTTATTTGACCATTTCAGAACACATGGAGAGGAAATTTGCTGTGGTGCGTTGGAGTGAAGGGGAGGACCTTGGAAAGCTGAGTGACATAAGAACTGATGCCATTAGAGGTTATGATGATTACAAGATGGATCAGGATGGGAATCCCACTGCCAACTACTCAGCTGTTATTGAATGGCGACATGGGAGAAAACAGCACGGAGGTTGGCCACACTACAGAGGAGAGGTCATCTTTGTTTGTGGCAAGAGATGCTGTAGTTATGACATGAGTGAATTATGCTCTCTTTGAGTTTACAGAACTTAAATAGAATTGGTTGGTAACTAAAAATACAAGATGGGGAAGATTTTATTGCCAGCAGGGAGAAATTATTGTTTTTTTGTGAGTTACAAACTAATGATTAGGATAATGTTAAAAGTGGAGTTTTAGAGAAAACATTAAAGTCATTCAAACAAGTTAACTTAATTTCAAAGTAACTTGTGATCATGGTACCATTTTTTCAACATGCTATCATAAATACAGGCCATGACCATGGCTGTGATAAGTGTGATTGGGTCAGGGAAACAATAGTTGTTGAATATATGGGTCAGCAGAGAAAAAAGTGTTTAAAAACTCTAAGTAGCTATCATAAGTAAATGCAATGTACATAATTTTTAATCATGAAATTGTATGGCACGGTCATGCATTCTTAAATGTAACCAGCCATGGTCATATTGAAAATATAGTTATCATATGACTTTGGTTGTTTACATAAAACTATACTGTCTTTTTTGAATGATTGCGAATGCCTTAAACATTATATTAAGTTTTATCATACCAAGTAACCTGAGGAGTATGCCTGTGTGTGTCTAAACAATGCCTGTATGTATGCACTGCTTACGATGGTTATGCATTACTGCTTCAATATATATATATATATATATGTATACTTTCAGTCTTATTTTCTTAGATAAAGTAGAGTTACAATTTTGAATGTAATCCTTCTACATGCATTCTTATTTTGTTTCCTAGCTACCCATTTTGAGGTAACCTGTAAACTGAATTCACTGCTGAGGGAAGAAGAACCTGTAGAGTTGACAAAGAGAGTATCAGTGGCTCCCCACAAATATGGAGACAAATCAGATGAATCAACTGATAATGAGACTTAACTAGTACATGTCAAGGTGCCATTAATTTTATTCTTAAGCTATTAACATATTTCCCAGTGGTAGTGTAATAAGATGACTCTTTCAGATGGATAAACATTACTGTTTTGCTTGATCAGAAAGCTATTTTGATCACAGATTTTTATTGATTCTGGGCTGTTCCCTGATTTTATTTACCCATCACAGTTATATCTCTTTCTGATTCCAGTGCCCTTTCTTTTGAAACCCAGAGGTCAAAGGCTCCTATCGCCAAGGACCAAGCAGATGAGTTCCTGATGCAGTACGGTCAGTTACACCCATCTCCAGACAGTAAAGATCCAAGAAAGGGTGTGGGTAATTTGAAGCAGGAGATCAAGGACCTGAAAGAAGAGAATGCCAAATTAAAGGAAATGGTTCTTCAAGGTATCACTTATTCATATCACCTAATGAGCCATGATCTGGCACACTGTCTTTTGAAATCACAGCCAAAATACAGCATTAGCTGTATCATAACAGTAATTAAATATATTTCTTTGTTTTTAATGCAATGTGTCTAGATATCCCGGACATATTACTAAGCGTGAGGAAGATAATTGAGATGGCTGTACCTCCAGAAAAGTCCAGGTTGGAGCTTATAGCAGCCTCCCTGGCTCACCAAGGTTCCCCACAACCCAGGTACAGCTCACCTGCCCTTTCATCATTCTCCCTCCTCAAGTCTACCCCGTCCAGTTCCACATCTGCCTTCCCACCACTTGCAGTTTCCCACTCTTCCAAGGTCACCTTTTTGAGCGGAAATAAATCAGACATGTAAATGGATCACCTGTTTGTAGGACTTGCTTTTAATAAATGAGTATAAAAAATTCTATTTGTATCAACATCTAAAGACAGTGAGGGTAAACAAGTCAGACATATTCTAACTGCAAGTACTCACCTTATGTCCTTGGCTTAACAGGTGGAAATCCATCCTGGGACTGGAGTAGTGATTGATACAGTTGCTTGGGCCTACGCTCTCAATGCCAGTTCACCCACTGTATTTGTCAGGCATCTACCGACTGCAATGGAAATACTGCTGGTGAGCAACCTACGAGGGATCAGGCGAAGCGGAGGGGATGCTCATCTACCACTGGACAAGAATAAACCTGGATGCTATTTACGGTATGTTTACAGCCTTTTTGGTTATGTTTCTCTAGTGACATTTGCTATGATGTATTACCTGATCTAAGCAGCTTTCGCATTTTTTTAAATATAGCTGCAACTCTTGAAAGGTGGCCGGGAACTCCGCTCTCAAGCATCAGAAGCACAATCAACGCTAAACTCCACACCAAAAGTAAACAGTTTGCTGTGCCCACAGTTCTCCATTAAATACTTTTGCTTTGCTCTGAAGTTGATGCTGGTCCTGAGCATTTACTGGAATTGACAACAGAAAATATGTAGAGCCTTTCAATTCATACATTATCTGGGTGTTTTCAAGGTTATTTGGGAGAGTTGTTCTGACGCAAATAAGCACCCCACTTTGGATTAGACCATTTGGAAATGAGGCCGGTGCTACGCAGGGGCAAGAGGGGGCACTGCCCCCACAAATAAATGTTTTGCCCCCTCAAATCGAAATTTTAGAAGTTAAGAAAGCACATTTCAATATACCTACAAAGGAATATCAGGGTTCCCACTCTTTTCTAAAAATCATTTTCCAGGAGTTTTCCAGAACTTTTCCAGGACATTATTTATTTCTAACTCTCGGGAATCAACATTGTCTGCTAGCTATCTTTTTTAGTCTGGCTTTTATATAGTGTCTTACTATTATAAATGTATGGTTTGTACTTATTTGTAACGTTTTTTACTCTGCTTTTTTATATAGATTATGTTGATTTACTGTTTAAGTAGCCTTAAATTTAATTTAGCCATTTTTTATTTTTTATTTTCATTGCCATTGTTTTGCGTTTTTATATTTTATTCCTTAACTTTTATTATTTTATCTACTCATATTTTATGGCTAAGTGTGCATTAGTTACCAAATACATTTTAACTTCATTTCCTATGTCTGATTTTTGTTAATTAACAAAGTAGAAAAAAGATAAATAATTTTCCAGGACAATTCAAGCTTTTCCAGGACATTTTAGTTTTTTCCTCATTTTCCATATGTTTTCCATGACTGGAAAATTGGTCAATCATTTTCCAGGATTTCCAGGTTTTCCAGGACGCGTGGGAACCCTGTAATATATTATAAGTTGACAAAAGTAACCGCAGTAGCGGAAAAATCCGCCGAAAAACGGACAAGATACAGTATCCGCTTCCTCTCATTTCTCTGTACCTCCGATGTATCTTCCCAGGCTGCAGGCCCGCCCCAACACACGCACACACGCGCACTACACACACACACAGCCCTCAGTAATCATCCAATCAGGTGTCAGTATGAAAATGAGCTCACACGCAGCCTGACTGGTGTCAGGTTTCAGCACGGAGCGGTGAGACTCTGAAGAAGCAGCGAAGCTCAGCCAAATTCCTCTTGTGACCGTCAGATAATTGATAAATAATAATTAACAACAACGATAACAAATAAAACAAAATAAGTCCACGTGATGAGAGTCCACGTCCACTGCCTGTAACAGACTGAGGACAGATGACCTGTCTGACAGACCCCGACTGTACTAAAGCTGAGCTGTAAAGTAAAAAAAAAAAAAAAAAAAAAAAACAAGCCAAAAAAAAACAGAAAAAAGTAAAGAAAAAAGTCATAAAATGTTCTGCCCTATATTTTGTTTTTTATAAATTAGTTGAGAAGTGTTTTTTGTTATTTACCTTCAGTTTTGTAAATACTGACTTTAGTGTGTGAAGTCTTATTCTAGGTTCACATTTATTACCTCCGCCAAGGAGGTTTATGTTTTTGCCAGCGTTGGTTAGTTTGTCTGTTTGTTTGTCTGTTTGTGTTTAAGATAACTTGAAAAGTTATGGACGGATTTGGATGAAATTTTTAGGGAATGTGTGGAATGGGAATAGGAACAAATGATTAGATTTTGGGACTGATCCGGATCACCATCTGGATCCAGGAATTTTTTAAAGGATTCTTTAACATTGTGAGATGGGACCATTTTCAGCATTCATGCATAGAGCTCCACAAAAAAATCTACCCTGGCGGAGGTTTGCGCTCTCATAATGCTTTCTAGCTGGAGAATAAGAGCATCCAGCTCAGGTGAATGTTATGTTGTTGGTTGTAAAAATCTTGATATTTTATTAGTTTTACATTTTTATTTTTCAGTCCCCCAGCCACCTTATTGTGGTCAGGGGGGTTTGCGTGCTGCAGCTAAAGCTATACCAGCAAGAGCTTAGTCTTCAGGCAGGACACCCAAGTTGGACAGGTCTGAAGGCAGAGGCCTGACAGTGCAATCCACTTCCAGGTTGGGGTTGGACCCATAGCTAACAACCCAATTCCAGGAAGAAAACACTGTTACTAAAGCACAGAAATAAAGTGCTCAATTAGATGTACACACACTATGCATGATGCCCCCTTCACATTTCTGACTGCCCCCTCATATGTGCCTGCCTAGAACCGGCCCTGTTTGGAAATATGTGAGCACAGCAGTAGAACTGTGTTTCAGTACAAAACAACCAAGCCAAGTTAACTCACCATATCCCATGAGTAGTAAAAAAAGCTGCCATAGTGGCAATAATAAAAGTCATTCCTCTATCATAAATTATAGCAAAATGCTATGGAGAACAATAATGATTATTTGGGACAGATACAGTCACTTCCTTTGCTCAGACACAACATTCCTTAAAGGTTAACAGGTTATGCTACTCACCATCTCTTGAGCAGATTATCACAGGTTCATGTATTTGTTTTGATTCCCAGAGTTTAGTCCAACTGGTTCAATCATATCTTTACTAGAATTTACAGATCCCCTTATTGAGAATACTTAAAATATAAAACTATTCTGTTCACAGTGTCAGCATTTGCTCAGAACACTTAATTGTTCCAAATCATTTTCATTTTTGGTTGTTCTGGCAAAACCAACTATGTGCAGTTCAAATGTCTGCAGGCATGATGTGTTTACAAGTATGCTGAAAGATATTCATGCAGTTCCTTGTTAGCTACTTTGTTTAGCCATCTGTGAAATCAATGTCTACCTCTTCAAGACCAGATTGACTGTTTTTGGTTTGCTGCTGTAGGTATTGTAGTACTAGTTGGGTTGACTCTCAATAAAGAGTGCTAAATCAAGCTTTTGCCTCATAGCCATGCTTTAAATAACATAACTATACATGCTGCACTTACTGGTTATCATTGTGTTGTATCATGTGTTCTGGGTTTGGGGTGAACCATAACTTGTAGACTTCTTAATTCAGTTGAGTCTTATTTCAATTACTTTTAATATAATTAGAGAATGAAGTCATGTCATTTTAGTATAGGATGCATTTATTTACTGAGTAAACTCATAATACATCTTATAATTTGATACCTTACAGTAAATTTTTATATGGAAGTTACAGTTTGTAGACTTACAAGAATTTTATAAATTTATCTGTAGTGTTCCTTTAAAATATGTGACACCAAAAAATAATCTACAAAATGAATTTTTTTTGCATCAAAATAGTATGATTATTTTAGATGGTTAGGATATTTTAAATTGGTGGACATAGAACAGTCTTATAGAAAACATATAGGCAATAGAAAATTTCATATAAATTAATAACAATTATAACACAAAAAATGCATATGTAATGGAATTATTCATATATGAAAAGCATATGTCTATTACTGTGACATAGTAAAAATATGTAGGCACTAACTAAATAAAATATGGACTATACAAGGAAAACATATCTTTCAATGAACTTTCTTTATATGTAACATATATAAAGTGTCATCATCCATACTTATTTTTATAAGTATGCTGTATGAAAACAATGCAAAAATGGCCACTTTCATGAGTAAATCATGGTATGACACATATAAACCTTACACATATAAAATATACATATTTAACACACAGGCTTTGAATAATTTTCTATGTTTTTCATATTTCTTTTCCGTATGGGGCAGCTCTTTACGTTTTGTAAAATTAGCTTGTTGTGCTTCAGTCCATATCCGTGTCACATTTGCTCTGAGCAGTTTGTGCAGAGGTGCCAACACTGTGCTTTGTTCGCACAAATCTGCCATAGTAGTTAACCAGTCCCAAAAAACCCTGAAGCTCGCTGACGTTTTTGGAGCTTCTTGAATGGCTCTCATCTTGTCCTTTGAGAGCTGCACACATCGTTCATCCAGGTATTCGATTCTCGTCACAGTTTTGGTCCAGGACTCTGACATCAGTTGCCAGCATTGGTGGCAACTGATTTAAGGACCAATGTTCCTTCATACCAGGCTTAAAAATAAATAAAATAATGTGTACAATTTGTGTAAATACGTGTGGGCCTTTGGTAGCAATAAAATGATCCACTGGGTTTTAATAATCAGTGTAAGATGCTTTGAAAAAACACATTTACCAGGCAGTGTGACGTTGTTTTTGTAACACACACTGCATACTTTTATTTTGAAGGTCCACCTGTGCCTTCGATGACGTAGCAGGAACGATTAGACTTCCTTGGCTGAATGGCAAACCAACAATATTTAAGTAGTTGCTTTCTACACCGAGGCAGCTTTGTCAGCTAGACTGGGAAGACTTTTAAAGCTGTCCAACAATTTGTTTACGTGATAAGTTTTCTTGCCATGGCTGTACCTCTCTTTGTGCTTTTCATTCTTTTATTTTCTTTTAGTTTCAACGAGGCGGGTGAGTAGCTTCTAACATTGTTTCTGCTGAATTGGACTTTAGAGCCTCTGTCTTTATGAAAATATGTGTGAGCTATGACATTGTGACTGTAGAGAAAGATCAGTTGTTGTGTCATTGTTGAAGACCATAATGAATTGCATTCATTTTTATGCGTAATTTCTCGAATTTGATTTTGTATCGACTACTTTTCAAGTTTTAAAGTCAGTCATAGATAAAAATTGACATTTATTTAGTTTTAGCGCTCAGTAAAGGATAACAGTTGACAATGTTGTGTGTTTAGATGAAGCCTTGCGCTTTGCCTCCTATTATGGCGATCACATGGTGCTGCAGAAGGCTCCAGAGAAGGCGGTGTTGTGGGGTTATGGACCCGAGGGTGCGCCGGTCAGCCTCTTTCTGTCAGGACCATTCAAACAGAATGCTTCGACTGTCACTGTCACAAAAGGTTAGTTCCTCTGTTGTCACATAGGAAGTTTTGCTGCTATCCACGTGATGCTGAGTGGAGTTAGAGCTGATGCAGCATAACTGTAAAAAACACAAAATGCGGTTTCATTGTGACCGAAATGTGAATTGGGAGCTCACGAGTTTTTTGGCACAATGTGGATCATATTTAAAACCATAAGGCATGTTTTGATTCTGATACTTTGCTTCAGTAAGTTGCATTTATCCATACCAAATTCCATCAAACCAACCTCAAATGTTTAAAAAAGGTTGGAATTTTTAATACATAAACTGCCAAAAGTCCGTTAACCAAGATGCCATTAATGCACTTATAGGGGCTCAACGATATCTGTTAAACTGTGTACATGAGTGATTGTTTTTACAGGTATCTGGAAGGTCACCATTGACCCTGTTGAAGCAGGAGGTCCATACAATGTGACAGCAGTCGCTGAGGGCAGCACTGCCAATCTGACAGATGTGCTGTTTGGAGATGTTTGGATGTGTGGGGGGCAGAGTAACATGTACTTCTTTGTATCACAGGTATCTGTCCCTCCTATGAATGTATTCTCATACCTGTCACACACTAAATATTTAGAGAATCAGTCAAGTGGACTTCATTCATAGTTAGGTGTCACACAGGTGGCTTTAAAGAACATAATCGATGCCATAAAGATGTCTAAAGAAGGATTCTGTAAGTTCATCTGCAACAGGGGGAGTACCCCAAAGGGCTGAGCTTGTTGTGGTTGTAGTTTGACTTCAATGGAAACCAACATTTCTGAATGCCATTCCTTCTTTTCCACCTGCCCTTTTTGTCTGTCTCCAGCTGTTCAGCAAATACAGCACAAACATCTGGAATTAATAAAGAATTAGACAGAGTGCCATTTGTATTTATTCTTATTAAGTCTGTTTGATAAATAACTTTTTTATCTGTTTCATAGGTTTTCAATGCATCAGAGGAGATGGCCCTTGCAGAAAAGTACCCCCATGTGAGGATTTTTATGGCGGCCTTGGTTGAGAGTAGAACTGAGCTTGCTGATTTGACTAAAGTGGGACTACCCTGGTCACTGCCCTCTGAAAGTAGGTCAAGGGTTCAGTTATTTATTCACAGAATTGTTTTAAGATTTTATTTCCAGCTTGGTTAAGCGTTTCAAGATAAGACAACATTTTACTGTCTTGTGGGGGGATGACCTGAAAAAGAAGCTCTGTAATATCTGTTAGCTTCAGGCCTGATTGGATTTTGCCTCCTTTTTTTCAGAAACCGTGACTCAGTTCTCTGCAGTGTGTTGGCTCTTTGGGCGTTACATGTACAAGATCCTGAAGTACCCCATAGGACTGGTTGAGTCCTGCTGGGGTGGCACACCTGTTGAAGCCTGGTCATCTTCAAGAGCTCTGCAAAAGTGTGGACTGGAAACACCTGAAGATGGGTATGACATAGACAAAAACAAAGTTCACCTGCTGGCTGCTTTGTATGTTTAATCATTTTGGATGAATGTCTAAATAACCTTTTTAAACACATCTGCACAGGATTGAATGACTCTTCCTCTGCACCCACCAGTGCAATATTACATGACAGCTTTCAGTAATTTCTCTACTACTTTCTTTTGAACATGAATTGGTCATCAGTCCCGCCGAAAATTCAGTGTTATGGAATGCAATGATCCATCCACTGCTTAACATGACCATTAAGGGAGCCCTCTGGTACCAAGGTGAGACTAGTAGTAGATGGTAAGCAGAACCAAATGTTCTTCATTCATCTTAACCTCCCTTCCACCCCCTTAAGGTGAAAAGAATGCAGAGTATCATCAGGACAAGTACAACTGTTCATTTCCTGCTATGATCGATGACTGGAGGATGGCATTTCACCAGGGCTCAGGGGGGCAGACAGCTCCAGACTTCCCCTTTGGATTTGTTCAGGTATGATCAGTTGACCTTGACTTAAATTTAGACCCTGATTCCCTCTGTCAAAACTCACATAGTTCCTCAAAAGGTCCCTCGCTCCTGATAAAAACATTCCTGCAGTCGAAAAGCCTGATTATCTTTTAAACTATATCTGGGCCATATTTTTGTTTAGGAAAAATTCAAGTGAAACAAGGACCTTTTTTCAAACACAGAAAAGTACTCTTTAAAAAAATGGCTTTAAGTAGCACAAGTGCTTCTAATTGCAACTGCATCATCAAATCCGTAACTTCTTTGTTGTTTGTAGTTGTCAACCTGCGAAAAAAAGTCCACAGATGACGCCTTTCCAAATATCCGCTGGCACCAGACAGCAGACACTGGCTATGTTCCTAATGTCCGGATGAAGAGAACCTTCATGGCAGTAGCCATGGATTTACCAGATGAAACCTCACCCTACGGCACGTAGGTTCTGTGTTGAAGTGAATTCATAAGATTAGATTTGATTTATATAGACAATAGGTAACTCAATTTGAGAGATGTGGTTTAGAAATGAGCAATGCCATTTTGGAATTTCCCCCTGTGGGACTAATAAAGGATATCTTTTCTTATCTAGAACCAGCAGGACAGGTTTGATCAACTGCTGACTGCATTCCATCACGAGAAGAGCAGATGACATGCCTGTTTAAATAGGTTTCCTTTGGCTTCCAGATAGACCTGAAATAGATTTAAAGAGACATAAAAATCCATTGAACATTTTTTAAATTAGCCATGATATGCTGCTAGGACACAGCAAGTTCCTTCAACAGATGTATTTAATCCATTAAAAACTGGCAGATGGGTTACTGCTTTTTTTTTTTCCATATGCAGTAGTTTGCGAAGAGTTCTCTGACATGCTTTTTTATGCTGCATCATCTCTAAGCTGTCTGAACTCATAAACTGGCTTATCAAAGATGCTGGTGCCTGTTTTGTTCTTTCAGGATCCATCCTCGAGACAAGCAAGATGTAGCCTACAGGTTGACATTAGGAGCAAGAGCAGTGGCTTATTATGAGAAGAATGTGTCCTTCCTTGGGCCTTTTCCAGTGCAAATTGAATCCAATTCAACAAATATCAGGATTACCTATGACCAGACTGTATCTGTGACACCATCTAAAGATATCTTTGAGGTAAGGCTGGCTGAACAAATCAGTTTCTAGAGGCCCTTACGTTTTTTTCATGTTTGGTCTAACAAAAAAAATAGAACATTCCTTTGCAATGAAGCAAAAAGCTCAAGTTAATTTGAATGTTTATTTTCCTTATTTGTTTCTTTTTATGCATTAAGATCTGCTGCTCAGGAAGTAAGGCTCCATGTGAGCCAAAGTCGCTGTGGCTTCCAGCTCCGATTATGCATTGGGGTAAGACCGCTGTCCTGTTATCTGCCAGCTCATGTCCAGATACTGATGTGGTTGCAGCCCTCCGATATGCATGGAGAGACTGGCCCTGCGACTTCAAAGCCTGTCCAGTCTACAGCGCAGATGGGACTTTACCTGCACCTTCTTTCACTGTCAACCACTATGCAAACAAAGGAAAAATTTGGGTGAGATGATGCCGCAGGATTCTTTTGGAGTACAAATTAAAAGTTTGCTTCGTTCTTTTGGTTCAAACTGATGCTGTAAGTGTTGTTGTGATGACAAAAAATAATGCAGTAAATTAATTTTAAGGGGAAAAAAACGAGCGACAATCCTGCACATGCTGTAATGAGGAAATCATGTTGTTCTGACCTATGGGTCTTTCTTGAATTTATTTTCATTTTCATATTAATGCTGTCTCTTTGAACTTTTCCTGTTTTTTTTTTTTTTTTGATGTTCATTCACTGGTATGAAACCCAGACAGATTTTTTTGCCACATTACGGGTAGAAGTAAACTATGTACCTTATATTTGTCTTCATTGTTTTTGAAAAAACACCTATTCCGCATTTAGCTTAAGAAGGGATTTTTTTCTTTTTTTCCTTTAAATCAGTGCTGGTTTGATACTAAAAAATCCATTTTGCAAGAGAACAAATGGATTTGGGTCAGAGCTCTAAGTGTAAGGCCCTACATAATGCTATTGTATTACATTCTACTCTATAGCTGGGTTTTAGTTGTGTCTTGACCTAGCCTTTAGTCCAAATGTAAAGAGCTGATGCTCACTTTAGTGCCTTTCCTCTTTTGACTGGAAAATATCAGGCTAATACTGCTGTGATATCTAGACTAGGAGGTCTGAATGTTCAGCCTGACAACAGGGATGTCCTTCACACTGGAAAACTCTGGTTGTAAAAAGATGATTTTTTTTTTTTGGTTACTGTATTAATCCATGCTTTGACAATTACTGCCCGACGTCTTTACATCTTTTTTTCCTATGTAAAAATTCTGTACCTCAAGTTCACATGTCCGTCTTAATGACTCACTGAATTTTGCACAAATTAAAGAGATTTTTTGCAATGTTTATGCAAGAGTGTTAGCTTCAAAGCTAACACTTTTTTTTGTCAAAGTAATACTAATGCATCAATCAGTGCTTTTTTAGTTCTGGGAATAGATTTACATTTTTTTTTCTGCAGCTTCAATATAGTAACAACATAGAGTAATATACCATTGCACCAATGACTTGTGTTTAAGCAGAAAAAAGGTGTAAATTTCAAAGCTTGAACAAACCTCTGCTTTTTTTTGCTACCTAAAACTGGTTTAAAACAATATAAATTAAGAACAAATTTGACAAGTACATGACTAAATTGGTACTCGGTTTTAATGTCAAACAGTAATATTTATACACACATAATGTGAAAATGAATTTTTGATACAGATAAGATGAGATTACGATTCCGTTAACGCTTAAATATAGGGTCCACAAATTATCATGAATTCTTAAGCAAGTAGATATACATGTGTTAATTCTGTCCCATGCCTGAAATCATAAATTACTTAATGAATTAACTTAGGAGTTTTAATCATCAGTCAAAACTTACATTGTTCATGATCCGCAGGGGTAGACAACTAGGGGGTTGGGGATCATCTGGCCCCATCTTCACTCACATTACTATCAATGTCAAATATTAAGAATGTGTTTACACAAAACCCTCTAAGAATCTGCAATAATGGAGTTTTTAACTAAATGACAAGTTTGTGTTCTGCACTAAGGCTACACACATTTAAAAATTAAATATACACATTTCTATCTACCTTTGATTTATTACTTTATTTATGCAAATAAGAGATTAATGTATGAATACTTACTGGCCACTTTATAAGGTATACCAGTTCAAGTGCTGGTGAATGCAAATAGCTTATCAGCTAGTCACTTGGCAGCAACTCAGTGCATTTAGGCATGTAGACATGGTCAACATGGCCCACCCAAGTTCAAACAGAGCATCAGAATTGATTTAAAGTAAATCTGAACCTGGCTTGGAATAGTTTGAAAAAAGAGGAAATATGCAGTGAGTAGCAGTTCTCTGAGGGAAAAGGCTTTTTTTAATGCCAGAGGTCAGAGAAAAATGACCAGAGAGGTTTGAAATGATAGAAAGATACCTGTAATTCATATAACTACTCGATACAACCAAGGTAAGTAGAAGTCCACTTCTGAACACACAACACATTGACTTAAAGGCCAATGGGCCACAGCAGCACAAAACTATACCAGAGGCTACTTCTGTCCACTAAGAATAGGAAACTGAGGTTTCAATGTGCACAGGCTCACCAAATTGAACAATGGAATAGAAAATTTGATCTGTCAAGTTTTGATTTCAATTGTGACATTCAGATGGTGGAGTCAAAAATTGTAAAAAATTATATGAAAGTATGGATCCAACCTGCCATGTATCAATATATCTTACAGCATATGTATTTTGGCTTATGGTGGTGTAGTGGTATGGGCGATATTTTCTTGTCACACTTAGGGCCCCTTAGTATGGATTGAGCATCTTTGAAAAGCCATTGCCTACCTGAGCATTGTTGCTGACAGTGTCCATCCCATTATGACCATGCTTAAGAGTCATAAGGGGTTGTTCTGATGACTACTTCATGCTGGATAACACACCATGTCACAAAGCTCAAATCATCTCAATCTAATGTCTTCAACATGACAACAAGTTCACTGTACAGTGGTGGCCTCAACAGAACCAACAAATCAGCAGTAACGTCATGCTATCCTGTCAATAAGGACCAAATGTCAGAGGAGCATTTTCAGAAGCTTGTTGAATCCATACCATCAAGAATGAGGGCAGTCATGAGGGCAAAGGGGGTCAAACTCAGTATCAAGTAAAGAGTAAACAAAGTTGCCAGTTAGTGTTTAAGTGGCTTCAGTGCTAATGCAGAAGCATTGCTTCATGCATTTGAACAAAAACTAAAAGGTGAGCATGATTTAAGCAACTGTTGCACACTATTAAAACAGCATCAATTATTTCAGTTCTGCAGGTCATTACATCTATTATTGCTTTTGAGTTTAACATATGAATACAATAAAAAAATTCCACTGACCATATGTTCTTTTGGTGAGTTTACAGTTAACTAGCATCTTTTAACTCAGGAAATCATACCATACATGATAATCTCAACCTGTAGTATTGATAATACAAATTAAGAGGCAAGTTGAAATTCAATTTCAGAAACATGCAAAGTTCATGTTTATCATGTCTAACTAATGCTTAAACTTCATGACAATTCTAGGACCATTATTCAAGGGGTTGTCCTTGTTGCTTTTGGCAAATTCAATACCAAGTTTTCTCACTGGCTACATATAAAGCATTATGACATTTAGTAAACAACACTGATTTGACAGACTGCAGCTTTTCCTGAATTGCTGAACAAATAAAACATGTAAAACAATAGACATGAAATCCTATTTAAAAAATGGAGGTTCAGAGGGGTTTCCATTATGTACCATCCCAATTCATATTTCAGAATCAGGAGCTGAAATATGAGGCAGAGGGCTTCATAGTGGTGGGCATTAAGTGGTGCTGATGAGAGGAGCTAGGAGACTGTGCCATCTGCCCTAAGGAAAAGCAAAAGGGAAAAATTAAGCGAAGAATCAGAGTCAATGCTTTCTGCCAGCTTTGGAAAACGCAGATAGAACCATCTATCAGGAATGGTAGGCCTACATGATATAAGAAAAAGATGCAAAGACCAATAACACTGTTCAATATTGTGATGATTATAATTGTCACAAAAAACAAACATGTCCGCAAAAAGTACATTTTAGCTCTTAGGTTTGTAGAACTTTCCATTAAATTAGGCCAAAACACTGCTCTGTCAGGTTTATTTGGTCCAGCTGATTGATCGACTTTGTACACAGATTAGCAATCACTGCCCAATCTAATATAAATCATATAATCTGTAATTATTTTTGTTTTGTGCTTCGCCACGTGATGTTGCATGTCAGGAAAGAGAGAGCTGTTTAGATCACATTGAGCCTGGAGCACTTTAATAGACAGCATCATCGTGATTTTAGATCCCGGTTAAAACAACACAATGTTTAAAAGAAAACCACTTCTGTCGTAACTTCTCTGAAAACATCAGCATCCTCTATCTACCTGTCTTTGGGAAACCTGATTTCCAGTCAGTTCACCCTAGATTTGAAAATTTCCTCTCCTCTGCTTCCACAGCAGACAAGTTTAGATAACTACAATGGTGCAGAGATACATTGTATAAACCTGTAACACAAAAGTTTAAAACAGCACAGCAGGACGGCTCACATTCAAGAACTAAACAGCAGCGGGTTGACCTCTCTGATGAGAGGCTGAAGCTCCAGTCACTCTGCTTACAGATGCTACTCGCAGCATTAAGGAGACACAGTGGAGGGAAGACATTATTTGGGTGTTTTTTATTAATCAATTGCATCCTTCTCAATGGACTCATTGTGCATTTTTTATCACAGTGACAATCAATAATGTGGTTAATCATTTAGACCTAACAAGTAGACTTTTTCTTTCTTTGAAAACTGACACCTTTCTACTGTGAGTACCATTAGAAACTACACTTTCATTCTATAATGGTCTTGCCACTTTCTTGTGTCATTACAGTTTATTAAAAGCAGGGGCATGGAGGAGCAGCTGCTGAGGTGAGAAGGACTATTGGCTCATAAAAAGAATGATTGAGTGGCTTCAGTAGAGCAGCTACGGTTTAAAAGAAGACAGTTTCTATAACTTTTTAATAAGACTGTCTTACCTGCTGTCTGGAACTTCCCACACCATCGATGTTTATGTACAGATATGATTAAATCTAAGTCTGGGTGTTGTACCACAAAGGCAAGATGAGTGGATAAGCTCTGTCTATACCAAAGTCTGCTGCCTTTAAATAGAAACACTAATGATAAAACCAGTTACGCTTTTGTTCACATTTTAAATCAACTCCATTAACCTCTTAATTTTATCTTTAATAAAGAAAGGCTTTAACATTATAACAATTTCTGATGAGACTACAAAAAGGGTGCTTATGAAGTTTAAAGTTTTAAGAGCTTTACTGTGTGAGGTTTTCATATTAGGAATAAATAAGACAAGCCAACAATAATCACATGTTAAAAGAAACTCGTATACGTTTTCTTTTATACCTGCTGTCTCTTTCCCTGAATGCAGAACTTGTAATTTTATGACAATGTTTTTTTTGTAGTAATTTTGTCCATTATCCACATTATTTTAAACATTTATAAGTACCTCCTCCTTTACTTGAGCAAGGAGGAGCACTAAAATCTCACTTTTGATTTTGAGCGTAACTAAACATTTCTGATTATGGCGTCAGGCTTAGCTAGGGTAACTTGCTTAAAGAAAGACCAGGTATGTTGAGCCCATTCCATGCTATAACCCCCTGCTGTGCTGCTAAACTTTCAATTTGAATAAGCAATCATCAGGGTAATGGAAATGCCATAGACAACAAAACATGAAAATATTGCCAATACTAAAAGCACTTTAAATCAACCTGTCATGTTCTCTGTCTTGATGTTTTCATCAAAGCCCTGAAGTCTCTGGTAGGCTTCAAAGTTGACTGAGGCATCATCCTCTGATAGGCTGTGAGGAACTTGGCCATCTCCAGTGCGACACACTTCAAATCGTATCCACCGGTAGCTAAATAAACAAAGTATAAATTAAAAAGGTGAAATTTAGAGAAATGGGGAGTTTAAAGAAGTGTTCATAAAATCTAAACAAGATGTGATGTTATGATCATGCTTTGTATATTGATCTCTACCGTCTCAAATTTACAATCTCAAGTAGCAAAGTTTTTTAAATATAAAGTGTTTTACTTTTTATTTGTATCTAGTTTTTCTTCAATTAACTCATTTTACAATTTCTATACAGGTGTGGTCCTTTCAAAATATAAATTCCCATGGCCTGCCTCATTAAAAAATTCCATGTCCTGATATTCAAAGTCTTTGTTTTTTGGGGGGGACAAGTTTCAATCAGATTGATATCCAGCTTTTTATGTCACCTTGCAACAAAATCCTCCTTTACATAAAAGCAATATTTTGCAAATGGGGAGAGGGATGGAAAATATGTTTCAGCTGATGATAACAGTGATCAAATGAACTGTTAAATTTCCTCATGATCCATTTCTAGGATGTGCTACTTAATAGAGCAAGTTTTATCTTAATATTAATTCTTGTAGTAATTATTGTTAATACTAATCCAGTTTTACTTGGCACAGATACTTATTATTTTAATTTTTAATTAAATGATAACCTCCAACCACTCCATCTATGATTTAAGTGGGAAGCAGCGTACAGCAGATAGTTTAAAAAACAAAGGGCGATGACAGAGGTAGCTGTAAGTAACCGAAAAGGTAGGAAGCTCTTAACCACTATGGATATAGAGAACATCATTCCACTTAGTCACGTTATTTTACTTAGCATATATCTAGTCTTAAAGGCTGGGGTGTTCTTATTGCAGTTTTCCTCCACTTCATATAGGCTTTTGATAATCTGAATTATCAAGGGTTCATTTTCTAGCAATGCACTGACATGGATGGAGTCACATTTATACTTCAGAAAACAGTGTACAAGAAGAAGTACAGTAAGTGCTCATCATTTGCTAATAGTAATATTTGGGTTCCAAAGGGATTAATTATTTTCTCTTTTTTGTTTAGCTGAACATTAACAATCTGCGTTTGGTTTGCCAGGGCGTTCACATTCAGATGACACAGTTATTTACACTCATGCTTTGTTCTCCTAACTGTTGTTAGCCCTCTGCAGTGTTGAACCAAGCATCAGACTGGTTAACTCATAGTTGTCTAACCCTTAATGTAAGCAAAAACATTGGCCTGTACTGCTCCATTAAGAGAAATAATGCACATACCTTGATGGAGAGATAATACAAATCAACCACTTCAAGATTCTTGGCATAATTTATTGATTCTAATTTAAGCTTTAAGAAACACATAAATCACATGTTAAGAAATGCAAGAGCTACTTCAGGGTTCCCACTCTTTTCTAAAAATCATTTTCCAGGAGTTTTCCAGAACTTTCCAGAACTTTCCAGGACATTATTTATTTCTAACTCTCGGGAATGAACATTGTCTGCTAGCTATCTTTTTTAGTCTGGCTTTTATATAGTGTCTTACTATTATAAATGTATGGTTTGTACTTATTTTTAACGTTATTTACTCTGCTTTTTTACATAGATTATGTTGATTTACTGTTTAAGTAGCCTAAATTTAACTTAGCCATTTTTTATTTTTTATTTTCATCGCCATTGTTTTGAGTTTTTATATTTTTTTCCTTAACTTTTATTATTTTATCTACTCATATTTTATGGCTAAGTGTGCATTAGTTACCAAATACATTTTAACTTCATTTCTTATGTTTGATTTTTGTTCATATACAAAGTAGAAAGAAGATAAATAATTTTCCAGGACAATTCAAGCTTTTCCAGGACATTTTAGTTTTTTCCTCATTTTCCATATGTTTTCCATGACTGGAAAATTGGTCAATCATTTTCCAGGATTTCCAGGTTTTCCAGGACGCGTGGGAACCCTGTACTTGGATGATTTCCAGACATATAAGAGATCAAATGCTTTACCTGCTGCTAAGTTCTTCATTGCACTCAACATTTTTTCTCACTCAGCTTACTGTGTCACAAGGTGGTCTCAAGCAGGAATGACAACTTTTAAACCATTTAACATTCTCTAAAATAACCAGGAAAATAATTAACTTTGGACAATTTTCTTTGTTTAACAGATATACATTTGATGTACCATTTTATTTATGGACAGACACCAGTATCAATTACATATTGTGGTAACAATGCTGGAGAAACCAGAGCTTCAGCAGGGGCGACTGTTCAGCGAAATTTAAGAAAACTGCATTAGGACAATTTTCATTATCAGTCAGAGCTGCAAAAGAGTGGAGCTCTGTCCCAAACATATCAGAGACTGACCAAGCTTTAATGTTTTTAAGCAAAGCTGATATGTCTCAAGGCAAAACCAGTCATGTGATCAAAGATTTTAATCTTTCTGTGCAACAGACTTGAATACATTTCATATAAATAAATAATAACATCGATTGTATTTCAATATTTTATACGCTATTTTGTGTACCATGGTGAATGTGAAGTGTGTACTGTTTTTACATCGTTTGAAATGTTTGTACTGTGTGATGTGGACTTTTCCACCCAAGTACAGATTTAAATTAGCTTTGTAACTAGCATGGCCCCTGACAATGAAACTTACAAATCTAAACCAAACTATTTTAAAGCATTGGACCTTGAAAAACACAAACTAGCTGAATGTGCACACAGTTGTAGCTGCCTCTCACCACAACAAGGGGAAGTGTTTAATCTTTTCAAATTCACTTTCTGGTGCAAATATTGGAAGAACAATAAGTACTTGTGTTTTTTATTGATCTTCATACCAATAAAAATAATTGTGGATACGTTTTTGACAAAATTGGGCTGCCCTAACATTGATTACATGTTGAGCATCAAATCTGGTAATCATCATTTAAGTAAGGTGAGTTTGCATGAGGTTCAGGGGAGGTTTGAGGATGCCCTCAGCAGAAAAGTTATCTAATGAACATATATGCTTTGTAAACTGCCCATTTTTCAATGTTGATATTATTTTTTAAATTGCTTTATTCTTGTTGAACTGAATAAAGTCATCTTTTGTTTTACCTAGCTTTACAGGTCACGTGATAAATAAAATGTAAAAAGAAAAAAAAAGTAGATTTAAGTCAAAAAGTGGCTAAATAGCAGTTGCTCAGTCAGTCCTTGATAAACCAAACTACTAACATATTTTTAATTGACCTGTGTACTGTTTTTATGATACACGGTGCATTCTCTTTTTTATATAGTATGTGCCATGTTTTGTGTGGTACTGTCAGCTGTTAAGACAAACATCCTTTAAAAAATAAAGAGAGAATACTATTGATCCTTACTTGCTACATTTGCGTGCTCCGGGGCAGCTCTGAATAAGATTCTGGATAGTGGGGTGCGAGAAGCCAAAGAAGTCAGCTCCTGATGGTATAATTGGTGCTGCAGATCTGGAGCTACAAGACAGATGATGGAGATGACAAAAAAAAGAGTTCAAAGTATGTTGCTACATTAACACAAAACCCATGAGACCAAAATCTTGAACAACATGAATACTTGCAAACCGAAGCCTTTGAAGTGAACTTAATACCTGACAGATGCAATGGCTGTCAGGAGATTGGAGTGGCACGTGAGAGCAGAGGTGGCTACAATGGCATTCTGAGGATCTTCTTCAGGCACAATTTCAAACTGTGGGAAGGACATTGTTCCATTATATTTGTCACTTATATGGTTTTTACAGATAAAAGGTCCAAACAAGGGAGGTGAGGAGGGAAGTATAGCAAAGCCTAATTTGGTGTTAATGGGGAAACCTCTTGAAGCCTTCCCCTCACATTTCTCTTATTCTCTATTTTTTTTTACAGAACAATTTTCCCATATGTAATGTTAGCACCAAGACTAGTTGTTTCTTCAAGGGGAAAGTAAAGGGCCATGGGCTTGGGCATGTATCAAGATTTGTGATGCCCTGGAGCTTGTACACACATAGTCTGGGGAGTGAAGGCAGTGATGCTGTTTGGGTTGTGGTGGCCACTAGGTAGGGTAGGCAAGAAAGAAACTGTTTTTGAAGTGACAGGGTGAGAGTTAGCACAGAGAGGGAGACTCTATAACACCATAGTTCACTTTCCAACCTTCTGTAACAGTCACGGGACCAATTTAATCAAACACCTAAGAAGGGAAGTCCCCACTTGATAACCCTGATGATGATGACGGCCTGTCTGTTGCTGCCCATCAGTATTAATACAGTAGCTGTGTTGGTGAGCCTGTGAGAGGCCTTTTGTAGAATGGGTAGCATTGCTGTTGTCACTACCTGAAACTTGCATGTAAGAGGCCTGGTTCTGTAGGAGGTGGTGATGCTGTTAAAATGAAGGGCCGTGTTGTAGATAATGCAACTCATCAGGCGAGAGATGGGGCATTGGTGAGTTTAGGGCCATGTCACGCTGGCCTTATCCTTTTCCTAGGCACAACTGTCTTGTGATTCTGTTAAAAACTACATAAAAACGTTATCCACTTAAGATGTATTTATATTGTCCTAAACAGCCAGTTTGACTTGTATTTGGTCTGTTGAATTTTCTAAAATGCTTTTTAATATTTGAACAATTGACATTAGTCAAACCTGACTCCAAATACAACTCTGTCTGTGTGTGTACCTGTGGTCCTGTTCCTCCATCCTTGATCTGGCAGGTGTACAGGCACTGCTGGTCAGAGTTTTTCATGCTGGCAAAGATGCGTGTGCTGCAGAAGCCCACAGGGTAGATGGCACACTCATCATGGAACAACATTCTGTCTGTGATTATCTGGAAGTGAAGTCAAGTTTAATTGGATAATATGAATTAAAATATTTGAGTCATCTTTAAAAGAAGCTTAAGTTTTTTAATCTAACCAGAATTTTGACTGTTTCCATAGCAAAAAGAAATTACATGCGAATACAGATCAAAGTGTCCCTGTTGATACAAAGCTATGTTACAAATATAAAGACGGCACCAGACCTCGCCCAGACTGTAGACTGTCAAACCTCCCAGCACAATGGGAAAGACAGGGCGACCACATGAATCCAGAGGGATGGGCTGCACCAGCTTTCGAGATCCATCTGCCAGCTTTCTTTTCTTTGACATCTTCTTAGGAACTTGCAAATCATGAGAGGAAAAACAATAATGACCAAACTATCAAGAAGAGGTCATGTAAACCTGTTTTATTCCTCCTGTTTTTGATTTGATCTGAAAATGTGATCCAGCAAAGCTCCCTGATAACTTGATGATCTGAAAAACCCTTTAACAGTCAGTTTGGCTCACAACACAAATCAGACTCACTTTCCTCTTTTCCATTTTCCCTGCCACGCTCTTTCTTCTCCTTCTTTGGTCTTTTGAGAAGTCCCTCCTCCCCCGTTAAAGCCACTGATGCATGGTTATGTCCCCCAGATATGCTTGAACCCCCTGCATGACCTGAGGTCAGTGCATGGGGGGGGACAGCTGGATGAGAGCTTGTGCTTGGTGTTGGCAGTATCTCTCCCTCTGAAAAAGTTTGGTACTGCAACAATGACTTCAGCAAAAACCTGAAAGTCAAATTTAAAATAATCATCAAGCTAATTCTGATCTGTGACACAATAAAAACCACAACAAAGCCCATTAATATTCATCCTACAAACAATAAATATAAAAAAGGAAGTGTAAACATGTTTACTCACCTCCGCTCCTCCTTTGCTCTCATAAACTTCTCTTCTAAGTGAGCGACTTCATCACAGAGAGCTGCATTCTCCTATACATCAAACATTAATGCAAAAAAGCGACAGAGTTGTTCTTGAAAGGTTCTTAATTTCTATTTAAAATCCACAGTAAGTATTAAAAACATCACAAAACTACTCTCTTAGTATACTGTAGGTGCATGATGTAACAGAAATGCAAAAATGACTTGCCATATTATTTAAAAAATACAGTTCACTCACAAATATCATGGCACGGGCAGCCTTGCGCAGTCGAAGGTACTTGAGTCTGTATTTTTCGTTCTGATTTTTCCGTGGACCTCTCTTTATCTTAGTCTTGTGCTCTGAGGAACTGGTGGGAGATGGGAAAGCAGGGCCAGAGGCTCCTGATCCTGAGCTGTAGATGGTGTTCTGATGTGGAGAGCCAAGGAAAGTCTGTGCAGTGAAGGCCTGCAGGGCCTGCTGCCGCTCTTCATCAGTCTGTGAGGATACAGAAGGTGAGAAAAAGTCAGAGATCTGTTCATTTGAACCTGAAAGACATGAATGCTCATGCTTATGTTGGTTCTACATGATTGATGAAAAAAGAGACCAAACTAAAAATAATTCAACAATAATGAAAGAGCTTACACTTACATTGCTGTATGACAAATTAATTTTCCTGTACAGAGAAGTGTTGAAAATGACAAGGTTCATCAAAGAACTGATTCTCAACATGTCTCCAAGAGCCGGCTGCTGACAGTATTGAAGAAGTATGACTTTTATTTACTCTGGAGCATTGCTTTGAGGTGCAATGACTGCTGTGGTATTTTAATAATAACTAATTGATGGTACAGTGGCAATAATTTTATAGAAAGAGATGGGTTCTACTTCACTTGCATTTCTGAAATTATAAATTACAGTGATGCATCAACATTTCCCCCGTGCAACTGCTTTTAACTTTATCAGAAGGTCTACAGTAGATACCAATTTAACAAGGGTTTCATAGCGTGAGTCATGACTCAGGTTTTGTATGATTGTATATAGGTCTATAGTTACATATGTGCACCTGGTTATATTAGAGTTACCCACATACATGCATAAATGCGCATGTGTATTTGCAAATTTGCATGTGTTTAAATGTAATAGATGCACATGTGCAATTTTTGGAATTATTAAATTACATGTTTTAATTAAGTTTACCATCAGTGTTGACACCTTTGTCAGATATACATGTTTCCTGCCTAAACACAGACAGTTTTTGCCCTTTACTTAATAAATGGTAGGTGGTAAATGGACTTGAGCTTAAATAGTGCTCGTCCAGTCTGACAACTCCAAGAGCTTTTACACTGCAGGTCACATCTACCCATTCACACCCATTCACTCTCACATTCACTTACTGATGGTTCAGAGATGTTATGTCAGTTGTCCATCACTTTAAACTAACATCCACGCATTTTGTTCTCTTTCAAATTACCCACAACAACAAAATTTTCCGGTAAAAGAATAAGTACTGCAAAAAAACAGGAAACTAAGATATTTTATGAGGAAAAGTTATGATCAATTTAAAGAAATTTGATAAAAAGAACCTTATATAGGTAGCAATGTACGTAAAATAACAGTTCTGCTCTCAGACCATGTGTAAACAGTAAAGATTCAGTCAAAATCCATAACAAATTGAGTTTTTGATTTAATAGAGATCAAATGAGTGCCATTATCCCATAAAATATCTGAATTTTGTGACAACTTTTCATTTATGTCCCATATGACTCACCAGCAATGCAAAGACTCCGTTTCTGTTCTCAATCCTCTTGAATCTCCTGCTGCCTTTTTGTGTCTGAAACATAATGTGAGACTGAGGCCCATGCATGTGGCTACGGAAGCCAAATCTGATTGCCAAAAGCTTGGCTTTGATTTAGATGAATTCCATCTTGCTCAGATCCAGCACAGAAAATGCTAGCCCCTTTTCAATTTTCAAAATAAAGTAAAGGAAGCAGGATGGGAAAATATGGGGAATAAAAAACTGTAACAGAATTACATATGATGCATGTACCGTGCCAACTGAACTCACGCAAATGCTTAATGGAGGTGCAGGTATCTATACTGAACAGCAGAGGCTGCTGTCAGCCAAGCCTTAAATGTCCAACTCACCTCACGGTACATGACTGCCTCCAAACTTGATTTTGCACTACAAGAGATAAAAATACAGAAAACACATAATAAATTTAAGATCAGGAAGACGCTTTACACTGTTAAGGCAGGATTTTTACTTGATATGTAAGCAATAGCGTATAACTGTACTTGGATTGAACAAGTCCCCTGTCTATGATTCTTTGTTTAATTTCTTTTATGTGCATGGGGCGTCCGGCTTCCTCTAATACAATCTACATAAGGGAAAAAAAAGAAATTATTCAACCAGCAAAAAAAATAACAATAATAACAATAGGATGAGATAAATGTCATTAATAACAAAAAAACCTAAGAGATGAAGACCATGACTACCTGTGCAGCATCAAGCCATGTGAGGTTTGGCTTCTCGGCAAGTTCACTTGGTGGTTCACTTCAAACAGAGAGAAGATGGCATCACACAGTTTATCAGAACAATATGTTCTACTTACACTCCAAATACTAGACTGCTGTGCCAAATATAACACCCCTCTGGGTCGTTTTCCCAGACCACAACAATCTGCATGTGATTTTTCTCAAGTGAAGTAAACTAATAACACGTTTCGTAATCACATGATTTTCAACAACCTCTCCAAGGCTTCACCGCCGCCAGAAAGACTGGCGATGCTGTCCAAGGCAGGAAACAGAGAATAGTTTCCTTGGCCATCGGGCTCCATCTCAGATTCAAAGGTGTTGAGAGACTCCATAGGAGACAAAGCCTGCAGAGAAAACAAACATTAGCATCTCCCTTCAG